>JAKGUB010000556.1:22285000-22590000 GCA_026261675.1 Hippocampus mohnikei | reverse complement strand
GCGCGGCCGCTGAGCTCATTTGGTCGGAGAGGTCGCGGGGTCAGATGCCTTCGCGAGCCAGTAGCTTTTTCAACGTGTTGTCGGGGATCAAAGTCCAAGCCGATTGATTTTGAATGCTGTCCAACACAACGGGGTCAGAGGTTATTCGGTCAGCTCACGGTGTCCCCCCCCCAACATGTTTTTGTTTTTCAGGTGCTCATTCTGGAGCCCAGTAAAGTCCTTCAGCCTGCCGTGGTGTCAGTGAGCGAGGGGGACGAAAGTCGCATGGTCCAGCTGAAACACGTCACACCCTTCAAGGTAGGCGCAAAAAGCCATTGCGGACCTCGCGCGCGCTTAAGCGCCTCCGCTCGGGGCTCCCCAACCTCTTTTTGCGTCACGGATTGGTTGGGACAAATACAACTCTTTGCTTTTCCACTGCTTTGAAAGCCACACTAGTCACGACCAAGTTCATGAGTGAGTAAGACGAGCTTTTATTCACGTAGATTTCTTTCATTTTTAACAGTTTGATTCAATAGCACAACGAATGAAGAATATTAGAAAATAACCCAAAGAGGAAATGGACCCATGGGGAACAACCAATACGCCTTCTCGTGTCAACAGAATCCTTTTTCGAGTTCCGATCCTACAGACGACATTAGCACCACCGCACAATATTCTAAAAAGTCGCCGTTTTGTTCCATGGGACCGCGTGGAGTCGTGTGAATGTTCAAGGCCACATGCGAGGGTGTGGTCTTATGTGTGTCATGCCTCAGGATGTTGACTTTCTTTCTTCTTAAGTGTGTGTGTGTGTGTGTGTGTGTGTGTGTGTGTGTGTGTGTGTGTGTGTGTGTGTGTGTGTGTGTGTGTGTGTGTGTGTGTGTGTGTGTGTGTGTAAACAGCACTTGCAAAACACTGAAGAAGCTGCCCGTGTCAAATTGTCATTTTATGTTTTCATTCTTTTGCCTGAACAGAAAGGCTTACATCAGTGGACTTTCCCGGCTGCCGCAATCCGCGGCGTGAGGTATGAAGCTGCGTGTGCTGACAGCTTTCAAATACCTTCTCATGTGGGTGTGGGTGCGGGTGCGTGCATGCAGGTGTGTGTGCGGGTGTGTGTTCAGAGCCCGCGGCTGGTTGTCACTGGAAAACACTGGACTTGTCTCACTTGTCGCATTTCCGGTTTGATGTTGGGACTGTGAGCGCCACCCGCAGTGCGACAGCTTCAGATGGCAATCGGTCGGCTTCCAAATGAGGATCCAAAGGCCAACATGTCAGCGCGAGTGCAGACGCAGCGCGCAGTTGGGACACGCTGCGGCAAATTCTCCACTGCGGCCACGTGGCAGTCAGGATGCCAGACATCTGCGCTGCTAAGAGGCGGGACTGGGTGCCGAAAACACGTCCCTTCGAAAGTGCAGGGATTACACCGGTGGTGTCCAAACCACGGCCCAGGGGGCCATTTGCGGACCACCATCCATTTTTCAGCGGCCCGCGACCTGACACAAAAATAAACAAAACAAAAGCTCCAAATGACATTTTGGGCTGCATAGTTGAAGGTGGGCCGAGTGAGAAGGGAGGCTGGGCTGTCGAACCTTTCGCTCTACTCAAAGATACAAATCAATGATTCAAAGAATAACGAAATCGATCTTGAAAAGATCATTCCATTTTCGAGGCAAAAATCGTTTTTTGCACTCGGGCTGCTCTGTGGCTGATTGACGAAGACATTTTGGGGGGTTGAATGTGGCGAATGGGCCACTCTTGAGTGCAGAGGCGGATCTACTCTGTGAGACAGAGGGGCTGTTGCCCACCCCAAAAATGTGGAAACATCCTTCTCAACTATTTGCCTTGCCACCTCTCACTGAAAGGTGATGAAACCAAACCATCTGGAATTGTTTCTTGACTGACTTTAGCGCCTTTCGAAAAGAATTTTCAAGCGGCTCTTTCAACCTCCCGTTTGGCCCCGCCCGGCTTCCGCCGACAACATGGCTCTCAACCGAGATGAGCCCATTCCGGAAAGTAGACGGCGAGTAACCATTTGGTTGTCATGTTGTTGCGTGACATTTCCACATTGTCTATTCGGCCCAAAATGACTCACAAGTTCAATTCCCAGATGAGAAACAGACTTGTCTTTGTCACGCTGCCTCCCGTATGGCAATCTGACTCGAGTATTTTTCTCCTCTCCAGCGCATCAAAGATTGACGAGCGCAGCTGCTTCCTTTACGTGCACTACAACTCGGATGACTTCCAGCTTTGCTTCCCCTCAGAGCAGCACTGTAAAGGGTGAGCGGCCGGCCAGACGTGAGGATTCATAGAGAGGCCACGGCGGGAATTGGCCGTGTGGGGGGGTCCGCCATGTCAATCATCAAATTCTACTTTTGAGTCCGAAGAACAATCGGGCTGCGTCAGCTTGTTGAAAAGGCATTTTAAGCTCAACCAATGTCACATTTTAAACGGTATGCTCAGAAGTGGTTCTCAAACGAGGATCCACGGGGTCCACAAAACCATTTGCAAGAAATAATGAGATTGTATCTTTTTTTTTTTTTTTTATTTAAAAAGTGCCAACGTAAAACCAACAATTAAAAGCACTGACGCGTCCTTCCAGACATCGCCCGGTGGAAGGAAACGGCCCATTCGCAGTACTGACAAGTAGATTCAAAAGTACGTAAAATGCGATTGCATCACCCGCCCTGGAACTGAGCCGCAGCATTTCGAATTCAACGCTAATCCCGACGACTCAAATGATTCCATCTTAATATCGAACCGTCCCTCAATCGTTTTGCACAGTGCATATGGAAACCAGTCTCATTAGCGTTGTACCTTTTTTTTTTTTTTTTTTTCATTTCTATGGCATTTAGTTTTCTGTTTAAGGGGCATTAGGATTATCGGGCCTCGGGGGGCAGGTCATGGGAAACATAGCCCCTCGAGAGCCCTCGGCTAAATGGGTGAGTCGCTCGAGCCGACTTGTCACATTTTCGAGCGTATTCCCAGAGATGGATTTGACGGTCCGCGCCCTGAGCTTGATTGGCTCTTGTCTCCTCAGTTTCTGCGATCTGGTCACTTCTCTGCTCCATCCAGCCGAGGACGCCTCCCCTGGTCTCGATCATCTCAGTGAGGGAATACTCGAGGTGGGTCGTCTCCCGCTTGCTTTTCATGTGCCGTTTGCCTCGAAATTGGATTCCATTGAGCAGTTTGCGGTTCCCAACATGTTGTATCGTCTTGCCGACGAGCACCGAATGGCGATGCAAGCGATACTTGCGCCTTTTGGTTTGTTTTGGTTTGTTTTTTCGCGCCGTCCCTCCCAAAAAGTCACCTTCTTCTTCCATCGTTTTCAAACACCCCCACCACCGCAGTACGTCTACGAAACCAACGAGAAAGGCGACAAGGTGGTCCTCGGGAAAGGCACGTACGGCATGGTGTACGCCGGTAGGGACCTGAGCAACCAAGTGCGCATCGCCATCAAGGAGATCCCAGAGAAGGACCGCACGTGAGAGGCCCCGTTCGTTCCTCATTCAAAGTCGCCTTTGAGCCGCCGACGCTCACAAAGCGTCTCCCGGCAGTTATTCGCAACCGCTCCATGAGGAGATCTGCTTGCACAAGCGGCTCAAGCACAGGAACATCGTGCAGTACCTGGGCTCCGTTAGCCAGGACGGTTTCATCAAGATCTTCATGGAGGAAGTACCAGGAGGTTTGTGTCCCAAATAATAAAAAGAAAAAAATAGAAGGAAGTTTTTATTTTTATTTTTTTATAGTAGTGACGTGAATCCAATTTTTTTTTCTTTCCGATTCAAATTTAATTAGTTTTATTTGAATCCAATTTGTGAATTCCTTTTGTTCTCCTTGCTTTTCTGTGCCACGGCTAAACCCCAATATTCCCCAAATATTCCGTCATGCAACCGTCTCACAAGATGCCCCCCCCTCCCGCCCTCCGGCAGGCAGCCTCTCGTCCCTGCTCCGTTCCAAGTGGGGTCCGCTGAAAGACAACGAGGCCACCATCATCTTCTACACCAAGCAGATCCTGGAGGGGCTGCGATACCTCCACGACAACCAGATCGTTCACAGGGACATCAAGGCAAAGCATCCGTCGGCGCCTCGCAACTGCTCCGCCCGCGTCGGAAATGAAAGAAATGATTGTTTGGCTGCAGGGCGACAACGTGCTGATCAACACGTACAGCGGCGTTTTGAAGATCTCCGACTTTGGAACCTCCAAGAGGCTCGCGGGTATCAACCCCTGCACTGAAACTTTTGCCGGTAAGATTGCTCCGAGGTCGAGACCCTTTCAGCTAGCGCAGGTGTGATACCCCAAATATGTCTGGAGCCGCAAAAAAATAAAAGCCTTCTATAAAACTTACAATTAAAGAAACACGTGCTGTATGTATGTAGGAGACTGGACTGTCTCACAATTGTTTGTTATTCATTCCTTTGTTGTGTGTTCACAAACGCCCCCATAGAATTTATTTTGTGATTTCCTCGCTTGATTTTTTTGTTTTGGTGCATTATTTTCGCTTTTCTTAGTGTCAGTGAAGAGATCATTAGTTTCCGTTTTTCGGAGGCGGTCTTTGAACGCCTCTCGAGTCGAGCGAGAAGATAGAAGGCACCGAGTCGGCGCAGACGTGTCTGTGTTTGTCGAGACTGTTGAAAGCATAAATAAAGTGTACGTTTTAAAAAAGCAACACCAGAGCTCTCCCTTTTCGGAGCTGCAACATGTATCTAGATCTATTTGAGCTATATTAGCCTACTATCAAAATCGTTTTCCATTTCCAAACATTTTTAATAAAGCTCTAGGGAGCCACTAGATGTCGCTAAAGAGCCGCATGCGGCTCTGGAGCCGCGTGTTGCCGACCCCCGTGCTAGCGCAATGAAAGGAAAGGCATTTTTCAATGCGGCAAATATCGCCGCCATCTTGTGGCGGTGAAGTGGAAAATCGCGACGCGAAGGGAAAACTCGCCATACGCTCGAATATCTGGAAAGGTTCATAAGTTGTTGTTTTTTTTTAATTGATTGCCTGTCAATAGGAACTCTCCAGTATATGGCGCCGGAGATTATCGACCAGGGGCCCCGGGGCTACGGGAAGCCGGCTGACATCTGGTCCCTCGGGTGCACCATCATCGAGATGGCAACCGGAAAAACGCCCTTCCACGAGCTGGGCAGTCCTCAGGCGGCCATGTACAAGGTCAAGACATTTTGCGGCGTCATTCCGCAAGCCGGCACGGCGCTTTTTCACAAAGAGTAGACGATGGTGATCGATCGTTTGGTCCCAGTGCAGGACTTAGCAGTATCGATCGGATGACATCGTGTGACCGTTTACGAGATCTGACACTCCCGCGCTTGCAGGTGGGGATGTTTAAAATCCACCCCAAGTTTCCGGAGAGCATGTCGGCGGAGGCCAAGCGCTTCATCATGAACTGTTTCGAGCCCGACCCGGACGACCGGGCCACGGCCGCAGACCTGCTCGGGGACGCCTTCCTCAGGTCGTCCCCGAGGAAGAAAGCCAAGGCCCCGCAGGAGGATGACCTCCAAGACGCCTCCGCCGGTGGGACGGCTCGTCGACGTGCCGCGGCGCTCATCCGCACCGCGCCGTGTTCTCATTTGATCCTTTTCGTCGTACCTTTTCCCAGGGGACTACCAGCGCAGCCTGTCGGTACCGGTCTCCATCCTCGTGGAGGACGCCGACTCTTACCCGGACTCCATCGACCTGTCCTGCTCGCTGGACTTCAGGGCCACGGAGCGCTCCGCCTTTCGAGCGAATTGCATCTCCGAGAGCCCGCCCGCCTGTGGGCGATTCCTGCCGTAAGTTGAACAACAACAATCAAACAATCAATTAATAACAAAGACAAGAAAAAAAAAAATCAAGTCTCCTGCTAAGTCAAAAAAGCCCTAAAATGAAAACGCGGAGTTTTCCCGCTTGTTTTTGACGATGTCCCTGTCGTCCGTCCAGAGTGCCAGAGGACTCGCCGCTGGACATGAGCAGCCCGGCGTCCACCGACGAGAACGTGGGCTTGTTCATGCTGAGGAAGGACAGCGAGAGGAGGGCCACGCTGCACCGGGTGCTCACGGACGACATGGCCGACGTGGTGGCCAACATCCAGGAGGCCTTGCCGCAGGTACGCCAATGCGTCATCTCAAAAGTGAAAGGAAGTCGTCCATTTTCCAAAACAAAAGGAATCCCACTCGTTTCGTGTGATTTCCCGCACAAGATGGATTTGTGCCATGTTCTTTTGCGCTACACGATAGTGAAGGCGTGCAAGGACGGAGCGTGTGTTCCCTTTGTACCGCGGTGGATGCGGCACCAAGAGGTAGTGATACGTTTTGTTTTGGGGCGGGGGGTCTCTCTTCTCCCAGTCGGAGAGGTCGTCGCTCACGTCGGACCACATCACCGAGCTGGTTTGCTGCCTGCGGGCCAACATCTGCTCGCCGGACAAGAAGCGGCTGAGCAGCAGCCTGCGGGACCTCCGGGCCGCGCTGCTGTCTGCCGCCGTTCCTCCCCGTGGCCTGCAGGCGGTGCTGTTCGGCTTCCAGGACGCCGTACGTGGACTTGGCCGCGCGCCGCAACGTTTAGCGGGGAGCTCGGTGCCGCCGCCGTGATCGTCTGCTGCTTCGTGCAGGTCAAGAAGGTGTTGAGGCAGCAGCAGGTGAAGCCTCACTGGATGTTCGCCCTCGACAATCTGCTCAGGCAGGCCGTGCAGGACGCCATCACCGTGCTTCTCCCAGGTGCGACTCGCCCGCTTTGAGGACGGTGGCGTTTATGAGCCCATCTCCTTGACGCTTGCTTCAGCAACACCAAAAAATACCAAATAGGAATCATCTCGATTGGCCAAGTATGTCAAACGCACAAGGATTTTGTCTCCGATAGTGTGAGCTACGCAACAAACATTTACAATAAAAAAAAAGCGGGTACGGAAGACCGTCCGTAATGTCAAGCTACCCCAAAGTCAGCCAGCCGCGCGACAATCTCAACTCGATCCAACTCCAGTGTATTTCGAGAGTACGTTCCAACCACCGCCGCTGTCTCCAAAGTGCTGCACATGGAGCAAAAAGGAGGATCAATATTGGCCGCCTTGCCGCAATATTGCATCGTGATGTTTGGATATGGTTCCGTTACGCCGCGTTAGAACTGAAGATCCAGCTGCAGTCGTCCTTCGAGACCGAGGACGGCACGCTCGAGGAGTCGCCGGCCGACACAGACGGCGGCGCCATGAGGAGGAGGAAGCGGCGGCAGTGCGACGCCAACCGGCTGAGGACAAGATCCCGCCGCCGCCGAGGCCTGCCGACGCCAGCCTGGACAGCAACTGCCCGCTCAGTGACGAACTGAGGAATCTCCGACTGGAGACCAGAAGGTGGAACACGCCCACTGCATATTCTTTTTTTCCTTTTTTTTTTAATGGGTTGGGTGACTGTGACCCGCATTTGACTTTGACGCCTTGTGTACTTTGGTTTTGGAGACTGCTGAGCCTGCTGAGTGACAAGGAGAGAGAGTACCAGGACCTCCTGAGGACTTTGGTCCAGAAGAAACAGGAGGACATCGAGGCGCTCAGGGGACACGTTCCCGGTAAAATTTTTATGCCTTTTCATCGTTGGCCGTGGAATTGATCGCCAAGGAACAAGTCACGGAATGTTATTTATTTATTTATTTTAAGAACTGGTCTTAGTTTATATGAAGCACACTTTGACAGGTGATGGAAGTCAATGTCCTCCTCTGGTCACTTGTTTGGCACCTGGCAACAAATTCCAACAGTGTTTGGACAAAGGGTGCATTTGCAAATAGAATTAAAAAGATTAATTTTGAGAAATATACCCTTAGAGGTACTATTGGTGTCAGAATTAGAATGTTATATGTACAGTACTACCTACACGGCACTTCCCGGTACTTTTTTGGGTTGTTTTTGTTATGGCATTTCTATTTTAGCCTTCACAGTACTGCCACCTGTTGGACATCCGTGGCAATGCAACAGCAGACTCAAACTTGTTTTCGTTTTCTCTTGCATTTTATTAGCGCTGAAGTGAAGATATTTTTTTGTTTGGCCTTGGCAGAGGTCCGCATCTCGTCACAGCCTCGCCTCGGGGCTTAGGGTTTCTGCACGACCGGTTTCTGTCACCTGGCTCATCAAGGTTCCGTTTTTGTTTTGTTTTTTTGAGGCGGAGCCATGTTTTGTTTTCACGACCGTCGACTGGAGAGCATGTCCGCCTCACAGTGCAGAGGTCGTGGGTTCGATTCCGGGCTCTGGTCTTCCTCTGTGGAGTTTGCATGTTTTCCCCGGGCCTGCGTGGCTTTTCTGCGGGTACTGCGATTGCCTCCCGCGGATCAGATGATGGATGGATGGATGGATGGATGGATAAATGTTTAGATCACGTGTCGTGTGGGTAGATGGCGGCTGCACTGCACAAAAGAGCGGCGATCCCGACGTGAAGGACATGGTAGCCTGGCTGCAGACCATCCCGGTTGACCAGCACACCGTTGAGAAGGTAACTCGACCCGTGGCGCAATCCCTGTTTGATTGCTCTATCAGTTTACTTCCTGTTTATTCCTGCTGTGCCTCATGGTGTTTTGTTTTTTTTTTTGGTTTGTTTTTCTCCCCAGTTGGTGGTACACGAGTTCACGTTGGACTGTCTTCTGCAAATGGCTTGCAGGGACGACTTGATGTACTGCGGAATAAGGTGAGCGTGCTTGCAATCTACTTATTTAGTTTTTATGATACCAAAGAGATGCCAGTGGGGCTTCCTTAACATTTTCTCTTTTTTTGCCCCATATATTTTTATAAACTTGTTATTTTTCAAACAAATAATATTTAGAATTTATTCCCTGGATATTCCCAACATTTTTTTTAGAGGCGCCGTTATTTTTCCTCATAACCTAACAGTTTTATTTGCGGGGTCTTGTCGAATGTAGATGTTGTCAATTGATCATTTTCTGTCACACTATTTTCCTGTCTTTTTTTTTTTTACTTCATTTTTGAACATTTTGCTTTCAGCATTTCCAAATCAAATCTGAAGATGATTCTTTCTTGATGTTTTTCAGTCTTTCAAACGCCACTAATTTGCGTTTCAGGGGAGGCATGCTGTGCCGCCTGTGGGCGGCCATTGCTTCTAACCGCAAGTCCTGGCGCGCCACGCACGACCGGGACGGCCACGGCGCTCTACTTTGACACTCCTGCTTTTAGTGGACAGGCTGGACCTGTTCCAGGCGCTATCACTGTGATTTTCTTTGGTCTTCTTACCTTCCTCTTTATACATTTCAATGTAAATATGTGTGTATCTCATATCGAAATATATATTTATATATACATTTTATTTTTTTTAAATATAAAAACGTTTAGCAAGAAGACCAGGTGCAGCTACGGTCCTGATCTTTTTGGGCGTGCTTTGTCTGGTGTTTGGCATGGGTGACCCCTGCCAGGGGCCTAAAGCCTCAGACACGTTCGCCCCGAGGATCAGGATCAGTCAGCAGGCTTTTCCCGAGGATTGGGGACACCACCTAAATCTCGGGGATTAGCCACATCACCCACCATAGATCACACATAGCGGCAGTCATCACATTGTTTTTTTTTGGGGGGGGTGGATCTGTGCTATTGGACATTCCGACATGACGATGGGATGCTTGTGAGGATGAACCCGAACAAGGACGCCATCTACCTTGAATGGACCCGACCGAATCGCATATTTGAAAGGATGCCATTTTCGAAATGCACCTGAGTTTGGGAAAAATTGTTTTGTATGTCATGTGTCCCCCAAAAAACTCTTACCATACATCATATCCATCGTGTGCCGTTACTCAGGATGCACCCCACCTACACGATACATGCCGAGTAACACTATCTGACTTCTCATGTCTTAACTCAGCCTCACTTATTCTTTTCAAATGTCTCGCCGCACATCTTAGATCAAGATGAGTTCATCGGATGCGTTCGGAGTCACACCTCTTGCTCCTCATTGTCAGGCCGAAGCGTGTCACGTGACCGATTGCCCCGCTCAATTTATTTAGCAATCACCACTGGTGAGACATTTACATTTAATCCTCTCAGGATGAATTAAAACCACAAATCTATGTATATGTGTGTGTGTGTGTGTGTGTGTGTGTGTGTGTGTGTGTGTGTGTGTGTGTGTGTGTGTGTGTGTGTGATTGAGGCTGAGAGAATCATCTTTTGTTCTTCCCACCTTTGAATTCATACCAGATGGAATTTGTCGTCGTTATGTTCTTCAGAACTTCCCCGGACTGACTTTGTGACTTCACCCTTTCTCATCGCAGATATGTGAAGTGTACAAAACTCATTCACTGCCATTGACGGTCAGAGACGTCAAAGATCCATTTCAACTGGGTTTGCAGTTGATGAATCCCCGAGTCAAACTGTCTGAGTGTTACGACTATTACTGCGAATAATAGAACAGATTTTCTGCTCTTTGGAAATAGAGCGAAGTCGCCGCTCATGTCCATTGTGCATAGCCTCTTCTCAGGCAAAATGACATTTTTATGAAAAGACGTTCCAGAATCTTGCATTTGCAGAAGGGTGCATTTGAAGTATCCTAAATGGGATGCGTCCTCGGCATCTCAGCTCACCAGTGTTTAGTTGCAAATGCTTCAACTCTTTGCCGTGGCTCGAACCCTTCTGTGGTAGCGTCGCGGAAAAAGAGAAGCGCACTTGTTGAGTTCATTTCATTTCAATTTTGCTACTTTGTTAGCCAACCGGCTGGAAACACTCCATAACCCCCGCCCCGATCTCTGTGTCCCCTACCCCCTTTAAAATGAAGCCAGAGATCGAGAGAAGCCCCTCCCACTTGCCTCTTATTCATATTTTATTTCCTGCCTCTGTTGTACCACCCCACTCACTCGCTGGCCATTCTCTCTCTCTTCATCTTGGGTTGTCATGGAAATGAAAGCAAGTTGGGGTTGGAGGAGGGGAAGGGGTCATTAGAGTTCGGGGGTCTGACAGGGGGCTTCTATTATTGAAGCAGTTTGGGATTGGTAGCGAACCGGAATGCAGCGATTCACGCACGCAGCAACAAGAGAGTTCGCTGGAGCGGAAGTTGATGATAAACCTTGATCGCCAACATTTTTGCAGGGTGGGGGGCATGGCTGTTTCCATTTAGCTCCACCTCTTCTCACCATCGCTTGAAGCTTCCCCTCCTTGACTGACCTTGTCCCCCTTTTGCCCTCATTCCTTTAGCACGTGTGCTGATGCCACTATCATACTGTGTGTGTGTGTGTGTGTGTGTGTGTGTGTGTGTGTGTGTGTGTGTGTGTGTGTGTGTGTGTGTGTGTGTGTGTGTGTGCAGCTGCACCTCCAAAATCAAGCCCTTTCATTCAAGGGGACGGGAGTCAGGGTGTTCAACTTCCTGTGTGCAGAGGCACGCTAATAGAATGGATGCCCCCCATCATTCCCTTAACTTTATCCAGTAGCAGCGACAGGTGGCTGAGAGGGGATCGGGGGAGGGGAAATTGGGTGTCGAGCACGGCTCAACAGCTGCACAAAAGAGCCCGAACTGGGTCCTTTTAAGATGGGGTTCCCCCCTCCCCGCCAAGCGTGCCGTTCATCCCCATTTTGGAAAAAAAAAACTGCCGCCCCACCCCCCTCGCCACCGCTTTTGCAGATGCCTCCAGAGATCCACAGGTGGTAAAGAAGAAGACCGCGGGTGAGTGAGTGTGACGTAACAAAGATGCATTCACATTGTAATTGTGTGGTGACACTCGCCCGAACTTGTTACTGGAGCATGCAAAATACAAAGAGCAGGCTGACAGGAAAAGCAAGTGCTGGCCACATTTAACACACACGAGTGCACGTATGGAAGCAGAGAACGAGTCTGAGTTGTTGCAAGTGAAAGCTGCGGCATTTTGCAGCTGTTTACAAGTGCTCGAGAATTAAAGATGGGGCGAGTATTTGTTCTCGTAAACATGAGAACTTCCAGCAAAAATTAAAGTATTCCTGTGGCAATTAGGGGTTCAGGAGGTAGAAGTAAATTATGAGGGGATCCTAAAAGTCTGAGCAATGAAAGGCGTTTGGAAGTTTGTTTGCACTCGGTAGGAGCAGCCCCAAAAGCATTGTTTTTCGGCGATGGGAATAACCAACACAAAGGGGGAGAACAGCACCTAAAATCACATCAGTTAACCACTTTTTCTTGTGGGAAAATAATCATAAGGACGACCCAGAGAAATTCTAATATATTTTATAGAATTTAATGGCGTATAGTGTATTTTTTAATCCACAAATTATCAAAGAAAACTTGTTTAATATTCAGGTGGCCCCCCTCTCATTATAATGGTACGGTCCAGCCCAGCCTGAGGGTCAGTCGGCGGGAGCTCAGCATCAGCTGCAGCGACTAGCGAGCCGACCGCCGCGCAAAGGCTTTCCCTTTTCGTTCCGTTTTCTCCCCCTCCATCTCCAAACAAAACAAAAAATAATTTCAATAATCATAATTATGCCCACTCTCCCGCGTCTCTGAATACTTCCATCCCGTGTACCGTGACATCGTAGGTGCATTTCCCGCTCGACGTGGAAAACCCCCCAGCCTCAAGTGACTCCCAAGTTCCGACCCGTCCGGCGTGAGGGATGAGCGGACCGCTGGGCAACGAGGAGCAGGTGCTTGGATGAACGCGACGACGACGGCCAGCGAAGGTGTCGTCGCCGCCGCCGCCGAAATGGAGCAAAATACTGGAGCGGTGGACGCCCGTAAGTCTTCTTCGCGTTCGTTTTTTTCGACTTTCGGAGATGTGAGGTCGCCGCTCTTATCAATGTCGCTGGAGTCTGTCGCATTGTGTTGGATGGAGCACTTGTCTCCCTCGTTGTTTCACTTGCAAAGTGGGATGAAGAATAGTAGTCGTCGCGCAGGCTGGGTGTTGTTCCCGTGTCGGCCTCTCTCCAAAACCCCATTTGCGCGATGAGATCTGCCCCCCCCCCATCCCCTCTTATTATCCTCACTCACTCACTCACTCACTCACTCACTCACTCACTCACTCACTCACTCACTCACTCACTCACTCACTCACTCACTCACTCACTCACTCACTCACTCACTCACTCACTCACTCACTCACTCGCGATGCATCCTAAATGCTGAGCCAGTCAAGGAAAAAATGTTTGCCACTCCTTGTCAGCCGGAAATGGAGATGCGTTGTCAAAATCCCTCTTGTGCATCAGCCCCCCAGCAACGCACGACCGTCTTGAAACGTGCACATCCAAACGCAAGACCTCTCGTGTGTCTTCTTCCCACCGAAAGCTGACGTTCACGCGTGCCTGAGCGTTGTGGCCCGTGTCCAGAAAATAGACAACTTCCTCCCCGCCCCAAGTTGGGTTGGGTCGCTCTGTTTCGGCAGCGGAATCCAACTCCTCGTTGACGTTGGGAATCTTTGAGGACGAGCGCTAAGACTGCTCTTTGCCCCACTTTGAGCCGCGTTTACAAGGGACAACCTGACATTGGCGACCATCCCACGCTCCCATCGCAGATCCTGCGCTTGATGTGTGTTGGTGGATGGACTTGATGCGGTCCAACCTCATCTCAACGTACCCCGTCGACACCGTTTCCACCCGCCCCCTCTAATGTTTAATGGCATTTCAAAGAGTTCACTTCAGTCGTTTCTCATTTTGCGAACAACGAACGCCTTTGTAACCTCAACTTCATGATAACGACCACAAAGTGGTGAAAAGGCTTTCGCCCCGACAAACCGCAGGAAGGGAACCGCCGACGCCACCGCCGCGATTTCAAGAAATCCCGTGGATCGACTCCGAGCTCCAGACTTTGCTGTGCGATGAAGAACATTTCTTGACGTCATGACACAGATGCAGCGATTTGCCACGATTCGCTGGGCCAGGACGCTCCCTGTGCCTCGCGGGTAGCGCGGGTCCACCGTCCGCAAACTCGACGTGCCGCCATGTTGACTAACCGACTCTTCGTTTGTTCCGTAAAGCGAACAGATTGTTCAAGCGCCGTTACAGCAGCCCAGATGACGACAAACGGGAGAACATGAGAAATGAAATGCATCCATTCACCCCCCCCCTGCCCCCCCATGATTTGCTGATGCATTTTAGGCTGGTATGCTAGCTCATGCTATCGAGGAGGATCACGCAAAGGTGGTTTGTTTGTGTTGAGTAAGTGAAGTGTTGAATGCAGTCAGCGGGTCCGCTTGATTTTCAGATAATGATTGCTCAGCGACTCTCGTGGACCTTTAAACAAACGGGCTGGCGCCGAGTCAACGCCGGCTTGTTTGCACTGCGCTTCCGATGCGTCTGGGCCCCTTTTGCCCCCTGACATCATCCTCTTTTGAACAAAGCAGCATGGAAGGGGCGACGAGGGATGCGCCGATTGATTGCCGCTTTGAGGCGGCCATTTTCTCTTTTTCGAGTCGTTGTCGTCGTTCAGTCCCCGTTCCCTTTGGCCTCATCTGCGTTTTTCATGACAACGTTGTGTTTGCGCAGTCTAATGTTATTCAAACTATTATGTCTTCTGCCTTGGTGTCCTGCTGGAGGCGCTTTGTTATTTTTCGTTCTGGGCTTCACGAATGCGGCACGCCTCGCCCACCGCCGGCGCGTGTTTCATTTCGAGTTTGAAAAAGGATCTTCATCATTCATGTGCATATCTCGGCGCTCGTTGGGAATTTTCCGTCGCCGGGAGAGTGCGACAACAAGCGGCGGGGGGGCTATTTATAGTCTACCCGGGGAAAACAATATGCCGTGAAATTGGATTGGGGCAAAATCGCTTTCGCTGTGGCGGCATTAGAAGGCGCTCCAAGTTTAAGAAGGCTCTTTGCCGTCTCCCGATGTCCAACGCACAGGTTGGGGGGGCGTCATGAGGATGGGCGCTTTCCAAAATGGCTGATGAGGCGTAGAAAAAAAAGTAGTGTGTTTCCGGTAACCCGACCGACCGAGAATTTCTACCTCAAAGAAAAACTTTACGGTCGGCATTTTTTTTCAAACCTTCTACATTTTTGTGTAATAATAGCCTTTCAAAACACTTAAGGACGCTTTACAATCAAAACAAGAACAATAAAACCACAGACAAAATTATAAATAACAAAAGGAAAGATGAATTTAGAGCGTTTACATTGGTGCAAACTCTCGCGATATTCACGTTGCGTCGTTTGCCCTGTCGTCTGTCAACAACATTGAATCGTGGCGGCGGCCACGATCTCCGATAACAGTTTAAACCGCGTTTTGTGTGTTGCAGTCGCATGCTCGCACCATAATATTAAGAAAATAGCATCCACTGCTGTATCGAAAAGATTCAACGAGGCGAGGGCGGCGGCGACGTTCGAAGTCGGCGCGGGAGAGGCGGGGCGGCTGTGACGGTGGGACGGGCGGGGTTGTGGTGCGGCGCGCCGTCGTTGGCGATCGTCTACTCTACCCCGCCACGAACACCGGAGCGAGCGAAACCCAAATAAGCGGCGGCGCCGCCGCTGCGGAGCGGCGGGACGACAGCGTCGAGGCGTCGCGGGGAGGGGCGGTGTCGGCGCGGGTCGGTTGGTGCGCTGCGCCACCTCCGCGTCCGCCCGTCCCCGTCACTACCCCGGTCAGGCGCCCGTCGGCGTTCACCCGCCCGCCCACCAGCGCGTCCAGCGCTCGTTGACGTCGACCCCGTCCGCCTTAGTCTTACGGCACCCTAGTCAGGCCGGGCCACGACCACCACGGGCCGTCTAGGTCGCGGGACGCAGAGGCTCTAACACCCAGCCGCTGGGTACCCAACTTCGCTTCGCGACGGCGGGGTTTCAATCAGTGGCGATTGCTCTCGGACTGCAAGGAAGCTTGGCTTCCCCTAAAATGTCAAAGAATAAGTGATGAAATATATGAATGTAAATGTCATTGTGTGTACATGTCATTGACTAAATATGCGCTACAACGTGCTCAACTTTTGCCTCGAATCAGCTTCTTCTTATTACTGGTTACGACGTACGACGCGAGTCCCTTCTCCTTCACGCCGCAGCTTCGCTGTGCTTTAAACGGTAGTGAGTTCAGGGTAGGTTGTCCCAATACGTTGAACGGAGACGAGTCATTGGATACAAACTGGTTTTTGTCCCGCCCACGGAGTTCGGCGTCTCTGGGGCAGTGGGAGGGTACCGGACGCTAGGCTTTTCTGCATCAGATTGGATGCCTGTGTGCCAGTTCGATTGACATTGAAATGAGCCAATCACCGAGCTTTTAGTGTAGGATTCCGTGCAAGCATTTTTTTCAATTCGCATTCTGTTCCGAGTTGAGCTGGAGACTTCTCCTAATCATTTTAGCGACACTCTTTGTTGTAAACAACTAGCGACAAATTAATCTTTTATTTCTGGTGGGTTTTATTGTAGTTCCTATAGTTGTAGGACACTAATTAAGTACCGGGAAAAGACGCCTTGTTGGTATGACATGGTCACAGATCATTTTCTTGAAAAGGAACGGAGCTAGAGTAGAATTCGCGTATAAATAAACGGACACATTTTATGATGTCGATCAAAATTGAGCTTCCCCTCTTTGACAGACGAGCATCCGGCACTGGTTTCAATGTCTCCTTGTTTTATGTTTTATGGTTATTTTGTTTACGTTTTTGATGGGGAGGAGGGAGAAAAAGATTTAAAAAAAAAAACTTTGTCCGACCTACCGACCCTATGCTGAAATTTCATGTTACCGGAAACACACAACTTTTTTTTCTACGCCTGAACGGAAAAAGACCAACTTGCGATGGCGTTCAGGACTCGCACCGGAAGTGCAGATCCCCCCCCCGACCTCAGTGTCGACTTGAAAACGTTGCACCGTCCTGGTTCAGAGCGTCCAGCGCGCGCAATCAAAAAAAGTCATCTCCAAAGGCACAAAGAGCGTCTTTGGAGGGGCGCAGCAGCTTTCTTGCTCGCCATTGCTCGCTTGTTGTCGAATAGCGCAGCGACGCTGTCGTAAATCTCAACCTGCCATTGCGCATCTCTCCCTCTCCGTCTCTGTGACGCCTCCTGGCGTCTGTGCAGTTTCCGGCTAGAAATCCCGCAATGATTTCCAGACTATTGCCGCAGCAGTTTACCCAAACGGGGGCAAAGCCGCGAGGGAGGGCCTTTGTTGGGGCTGTCCCATTCCAGCCAAACGAATGTTTCAGTCGGACATTCGAGTCGGAGCGGCCCGCCGGGGGTGAGTCACGCTCCCCGGCAACCCGACCCAGTGATTGTTCAGTGACGATTCCGAGCGCTCTCGCGGAGACCAGCGCGGTATCGCAGCAAAGTGCCCCCAACGAAAGCAGCAAAGTGCCCCCACATAAAGCCAAAAAGAAATGACCTCCTTGTCCTTCAGCGTCCCTTTTTTGGGCACTGTGAAGTTGGTTCATTGTGGTCTTTTGTGGTCTCCAGAGCAGTCTGAAGCGGGAAAGCGCTCTGGAGCCCCAATTAGACCAAGTGAACTTTCGGGCTATTAGCGGGAACAAAGACTGCTTTTATGGTCCTTCTGTCGTCTGACAGCAGCGATTTACTTGCTGCGCCACTCGGACCGATTTGATTGTTCGTCTCCATCTTCACGAGGAAAATAATGAGGGAGCCAATATGTGTGTTTGTTTTTTAATTTGACGCCCATTCCTTGTGTGTTATGCGCAAAAAAAAAAACATTGATGCCCCCTGCGAGAAACACCATGCAGGCGTGTCATCCACTTCCCACAAATGTCACGTTTACATGAGCGCAAGATGCACGTCAATTGTCTCCAAAATGGACGTGGGCGGCGAATAATGTGGGTGAGTTCCAAAATCTGTGAGTGCTGCCGTGCCGCTTGGATGAGGGGTCTGCCTGACTGGCGTTGTCATGACGCGCTGCCTATTTTGAGGAAAGGCGCGTGTCAAGACAGCATGCGGAAGATAAAGTCACTCACCGAGGCCTGCCGCAAAAAAAAAAAAAAAAAGTACCATTTCGTTACGTACCATGCACATGAAATATTTGGGGGCTTTCAGAGTGACAAAGACATCCTCCCCCACCCTTCGAAAGGCTGCTGGCGGCGGCGCATCCTCTTATTTTATTGATTTATTTTGTTTCGGCGTCCCCTTGAGAAATGAAGGTGCGTCGGACTCGCAAATTGGTCTCAGTCTGGAGCTTCAATCAATGAGATGTCCGATCGCAAGGCTGCAACCCAGCTGGCTACACTTTGACATGGTGCACGTGATGTTATGCAAGACACGCAGCACCTTCGCGGGACCACGTGGGCTTTCCCGGCCGCTATAAATACCAAATTGGGTCAGGGTATTTTTTTTTTTTCCAATGTGTTTTCTTGCCTTTCTCCCCGGCAGAAAAGCCCTCCGGCCTTCTGCTAACGAATAAGTCGTTGAAAGGGCACGCGAATGCTGCTGGCGTGTGAACTTTTTCACGTTGCGTGTCCAGAACGTGCGTCATTTCTTCAAATCTGTGGCGATATGGTTTGACGATTCAAGGTGCAATCGGGAGGCCGACTGTCATCTCCTTTCAGCTTTCATAACGAGTGGCGACCGCCGATGAGCGTTACGAACGAGCAGTCGCTCTTCTGCTCTGCCGTGACGAGTCGCGCTCGTTTAGATTTGTCGTTCATTCCGCTGCTGCCAATGCGGACAACCCACATCAAGAGGGAAACTGTTCGCTTCTTGTTTGAGTGATTCCACGTGCGTTTGCTTCTCTTCTGCACGAGAATGTCGAAAAATGTTTTGCTTTTTGGGATTTCGAGTGGATATCAAAAACTTCAGCACCTTGGTGTACTCTGGTGCAGTTTTTTTGTTTTTTTTTTCAAGCTCGTGCAATTGAATTGAAAAATTCTGCGGACTCGGGCCCCCTGGCTCCTTGTCTCAAGCCAGCAGTCTGGAACTTGGGTCAGTAATTTGAAATAGGACCGGCAAACGGGTGCCGTTGTTCAATCCGGCTTCTTTCATCTTTGACTGGCGGCTCAAGTCGCGCCTCTCCTTTGTCTGGTGAGCACTTTGAGATGCAGTCAGTCATGCCTTCGTAACATCTCGGCCACGCCCACTTGACTTTGGAGTCAGCCGATCCTCCATCAAGCGTCTCCAGTTGGCCCAGAACACCGCCGCTCATCTCTTGACTGGTACTCGTGAGAGGGAGCGCATCATCACTCCCACCCTGCCGTCCCTTCACTGTTCCCTTCTACATTTGACAGTTCTTGTATTTGTATTCTAATCTTGAAAAGCCCCCCCCGTCCCCATCCCTCTCTGAGCTTCCCCCCCAGTCTGGAGCGAGAATTAAGTGGAGGCTCGGAGGGGACGGAGTTTTTTTCCGTCGCCGCTCCCTCTCTGGAATGACCTCCCGCTGAACGTTCGGCAGCGTTCGTAGCCGGTGCCGGCCGCTAGGGTCCAGATCACGACTGTATCACTCTCACGGTATGTAACACGGACTCTCTCTTGTGTATCGCACGCCAGACATGATGACGTCGGAGGAGAGGCGGCAACTGGCCAAGGAGCGGCGAGAGGAAAAAGCCAAATATCTGGGTAAGCGCAAACGGGACGGCTACAAACGGCTTCACGCGGCACAGGAGCGCCCCCTCGTGGCAGGGTGAGCGAGGCTCAACAAATGTTTGCGCGCTCACTCGCACGCTTGCACGAGCTCGCCCGTCCACTCAAAACACAAGAAAACCTCACACGTCTACTTGATGGGTGGCCACACGCAGTCCAGAGACCTGACGATTTGGATCCCAAAATAAAAAGCCCATTTTTCAGATGATGTCTTCAACTCATTTAACGGCAGCCTTTTTCCTCAATCGGGAAAGCCGTTTCTAGCCATTTTTTAACCATTTGGATTCGGTTATGAAGGCCTACAGAAAATTCAGAGTTCTCCAGCTATGTAAGTGACCAAAAGAAAACGTAAACCCTCTCCTTTCATCGGGGCGGCTCCCTTGGACCGTTCTCTCGTCAACAGCACTTGGTCAGTTTCTTGAAAATTCTTCTTTCCAAGAAAAATTTGGAGAAAAGGATGTTTTGTGAAAGGAATGCGTTTCAAGCACAACTTTCGTTTTGATGCTCTTTTTTGGGGGGGGCATTTATCTGACCTCAAATATCTAAGCAATACGTTCCTATTAAACAACACAAAAAAGGTCACTTTGACTGCAAAAAAACAGTTTATTGCAAGATAAACACTGCACTCATGCATGAACTTTGCCTAAATGTTGAACTTGATCCATGTTCTCACCACCACGCTGCTTTTGCACGCCACCTTGCCACGTGGGATCGCGTACTTTATAACACACACACACACACACACACACACACTTTGTGTTGAGCAAGATGTGATCAAAGCCACTCCTGGCATCTGGTGATTTATCAGACTGAAATGATTGCCAAAGCCGTGACACTTACTGAGGAGCGGCGCAAAGCCCGTTTTATTATTATTATTATAATTATTATTTATTTATTTCAGGTTTATTTTCTTTTTATTTTTTTTAAACTAGAAAACACTCAAAACGTCCGTATACGTTTTGGCACTCAATGGAGTTCAAAATGGCAGATTTGACTTGTACATGGCTTGCCCGAGTCATTCGGTGGCCAGCGAATGCACTGCTTTGCATGATTGACAGCTGCTTGTCTTCTCTCTCACCCACCTTCCCTCCCTCCCTGCAGAAGAGCTCAGCAAGCTTCAAGGTGAGTCACGTTTGTGTCCGTGCTGGTCGCCTGCGGCGGCGGCAGGGGCGGGGGCGGCTAGCCCAAGACGCCCTTGCTCATTCTGCTCATTTGGTTCCATGTCACTTGATTCCGGTACATTTTGGGGAAGGTCGCTGGGCAGTCCACCAAAATCAACTGTCTTCTAAAATCGGCAGTCACTCAAATTCTGATGTGCTGCGACACAACATCCAACAAACTCCTGCCCTAATGATGAATGGTTTTATGTTTTGATTTTGGTCATCTTGCCCAGCCCTCCAACTCTTCCTCATTCATCCATCCCTTCAAGAACAAAAAAAAAAATCCCCCCCATCATAACACAGCTGAAACGCTCAGGGTGATTTTTGCCGAACATCAGAGAAGCTAGCTTTTTGCAGGGGCTAAAACTGATTGGATTTGGCCCACTTCTCAGTATTCGTGTCCGCTCTTAACGCCTGGACCTCTGCATCTACGGGCACTTGCTTTAGTTTCCTGGAGCACTGTGAAGGTATTAGTGTGTCGACTTTTCTCGAATCGGCGTCGTGCGCACGCGGCAGGGAGGCTCCTTCGGAGCCCGCCATTTCCATTTCAAAGCGTGTGAAGTCAACGTTTGACGTGATAAGCTCGCTGTGAGCGGACCGAAATCATGACATCTCTTTTCAAACCCAAAGTGCTTTAGATGCGAGAGTCTTTTGACATCCAATACAATTTTTCAGCGAATCACGCCAAGAGCTTGAAGCACTTTGAAAAGATTTCACGTCTCGCTGTCGTGAACGCGCCAAGACCTTGTCAACCAAAAACTGTTTGTATAAGGCCTCCCTTTCATCCAGTGCTCCTCTGACCCCCCCACCTCAGCGGCGAAGAAGAGCCAGTGGCTGGAGAAGGAGGAGAGGGCGCGGCGGCTGCGGGAGCAGCAGCTGGAGGAGCGGCGCAGGAGGCTGGAGGAACAACGCGTCCTGGCGGAGAAACGCCGCGCCGCCCTGGACGAGCGGCAGAAGCAGAAGCTGGAGAAGAACAAGGTCGGTGACCTCGGCTGCGCCGGGCTCAGTTTGCGCGGGGTCGACGCGCTCAATGGTGTCCAAACTGCAGCACCGGGGGTTATTGTGAAATTTTGCACAACAAAGCTCCTCATTTGCAATAATGATACATTTTTAAAAGTGGGTATGAGATGCTGGGGGTGGGGGGCGTATACAATAATCCCTCATTTTTCGCAGTTCATTGGTACCGGACCCTGCGAAGAGTAAATAAACGGCAAGTAGGATGTTTTTTTGGGGGGGGGGGGTGAAGCAAAAAAAACCCCTTCCCAAACTTCAGACTTCATCTGAGCTGTCACGGCTTCCTGATGACCGGGACGGGAACCCTTCAAAATAAGGCGAGCGGGTCACAAGGCTGCGCAGAAACTCCCCGCCGCCGCCGTGAAAGCAACGTGCCCCCGTTGATGGTGCCCTCCCCAACAAGCGGGCTTACGCGCTCCCCCGCAGCCGGGACGCATTCCTTCAGGGGCAGGCCAGGGGTTGGAGCGCGGCTTCACTCGTCAAGAAAAAAAGTTAACGCTTAAATAAAAAAAAAAATCGAAAGGCAAAGAACAGCAACAGCGTGACGACGAGACACAACAAGAGAAGTGCCGGGTGAGGAATCCCCTCGTGCTCTCATTGGTTGATGTCGTGCCGGGAACCAATCCGGCACCTTGTTTGAGTGGGCTTGGGCAGTTCGGTTCGGTTTTGATTCACCTTTGGCAAAAACAAAACAGTGAAGCCGCAAAACTCGAAGTGGCGAGTGTTCACGGTGCGATGCCACTGTTCAAATTGCGGTGACGTTACCGCCTCCGAAGGCAACGATGTCCGAAAAGTTCAGTTGCGCGTGTCGGACAAAGGGGCTTTTTTTCATCGGCTATTTCCAATAGCCGCCTCTCTGTCGTAATCTGCTCTCCAGGAACGCTACGAGGCGGCCATCCGTCGCTCCGCCAAGAAGACGTGGGCCCAAATCCGCCAACAGAGGTGCTCTTGGGCCGGCAGCCACAACGCCAACCAGAAGGAGAGTGAGTATCCCAGCAGGGAAGTCCATTGGAGAGAATCTCTGCAATGTTGTCCGTCAACAAGGAAGTGGACGACGCACACACACACGCGCATGCTTTCGGGTCTGCTGGGACTGTATTGATCGATTGGGCGGCTTTATTGCACAAGTGGCCGTGCGCGTTTTTGGTCAGACATCCGGTGAACTCCCGTCTTGCTCGTCGTTTTTCCCGCGTGTCAGTGGGGAATTGGCGGCAATCCATCTGACCGCCGTGCTAACCGTGTTGGAATTGCTCCGAGCTTGCGGGCTAAGCGGACGGAAGAACGTTGGTGGGAAAGATGTTCGTGCGACCGGAGAGTCGTTCAGGGGATGCCGAATTCGTCTTGTTCCCCCACCAAGGAGTTGATGGGCAGAAATACGACATGCGGATTTGACGATGAGACGCGGACCGTCACCGATAAGCTGCGGCAATATTTCTTTCATATTTTTTTCCCCCCTCCGCCGAGAATAACGGAAATGTGTGTCTGCAAGCGTGGTTGTACACTGTCCTGTCGGTGAGAAGTTGTTTGAAGGTTCAGAACCGCCACGCTAGTGATGCTCGGTCCGTTAGCCCATCTATGGGTTTTTCCATCAAATGTTAGCATCAAGCTAGCGGCCTGTCAAAAGGCCAAAGCTACGTGGTTGCTTTCAAGACAGAAGGTGTCCGTCCTTTTGGTTGACCTTGAGTTTTTTCAATACCGGGAGTGCCAAGAAACACATTGGAAAGAAATCTTGGATGACGTTTTGTGCAAATGTACGAAGTGGGTCGTTTGTAAGTAGCAGCGGATGTTGGACGATCTTCACTCTCTCCTTTTCACTGACGGCAGATGAATCCGCTTTGGTGGCAGTTTGTGCTCTCACTCTGCTTCGTGAAAACACGTCCAATCGAGGGGTTTCCCCTTGCTGCCTGTCAACTCTGTGCCTATTTCTGTGTGTGTGTGTGTGTGTTGGGGTGGGGGGGCTCTCTCGGCTTCTCAGGCAGATGCTCTCTCTCCGCCGTCAACCTGCCCAAACACGTGGACTCGGTCATAAACAAGCGACTGTCCAAGTCCTCGGCCACGCTGTGGAACTCCCCCAGCAGAAGTAAGGCATCGACTGGAATGATGACCCGCACCCTCACCCAACGTTGTGTATCCCCCCCCCAAACGTGTGTCCATCACAACTCCACCGCCACCCAGAGAGCCATCAGTGTTGTTCTGTCATTCCTCCGTCGCGTTTGAGTCCCTCCACCGTGCTCGATCGGCTGACGCATTTTCTCCTTTCATCTCCAAGCCGAGGTTTGAGCTTGCGCTGCGCAGCTTCTGCATGGTTGCATTTTGCCTTTTGCTTCACGTGAGCTGATCCCGTCACGCGGCAAAGTCAAGTGACCCAGCGAGCGGGCCGGCATTGGGAGGAGCGCTGGCGAGGTCACGTCTTCCGAGGGGTCAAAGGGGACTTGGTCTGGTTGCACCGGACCGACCGCACCTTGCCGATGTTTCACCGCCCTCGACCAGCATGTCAAAGGACTTGCCATTCGTCAGCTCTTTCCCCCGTGGTGCACCTTTGCCATGTGGTCGATTGATTGATTGATTGATTTTGCGTGCGTGGGTGCCTTGCTTGGGCGCCAATTACAGATGAGTTGAAAAATGGGGTCAAACCAAAAAGTGGGCCGACGCGTTGGAACTCCGAGGCGGCCCTGTAAAAGCCCCCCCCAAGCCGCCACTGTTGATTTGGCTTTCTTTGGTTCTTCTCTCAACTTGCAGCCCGTCATGTGGCCTTGAGGCCGTGGGAGAGCAGCGTCGTGGACCGCCTGATGACGCCCACATTGTCTTTCCTGGCTCGGAGCCGCAGCGCCGCCAGCGTGCTCGCCAACGGCAAAGATGGACGTAAGTCACTTTGGTCGGGGGGGTGCATTGAGCGTTCCTTTTTTAATTGGCGATCGGCAATCCAAAAGTGACCGCTTCTTTGGTTGTCGGACCTCCAGACGGGTACACACGCGTGTCTGGTCAAACTAAAACATTTGACGCATGGTTGCGTCAAGTCCTTCATTGCAATGGTGAAAATTAGAAGGCCGCCACAAATACGCGTACGCGGACAGACAAAAAAATGGCCATCCGGAGACGCATTTTCAAAGGGTACGCGTGAGCTACTATCGTTAAGATGCCGCAAAAGCGTGTCCGTGCCTCCGCGTCAGGTCTCCACTCAGGCAGGCAGCGATTGCCTTTTGGCCAACTCCAAAACTCTTGTCCCGACTTGATTTTTCTGTTTCCTTCATGTGAGGGTCTGTTATGGCCGTTGCTCATCGCGGTGAGCGCGTGCGGGTCAGGGGTCGATCGCGGGAGGTTGGTCGTTCGAAAAGTCGCTCCTCAAGGCCAAAAAGGTCGGCGGGCACCCCTGCCCGAGTTACAAACTCCAAATTGCGGACCTGCGAGTCGAGGGGGCTCACTTTCTGTCCTTGTCACACCAAGACACCACCGGGGGGCGCCAACTCAGTACCGTCACTCTTTGCAAACCTTCATCAGGCTGGCTTTTGCCGGTTTGCAACTCAAAGTCTTCCTCCCCAGAGTTGCCGCTGTGCCCCCGCTCGTCCTCCGCCAGCCCCTTGACACTGTGCGCCCACCAGCCCCCCCACCACCACCACCACCGCCGCCACTGCACCGAACGCTGGAGGGTGACGTCCAGCACGCCCGACATCGCCCAGCGCCCGCACAGACGAAGCTCCACACCGGTATGATCTACACGGAGAGGCCTTGACGCGCAGAGTAGTGTCTACATTTAATTGCCCCCCGCCCCCCCCCTCGTTGCGCAGATGGACCGCAGCAAAAAGGAGAAGAAAGACAAGGAGCGGGAGAACGAGAAAGAGAAAAATGCCCTGACAAAGGAGAGGTTCCTCAAGAAGAGGCAATCGCTTCCCAGCGTGAGACGCACAGCAGACCTGAGGTAGAAAAATTATATATATATATATATATATATATATATATATATATATATATATATATATATATATACATATATATATATATATATATATATATCTATACACACAAACACACACGTTTTCCCAACACTTGTTGCGACTGAGGCAGAATTCCACAGAGTGCAATCTTTTGTGCCCCCATAGGCAGAAAAGGAAAAAAAATGGAGCGGAAAGGAAACAATGAAAATATTCCCAAACTCATTCAGTCACAAAAAGAAATGGGCGTGTCACATCAGGTGTTCTCCGCGCGTCATTGCACAGGCCTGCAAACACGCTTCAGTCGCATTCGGCCTGCGTTTTTCGTGTTGAGCAGAGGCGAAAGGGGAAAACGTCTTCTTTCAGGCCGCCAAATAAAAGGAAACCGTGACAGAGGTGGAAGGGATGGCATAGAAGTGGGGGGTGGGGGGGGCACACATCCACGTCCTTCGGCTCGACAAACAAAGAGCATGAGTGAGCTCTCAGCACCCGGGGCCAAAAAGCCAGCGATGTCATCCCTCATGGTAGAATACGCTTTCATGGATGATGTCATGTTTGCACTGCTTTGAGTTTCTTCGGGGCACCGGCTGGACTTTGAAAGAGGAAAGCGATGTGCTCATGTCGCCGCGCGGCGGGATCTTGCTTCGCATGGCCGCACTGGCCCTCCCCCCGTTTGGTGTGTGTATTTTCTCCAGATTGTTATTCTGCCCCTTCCGCTCGTTTGAGGTGACGGGAGACGCCGACGGTTCCACGTGTGCCTCATTAGTCAGACAAGGTCTCCGGTGTGAATGGCGAGCAGGCGCGTTTCATTGGGTGTCGGAGTGCTCGCGCGTTCTCAAAGTGCTCAGCTGGCACCTGTTCGGGCCTCCGTCACATCTCGGCTGGATTCTTGTCATGCACTTTGGTGATTTGTGGTTTAGCTTCCAAAAGCTTTGCGCTGACGACACGCTAGCAAGTTGTCCGACTCGCCGTGTGAAAAAGATCTCATCTAGCGTGTACCATAGATGAGAATGCACCTTGCCATCGGCCGGATATTTGCAACCGAAATCCTGAACTCCACGTGTCGTCCAGTCCTAGTCCGCTCTCGAGAGCGCGGCCGTCGTCGCCCTCCACGCCCAAGGACAGGACGGCCTCGCCGAGTCCCGCCGCCTCCCAAAGCCTCCCTCGGCGCGCGGCGGCCCGTCGACCCCTCGGGGACGGCCCACGAGGGCAAGGACCCCCGCCAGGGCGGACCACCGCACTCCCTCCCCCGTCCGGCTGGGGAGAGTGAGGCCGCATCGCGCGCCGGCCACCCCCGAAAACAGCAGTCGGCGTGAGTAGAGCTTTTTCCACTATTTTGCCTGCATTCTTATTATTACAGTCAAACCTTGGTTTTCGTCCATAATCCGTTCCAGAAGGCTGTTTGAAAACTGAAACCACGCTCTTTAAAAAAAAAAGTTTACTGAACACGTCTGCTCACAATGGAAAGCGACACGAGGAAGCGTCACTTCCTCGTGTAAGGAAGGCGAGAGGAGTCAAGTGATGCATTCAAGTGCGCTCAGTTTGTTTGAGAACCGAAATTTGTTCATCATCCAAGGCATAAAAAACTCGAAATTTTTGCTCGAAAACCGAATTGGTCAAGAACCGAGACGTTCGAAAACCGAGGTTTGACTGTATTACAATAAGAATCGTAATCGTCAGTTCTAGTCACTCGAAATTGGTTGTGGATCCCCGCCCCGGTGAGTTGCTCGTGGGTGGAAAACCTCAGTTTCCTCCGCAGGGCATCCGGGTGAGAAAGTCGCTCATCTGAGAGGAGCCAGATGAGGTGGCTCGGGCATCTGAAAAAGGATGCCTCCGCGGTGAGGTGTTCCGGGTACGGAGAGACTTGTTGTCTCCCTGGCAGGCCGGGCAATGCCTCGGGGTCCCCCGGGTAGAGCTGGAAGAAGTGGCTGGGGGGAGGGAGGGAAGTCTGGGCTTCCCTGCTAAAGCTGTGGCCCCCGCGACCCGGATAGGCGGTAGAGGTTGGACGGCTATTTTTACGTTTTGGCATTGAATGCGTTAAGAAATCAAGAACGTGTTGATTTCATTGGATTTATTGAGGACGTTTCGGCTGCGCCTTTCGGGCCAGCGTCTTTGAACTTTGGGGGGCCCGACGCAGTCATGTCGTGGTCCCTGTTACATGCCCGTGATGTTGAATTTTTTAAATCAACAGGATGGTTGGCAGAATCCTCCATTCTCGGCCCAGTCCTCCGAATTTGGCCTCCTCCTTTGCGCGTTGAATTTGAGAACTGAACTGGGCTTGCCGGGCATCCGTTTGTCTCTCTCGCAGGTTCTCCTGCCGCTCCTGCTCTCAGAAGCTCGTCGGCGTCGACTCGCAACATCTCAGCCTCGCCGTCACCAGAGCCGCCCGTCAAGGACGCGCCCTCGGCGCCGTCGCCCAAGCCTACGGCCGGCACCAACGACCCCGAGGAGGCGGCCCGCAGCCTGGCCGAGAAACGCCAGCAGGCTCGCCAGCGACGGGAGCGAGAGGAGGAGGAGCGCCGCGAGCAGGACGAGAAGGACAGGTCAGAGGGAGGGGGGCATGAAGAAAAAAAATAGCCGTTTGTTGCTCTGGCCCGTTTAAAAGCATCTCTTGTGTGGGGATGGATTTGGACCTCAGGATTGTGAGAGGAGAGCGGCTGGCGAGGGAGGAGGAGGCGCGCGCCCACGCCCAAGAGCAGCAAAGGAGGGATGGGCAGCAGCGACTGAAGGAGGAGGAGGAGGCGGCTCGGGAGAGGGCCCAGGCTGACAACATCCACCTGCAAAAGCAGGTACGCATTCAGGAGAAACTGCTTCCGTTTGATTTCATTTGGAACCTTTTTTTCATTTGTTCCTTTATTTCATTTGAAGGAAAACGCTTTGTGCTCATGTGACTTTGGACTTTGTCACTGTGACTTTTCGTTCGTATTTGCAGACGAAATTATCATTCCATTTAGTTATTGTGACCGTATCCACGAATGACTTCTATTTTTGTTTTCAGGTGAGAGAAAAACATTTGTGGCGAAATGAATGATGGACATTTTCAGTCACTGAAAGGAATCCCTGGATTCTGTCCTCAGAAAGGCGAAGCCGAGGCGAAAGCTCGCGAGGAGGCGGAGAAGCAGCGTCTGGAGAGGGAGAAGCACTTCCAGAAGGAGGAGCGAGAGAGGCTAGAGAGGAAAAAGGTAGGCTGGGCTTTCTCTGCCGCGGACTTTGTTTAACTGTTTACCCGCCGGAGGAGTCGCCGCCGGCCTCTTCGTCCCAAAAGCACCGAATGACATGCATGGCATGAGGATGCCGGCTGGGCCTCAACTGCAAACAAGCCCTTCCTTCCCTCTCGAGGAAGAGGAATCGTATTCTAGGTGGCAACGGCGAATCCCGGAAATTTACCGCAGATGAATGAGGTCTCGGGCTTCGGCCGGGAGACAGCTGCTTTCGTGAGAGCTAATTAGAAACGCCGAGACCAGAGTGGTCATCTGAGGCCGGAGGGCCGGGCGGGCCGGCGCGCTACAAGCGACGGACTGAAGGCTGCCGGGCATATTCACTGCTAATTTCAGACCGCTCGCAATAATGAGAGCTGGGGGGCGAGTACATTCAGAACTGGGAATTTTATAGCTGCAATGTTCGGACAATAAAGAAATACCAGCATGAGAAGAAATAAATGCAGCATACATATTGTGAGAAAATAAGCCATATTCACCCCCCCAAAAAGAGATTATTATGAGACTGTCATATTTATTCAGCGTGTGGGTGGGTGTCTAAAATCGGGAGCGAGCTGATTCTGCCAATGCTGTCAAAACAATAAAAATGTTTTGTGAGGCTGACACTTTGAATGAATTGAATGAATTCCCTTTGATCTGACTTTTCCCCCCAGCGCCTGGAGGAGATCATGAAGAGGACGCGCAAATCGGACGCAGGCGACAAGGTGCGCCGGGTGAAAGAAATGCACGCTCATTGCTGACCTGCAATCGACTTATTTTCATTTTCTTCTCCCCGCCAGGAGAAAAAATCAGCGCTGCCGCAGCTGCATCCGCTCAGCGAGAAAGAGGTGGAGAGCGGCAAAGGTCAGTTCCATCCTATCAATCCGACAGCCATCGTCAGGGCGCTAATGTAAGATCCCGAGGGCGTTTGAAAGCATGCAGAGATGCTTTCAAAAGCGGGGGAGAAGAAAAGAGATGAACGCAAGTCTCGGGACAAAGTTCAGATTCACAAAAGCTGATTCCCAACACCGCTGGAATGAGGAAAAAGGAACTGTTTTATTGAAATAAAATATGAAGAACCAAATCGGCATTTCCCAATTTTTCCCAAAATTTGGGTGGTTGGCACGACAACTCGGTGTTGAGTCAATTTCAGTGGGCAAGAAGTCTATTTTTAGAGCCCTTTAAAACCACCACCACTGTCTACAAAGTGCTGTGCAGGGAAGTAAAAGAATTCATACAACAACAAACAAAACAATAATGAAGACCGTAGAAAGAACAAAAAATAGGGTATTCAAAAATACTCTGCAATAAGCCAGTGAAGGGACGCCAGAGTGGGAATGAATGCACTCCCTCTTACGAGTGCCAGTCAAAAGATGAGCGGCGGCATTGTGGACCCACTGGAGACGCGGATGGAGGATTGGCCGACTCCAAAGTCAAGTGCGTTACAGCAACACGGCCGAGATGTGACGAGGGCGTGAAGGACTGTATCTTACCAGAATAAGGCGCCACATTAGCCAGCTGCTTAAGATGAAAGAAGCCAAATTGAACAACGGCACCAATTTGCCAGTTTCAATTTCAAAACGCTGTCCGGTTGGAGAAGAAGCACATTTGTACCCTGGTGAAATAAGTCCTGTCTTAACTTTGCAGATGGTGGTGTTGCAGATTGTCAGATTGTCAACGTGCACAACAACAACAACAAGATGGAACACGGACACTGCAGACAAAGGTGACATCAAGCTACTTCCTTGTTGCCATGGTGATGCCTCGCCTCGCCGGGGTTAGCTTTGTTTGTTTGTGGAAGAGTGTCTTGGAAATCATGTGCTTGCTTGTTTTGTTTTCTTTGGTGGTTGTTTTCTCTTTGTGTCGTTTGCTTGAAATATGATGCTATGATTCCGTTCAAGTATGCGAAGGTCATCAGTGAATTTCCATGGAAAGTTTCTCATTTGAAAAATGTTTTGGATCACGTGACAGGGCTGCTTTAAGATGAAACAGTCACAAAGTTACACATTCGAGAATGTTAAGATTGTATTTTGAATAAAAACACAAGGTAGCGTCAGCAACAAAGTCATATTGGTGGAGAAAAGTATTTTTTTCCAAGAAAAGTCATCCCCCCCAAAAAAGTAGCATTTTTCAAAACAATGAGCAAAAGAAGGGATACACAAGTTTTGAGAATGACTTTTTTTTTAGTTAAGATTGGACAAATATATATTTTTGTACGGTGTTCAAGGAAAAAAAATGAGAAAAACACTCATTTGAAAGAAGTTCTCCATCAACTGCACTTTTCAAGAAAAAGAGAGGTTAATTTTGGGGTGTGAATGTGCCTGAATATGACCCTAAATTGACGTCAATTACTAGTTAAGGTTTCCAAAATGTCATATTACAAAAATTCTCCCGCTTGTCATCGGAATTTACGGCAAACGTAACCAAAATTGCAACCCTCGCCCTAACGGTTGAACGTACGAATGTCTTCCGCGGCAGCCCCGCGGGTCGGACTCAGCTCAACGGGGTCCAGCCGGCCGGACGCGAGCGCAACGGCCACTTGGTGGAAAGCATCGTCATCGCCGCCGCCGCCGCCAACGGCTCGCGGGGACGACCCGAGGGCGGCGGGGACGCCGGCGACATCTTGGATTTCGACAGTGACGACGCCTACGTGAAGAAAGCGGCGGCGCCGCTGAAAACGCAACACGTCGCAGGTATGACCTCACACGACCCGCGTGACACGGTGCTCTACTCTTATTGGCCGATAGAACGTGAACAGGAAAGAGCTTTTTTTTTTCTCTTTGAGGGACTTTTGGAACATCGAATACTGTATACAAACACGCGCAGAGGATATTACACATTTCGGAAGATTTTGTGTAAACTAAAGTCGGTAACAAAGAAGCCAATAAATAAAGAGATTAATTGGCATTGCCATTTCAAAAACAAAACACAAAAAAAACCCACAGGAGCGAAATTCAAGGATAAAAATCAAAACAATGGATATTTTGCAATGTCTGTTTTCCTCGATTGTTTCTGTTTTCCTAAGGCATAAGAAAAGCATTTTAAAGTCAAACATACATTCTGCAAAGGCACAACGTATATGGCGTTTACCCACCGACAAAATCATGTTAATCAAGTCTGAAATAGAAAACATCCAGCAAGAAAATATGACCATTCAAAATTGTGGGATATTATTCATTTTCAAAGAGAAACAATTTTTCAAGAAAGGGGGATTTCAAAGAGCTTTTCGTCACTTCATTGGTCTGAAGCACGAAAGACACACTGTAAAAACAAACCAAAAAAAGCTTTACTCATTTGAGAAGAGGAAAAAAATGTGCAGTGGGGCACAGAGAAAAGATCAAATGGGGAGTTATGAGAAGTCTTTTTTTTTTCTTTCAGTTTGAAATGCTGCCCCTCAGAGAACACGAAGGCTTAAAATAAAAGCGGGGCAGACACGTCTTTCGGGAGAGCTTATCGCTTGGGCAGTGACGGATGGCGACAGATTCTCCCCTTCATTTTTTTCCCCTTGGTAATATACTTAGGCACACTTCCAGAGCGGAATTCTTTGGATGTCAAAAGTGATGAGGAGACTTGATCCGCAAGGATCTTAGAAACCGGACTCCGGAGCAATTAAGCGCCTACTCAGCGACCCCCCTTCCCGCCCCTTCTTCTTCTTCACCTGTTGGGTGGCGCACCACCATCCTTTATGTCATCGCGCATCTCACTTTGTTCATCCACTTGTCCAAGAAAACAGTCGCCGTCTCCTTTTCTGCTCGGACAAACGCTACATACAGACACGTGAGGCGGTGGCTCTGACCGGAGAGCGATTTTCGATGACACCCCGGATACGTGAGAGCGCTTAACTCCCATTAAACAGTGACTGGGCGACTTACTAGAAAATGTTAAAGGGTTATTTCAAACATTGCCTGGACAATTATCTCTTGCCCAGCATTTGTTCAGATTTGTTTAGAATTTTTCAATTAGAAACAATTGTAACATGATGTCTTTTTAAAAATTTTTTAAAGAGAGTAAATCATAGTTTTTCCTCAATATAAATTCTAGAGCAAGTTGTATTTATTGTCATTTGTTGAAGAAAGCTATTTTAAAAGCCATTTACATTTGGGGGCACTTGCATGCTTCAAATTAAAAAAAAAGTTTCCAAAAAAATCTCAAGCCCCCCCACAACCCCCCATAAAAAGACTTGAGTTTTTTTTCTGGAATAACTCATAGTCTTAAGGCGCGTTCCCACGTTGCAATTTGTGTTATGCAACCTGTTGCATAACACAAATTGCAAATATGATGTTGCAAACCGAATGTGTTCCCACGTTGCAACAGTTGCAAACAATTTCAAATCTGGCGAGAATATTTTTCCGAATGCGCGTTTAACGTTGCTAAGCAACATATTTCGTTCTGCGACTATGGCGGCTAATTGTCAATACGACAGCGACGATGATCTCCTCGAACTGGCAGCTATCGGTCTACTAGCCGAGCTAGAAGAGCCAAAACCCAAACGGTCGTTTTGGGTACGACCGTGGATCGGGAGACGGCAAGAACTCGGCGCTTACAACGCTCTGATGCAGGAGTTGGCGGCCGAGGACCCCAATAGTTTCAGAAATTTCCTTCGAATGGATCGCACCAATTTTGAACTTTTAATAATTAATGAACCTTTCGGTGTTGCCCTGGGGAGAGCTCGATTTTTTTGGATTTCTGTGTCGACGCCATTATACTTATACATAACGACGTGATGTTTTTGTCACGTGATAGCGCAACGCGTTCTGATTGGTTGTGTTCATGCAACACGTTGCATGCCACAAAAGTCTGTCCAACTTCGGGGTTCACACGTTGCAATGTGTTGCATGCCACAAAACTTATGCCACAAATTGCAACGTGGGAACGCGCCTTTATGTGGAAACGTTGTATTTTTGAGAATGAGTTCCGTTTTCCCCTCAAGAAATATTTAAACACAGTCGATAATTTTCAACAACAGCAACAAAAAAGAATCTTGTTCTACAAAATAATTTCTTTTTAAGAATGAGTCATCTTTCTTCCAGAATTTTTGTTGAAAAAAGGTTGTTTTTAGATATATTATATAGAAGAAAATGAGAATACGTTATACCCTCCGGGCAAAACAAAGTAATGTTAAAATCAAGGCGTTCTTTAGTGGAGCTTAATGATCCAAGCAATTTTTTTCTGGATTTTGTTCATTGAGCTTTTTTCCATGTTGCCTGTCCTTCTTCCAGAAGTGCTGTGATGCGGCGGTCGCGTCTTTGCCGACCTGCCGACAGCCGTCACCCCGGAGAAAATTGCAAAGAAACAAAACACACGCACACACAAAAAAAAGCGGCGCTTTTCTTTTTCCGCCTTTGGAGGTGAAGCGGCGACGATGTGCTGCGTCACGTCAGGAAAGGGGTGTGAAGTGCCCGCCTGCACCTTCTCTTGTTATGCGTGGGTGAATCAAGGAGGGAAGCAACGTTGGAAAGGAAACCTTTCATGGGAAGGATTCGATGCAAACATTGTGCGTCAGCACAGCTTTGACAAAAAGTGCAAATCCATATGCATCCCCATTTCTTCTCCTGCAGTATATTTAAAAGCTCAAGGATGTTTTTGTTGGTCTGAAATCATGACAAATGTGCATGACTCAAGTGTTTGCTCATTGGCTTTGGGACTGATCTGAATATGTGCGCGCATGTGTAAACGACCTCGAAATCGATTTTGACGTGCGCTGTCAGCTCCACGAGGAGTCGTTTCGAGTCTTGAATTAAATGCGCGACTTGTAGAGTCTCTGCTGTTTGTTTCATTGACAATCGAAGGAAAGTGAGAGCAAGGAAAAATGCTCAGCCCTGGAAGAGGCTTGAAAACGCCGAGGGAACGTGGCATCGGCGGGATGGCGTCTCACGACTGATTGCTCTGTCACACGTTTTTTTTTTTTTATCCTGCTCAGAAATTCTTCAAGAAAGACTGCAAGTCTCTCTCAAAAATTGCTCCTTCAAGATAAGCTCCTTCAACGCTAATGTTAGCATTTACGTTGACGCTAACATTTCTTTCCCTTTCCCTATGTCGTATCGACTGCGTGCTCTCGTTCAGGTTTTGGAAAACCCAATTACGTTCCCCCTTTTCTAAACGGATTATTGCGTTACGTAAACGGGATCGGGTTTGCATGGGTTTTTGGGTTCTGCGCACGCTCTTGCTCTGGCCGCAAGGAATCTCGCTCTTTGTCGCACAGGAAAGGAGTCGCACAGGTATGCGCGGCACCCTCGCCGTCGACGAGCCTAACTCGAATGCGTTCATTTTCACATTATTTTCGCTCTCGACATTTGTAAGTGCTCACAAAGTAGTTGCCTGTTTGAGTGTGTGTTGGCGAATGCGCCTGTTGGGCAGAACCCACCTAGGGTACAAGTAGTTCCTGCTAATAATCACCACAAGATGGCACAGGGACGGACGGCGAAACAATTCAACGGGGAATATAAAGAGACTCCCCATATATCGGATTATATGGTGCACTGTTGGCTTTTGAGAAAATCGAATGCCTTCACGTGCGGAAAATACGGTACGTGCGCTGATATGTTCTTGAGAAGCAGATTTTCAGGGAGGCCGACAAGACCCAAGGGACCCTCGCCAAAACGAACGAAGCAAATGGCAAACGTCCTTTGACAATTGAAGAAGCACGAAATCCACTGGCTTGCCATCGACTGAGTGGCGAGGTCGCGGCGATTCACCGAAGTCGCCGCCGCTCAGCCTCAAAAGCCGCTTCCATTTTGCACTCTGGCCGTGGCTATTTTTAGCTCACGGCAGAAGCGCGCGACTTGGAATCCGAGCGACCCGCTCCACCCGACGGCAGGAAACGGGAAATGTCCCATTAGCAGAGAGTCTTCCACTTGTCTCGCCTCGTCCTTGGACTCAGGCCATCTTGTTTTCATGCCTCGGCGACCACATGAATACGCCGCGACTCGGCCTTTTTCCCGTTAGCATTGTGACTTTGAAGCCTCTTGTTTGCACCAACAACAAAACGATCAATCATCCTCTTTATGTGCACTCCAAGCAGAGACTCGATGTTATTTATTTCGTTATGTATTTATTTTGTAAGATGACTTTGATTTGGGGCATCTGCCTTTGCGTTCTGATGTTCTTGGGTTCAAAGCTATCCCCCAGCCTTCTCGTGATGTCGGAATGTTCCCACTTGCAGCAAAATGTAATGGCTGATCATAAAACACAAGTCTCAGACAAGTTAGGGCCACTTTCACTTAGAAATGTGAAATTCGATGTTGGTCATGTGAATTATTATCATCATTAAAATGATCTCCGGTTGAGACAAAGACGGGCTGCGGAGGAGCTCGGCCGGGGGCGCGGGGGGAGGGGGGTCGAAAGTAGCCTCGCCAGCCCAAGTTCGGTCACGGTAAAAGCTTTCCGCTGCACCGGAAAGTCAAAGATCAACGAAATGAAGCGCAGGAAGCAAAGTTTCGGCCAGAAAGTGAGACCGAAACGAGCACGTTTGCAGAAAGGCCCGGCCGGCTGAGAATCTCGGCACCAACACCTGCGGTTGGACAGAAGAGCGCCAATCACGTCGTGTTGGTTCTCGCTTGGCTAATTTGCTTCATAAAATGAATGACACAAATGACGAAGCATTCTCCTTCCAAAAGCAAATCATGCTGACTGTGAGGTGTGAAAGGTTTTCCCCACGGGAACAGCACATGCACGCAGCTGCTTCACACTCACACAAGTGGAAAGTACCCTGAGGAGGCTTTTTTTCTCCACTTTCTGGTTTCTTCATGCTCAGATGTGAGACGACCGCTGGGTCTTTTCTTGCTTCACTTGCTGACTGGGCACTTTTTTTTAAACACACATCTGCACTTCAGTCCAAAAAAAAAAAGGGGGTGCTGGCAGCGCATGCACACATGCTTTGAGAATGTGCCATTCAGGGAAAAAAAATATGTTTGATATATTTGTGTATGTGTGTCAATGAATGGGAACAAGCATCTCGGAAGGGAAAAAGGAAGGGACAGAAGCAGAAAGGAAGGAAGGAGAGGCGGAGAATAGAGCAGTTTGGGGGGGGGCGAAGGAACGAAGCAACATGGATACGGAAAGTGGGGAAGAAGGAAGGAACGCAGCCAGGGAGGACGCAAGCAAAGACGGAATGAAGACTGCATCGAGGGAATGAAACTAGGAGAGGAGGAAAGGTGGATGAAAAGGGAAAGCGAAACGAAACGTATGTCGGGAAGGTGGGCAGAAAGGAAGCGTGCAACAAAGGAGGAAGTCTGGAAGATGGGGAGGAAGAAGAAAGGAAGGATGCAAGTTTGGAGACAAGGTGCCAAGGAAAGGAAGCTAGGAGACATGAAAAGGAACCAAGGGAGGAAAGATGCAGCGATGAAGTTGAGTCTGTGTTGGGAAGAGTCAGACAAAACGAAAAAAGGCACCGTGGCCTCCATCTTGCTCCACGCAAGCACATCTCCCGAGCGCCTGCGAGCATCGCAGAAGGTACGGTTGGACTTTGAAGGGTTGGCTGCCGGCCAATCGCCGCCATCGGGCGACGGCCGCGTCCGCTCACAGCGTGTCGACAGGAAGCCACAAAGGAAGAAAACACGGAGGAAATGGCGGACGATCTCCTCCGTAGGTTGGGAGCCATTTCGAGGAGTCGTTGGAAAATGAAGCCCGTCAACAAGGTCGGAGACGCTTTGACACGGCGATCAGGAGTCCACCTCAAAAATACAAAAAAACAAAACTGGCCGTGCCCAAAGACACCCAGCAAGTCTGCCCTTTTGGTTTGGCTTGTTTTGGGGGGGGCTTTTCCCCACTTGCGGGGCTCTTTCAAAGACAACATTTGAACAAACGTCCGACGAGAATTTACAAAGATTTAGTCATTGACGTCGGGCCTCAAATAGGGCAGCTCCACAAAGTGTGTGGACCTTTTGTCCTATGAAACAAAAGTCTGACTTTTCTTGAAAAAAGAAAAAAAAAACCTCTCACTGGTAATTTCATCATTTCATTCACTCATTTTTTTTTAACTCCCGTCCCGTTTGCCAAACCCAAAAACGATGGCCACGCGGCCCGCCTTCAGGAGAGTGAGCCGGATCCTTCGTCGAAAACGGACGGAATGGAAAATGCTCGAGACAGCGGTGGAACTTTATGGGGCGAGGAGGAGGAGGACAAGTTCCTCCTCCGAGCCTGATTTGATGTCATCATTGCAGGACTTCATCTCGACGGTGAGAAGAAAGACTTTGGCAGCACCCGGCGAGTTGACGGCGGCGTCGGGTGTGACCTGAGCGAGTCCTGAAAGCTCTCAGTTCCCCAGGCCGCTTCACGACTTGGATGCAACGTTGACTTTCTCGCCGTTCCGATGAGCGCGTCCACTCGCGTGTGCGCTCAACCACACGGCGTCACTCGCCTCGAGAGCCTCAACACACCCAGCGCACGTGTCTGCCGACCAGAGAGGGGGAGGGAAAAAACGGGGAGGGGAAATGCCACTTAACCCAAGCCTGGAGTGCAACCAACACCCACAAAAGTGGACCCGCAGAGCAGTCGAGCGGGACACACAACACGGCACAACAGTCCTTCTATTCAAACGCAAGCGTTTTTTCCCCTGGCAAACATCTCCATGGGTTTTCAAATGAGATCTGTTTTTTTCCTCTCTCACAGGAATGCCAGAAGACATTTAAATGAAGCCAGAGAGGAAAGTATTTTCACAGCGACCATTAAAAAAAAAAACAGACGCATACAAACAAAAAAACACCGTAAAACTCCCACGAAAAACAAATCACGTGGGGCGAGATTGAAGCCGTCCTGCCTTGACCACCGCAGAGCTCTGCGAGGGCTGAAATGGTTTCTCGCTTTCGAAAGGGAGTCTCAGCCCAGACTGCCGATAGGCAAGGCCCGCAGCCATTTCGACAATCGTCCGTAGCGGCAACAAAATCAGATCCAAGTACAGTATTTGTCATTGGCCTGTTGGTGACACTTCCACTCGAGGGCGTTCGTCATTGAGTTGCTCGTGGTTGTTGTGAGGGAACGCTCTTCCCCAAGCTGGACGCTGAGCACCTTGCAGCAAAGCTCAGGCCTACGTGAGGGCTGGACTTCCTTTTGCCAGATACCGATAGCATCGCTTGCCGGCCGTGTCATGTTTTGGTTCCCATTTTGCAGTCATCCGCTCCTTCACCTTCACACGACACACTTGGCGTTCAAGTTACGATCGAGCGGTGGATTGTTTCATCACTTCACTCTTGGCAACGGCTGACGGACTCTTCCAGTATCTCACCATTAGTCAGAGGACTAAAGCCCATCAAAAGTGCTGACATGGGGAGCTCTAATTTGGGATGATTCACCTCATCTTCCACTGCTCGTCCAATTCCAGCCTGGAAGGAAGACAGAGGAAGATGGAAAGCTGGCTGCATGTCAGCGTGAGGGCGAGTCAGTCAACGGGCTGGGTCGACTGTATGCGATGTTACATTTCTCATTAGACTCTGGCACATCACACAACATCCTGTTTGGCCCACGGTGTGAGGAGTAACGGGGAGGGGGAAAGGGAGGGGAGTGGGGGCTTGCGGTTGCTCGGTTCCAGTGACTCTGCATATGCACAGGAAGCGCTTTTCATTCGCCGCCTACTGACACGCCTTGACGCGACCGTCTTGACTGCTTTGGCCGAACAGAAACGAAGCCAGTTCGTGTGAAGGAAGAGACGGACGGCGTCAACACAAAAACAAACGCCACTCAGTTTGGTCGTCGGCTCGTGACAGCCAAAGCAAATGGAAGGACGACACCAAAAGTCTTTTGTTCGTCAGCCAAAAAGCATTCAAAAGTACGTTCTAAACAGGAAACGTTCGAACCGGCAATGTTGTTGACGGATCATTTGTGTCGGCAAGGGAAAAAAAAACAGTCTGGTTCACGGCTGTCGGATCGACGTCCCGCTGAGCAAAAAAGACGCTTTCTCACGGAGGCCACTCAGATCCCGGCTGGAGGAAATCAAGACCCAGATGCCGCTGACTGTCCATGAAAAGAAGACACCAGTGATGGTCCCGGGGGCCATTGTCCATCCCACTCTGCGGACTCGGGGCCCCCTGAAGAAACATTTCCAACGTCGGAACAACATTTACATTGAGGGAAGGCAAGTCAGCTAGCACAAGAAGCTAACATAGCACACAGTCTCCATCTTCACTGGCTCAGAAATGGGCTTGAACACATGAAGACTTGTAACGTTGGACCCAAAGAGTTCGACTTCCACCCAAAGAGTTCGAATTCCACCGAAGCGAACAGAGCGATCCTCATTCCGACTTTGGGAAACTTTTTGTCAAACTCCAAATGTCAGTTGACCAAAATTTGAAGAAAATGAAGAAGTAACCAAGGAGAAATGGCAGACTATCATGCCAATCATGCAGAGACCAGAGATTTGCGCCATCAGATGCGGCAGAAATGTGTGCGACTCGAGCCAGTCGGAAATGAAGGTGAAGCTATTGGGACAAGACAAGTTCCTGAGCGTGCTTTGTCGTCAACAACAAGGCAATACGAGAAACCTGTTGAATCATTTGAACAAGTAGCAAAAATGCGAGCGGCGTTAGCACAGCCTGCCGCGGAAACACGAACAGTGGAGTCGATAATAGCTCGCCGGAAGCGGTGATCATTCGTGTCATCTTTTGCAAGTAGCAGTGATGCTAACGCCGTACGTAGGATCGTAATTTAGGATCGTAACTCGAAAAAGGATTCGGTTTCCATGAGGAGGCATATTTCTTGTTCCCGATTGGTCCATTTCGTGTTTGAGGTTCACTTTGTTATTTTATGCTACATTTCTTGACCAGTAGAAAAAGGAATGAACGCTAAAACAATGTTGAGTTCCTCTCTCGTTATCTTTATCGGTAGCAGCGCTTTCAAAGTGGTCATTTCAAAGGTTGCCGGTCCGCAAACAGCACGGACAGCACGTCTCAACTGGTCCGTGATGCAAAACGCTCGGGGACACACCGTATCAAAGCAATGTGTTCCCTTAGCTAGGCTAACAATGCACATTGCGAAATGAGCTCATAATAACTGGGGGGCACAGGGGGAAATCCGCCCCTCCCTTTTTCAGAACAATCAATACTCAAATACGGATCCCAGGAAACAATGATTTGAAGTACAGCGACAAAGTATGAATACAATCAACAGACGTGTGAGAGCGCTTGTTAAATGAGATTCTTTCATATGATTGAACAGCGTGTTGTTCCAACCGGCGGGGGAGGAAAACTTGCTGAAGAAAAATATAGGACTGTGACGATGCCCTTCCTTCAAGGAAATCGGGTGCGGGCTCCTTTTCATCCATCCGCCCGATCACGTTGACTGTCCAAATAAAAGTCAGCTCGGTCAGCGGGTGGTCCAAACGTCCCACGGTCGACCGCAGCTCCCGGAGCGGCGGGAGGCGTCTTCCGGGCCGCGACCGGTTTGGAAGGACTGCCGTGCGCATGTGAGCCACGGGGTACAAATGCAAGCCCGAGTGTTTTTGGGACTCTCCGTGGTATGCCGAGAAAACAAAGAAAGACAAATTTGGGGCCTGCGTTGGCTCCCGCTGAATCCCTGCGGCAGCGTGCGTGTGGTTGTCCTTTCTTGTCTGATTGGACTTTTCTTTGCTATGGTCATGGTTGTGTGCCCCCCTGTGAACCTCCAAAGAAGGCATCTGCTTCCATTTAGCCGAACAAAAGGTTCACTTCAATTCCTTCCAGAAGGTCGGAATGATTCAAAAGGAGAACAAACTAAGCAAAGACTGATTAGTGCGCACAAAAGCGGATTGTTCTAGCAGAATTAGCATGACATAACATTTCAAGGCGATGCCCGATCAACAGTGTGACGACCCTTTGGAGGTTTTGGCTGAATAAATCAATCCAATTCCCCAAACACGAGCTTTCGACATCCTCCGACCTCCGGAACAACACAGGTTTGTTGCTGTCAGTTTGAAGAAAACAACAGCATCGGAAAACTAAGGGTGAAACAACGTGAAGCCAAACTGACCCTTTGAATTACATTTTCCTTCAAAATAAGACTTCGGCTTAACAAGTCAAAAGTAAAGGTTTAATATTGCAGCAATTTGACAAATAAACTCTTTGTCCTTCGCAGCAGGAGTTACTGTATGTGCTCCGTCTTTTACGAGTCAAGAGGAGAGCGGCGGTACTCTGGACCCACTGGAGATGCTTGATGGAGGAGTCAAGTGCATGGCAGACATCCAGATGCCGAGATGTGATGAAGGAGTGGACGACTGGATCTCAAAGCGCTCACCGGAGAAAGGAAAAGCTTTAAAGTTGAGCAAATTGGGAGTTTGAGCAACGACGCTAACTCGGAAGCAGGCGAAGCGTCGCAGTTGCGGACTGCTGTGTTAGCTGTGTTAGCTCCTCAAGCTAGCCAACTTGTGTCTACGCTAGCTGGAATTGTTTCTCCAACTCCAAACTGAACAAGCTTAGAGGTGGTTGAGCACAATTTTCACTGAGTCAGTCTGCGGACTGCGATGTTAGTTTTGTGCGCGAGTTAGCTTCCATCTCCATTCCTTGAGCATTTCGGTCAAACTTGGAATTCGGCAAGTTTTGAGGGGTTTGATCAACATTTCAATTGGTGACGATGTAGACGGCTTCATTCGATTTCACATGCTCGACGGTGTCGGACCAATTTTTTTCTGTGAATCCAATTAAACGCCCTCGTCAGCTCGAGACTCTGCAAGGTGAACTGGTAAGTGACAACTGGGCTGAATTCCGCAGGGCTTGATCACAGACACGTTCCCTAAAGAGCCCCAACTCTTTGGCGATGAGCTCATTTTCCCAAATCTGAAGGGTTTGTCAAAAAGTTTCAGTGAGTGAAGACGCTGGCTGGATAGTATGAGAAGCTAAGGTCGCATCTTGCGATGAGGTTTGAGGCATTGGACAGTTGATGTGCCAGTGGGATGACATTTGGACAAGTTAGCGTGAAGACCGGAAAAGTCGTAACGTGAGCGTACGCAGTGTCGCTGCTCGCATCTACGTGGATGAAGGGTGTCAACTTGCGGCAATCCCACAGCCGCTTGGCCATAAAAAGTCCAAGCACCTCTTTTATTTAGCTGGCAGAGGGCATCTTGGCAGGCGAGACCCACTTTAGTGCGTGCACGTGTTTTGCGACCAGCCACAAACCGAACACGTCATGCAGCTTCAGGCCCGCTAGAGGGTGAAAGCAAAGAAAGAAACACGGACATGATTATTGCGATTCGTATTTTTTAACTTGACATTTTGTTTCTGCTCGTCTCCTGGTTTTCTTCTCAGGTTTGATGGGAAGGCGACAACCGCGGTGGTGGGCCAAATACTGTGTCACCGTCCCTGATTCGGTTTTTCAAGCACCTGTTCTTTGCTCAAGCAAATTGAGCTCTTTTGGATGAGAGAAATACAGTAGTGGGGAATTGATTCGGCCGAGAAAAAAAAAGCAGAGACGCGGAGAAACGTAAACCAGTCCGGGGGAGGCATGTGACTTTTTCTTCTTTGCCGTTGCGCAAAAATAAATATCAATTTGGACTTTGAGTACATTGCAGAGTGCGTCGTATTCCATTGCTCCACAAGTATCTGTCGTTCTACCGAAGTACAGAGTGTCGGTACTTTTGCCACCTCTGGCTCTCCGTCGGCGAAAGCGCCGACAGCCCCGCGGCAACGCTTGAGCGGATTTCCACAGGCTCTAATTTTACCCTCGGTAAACCGCAGATAAGGGCGACGCCCCAGTTAGCGCATGTTGGCGGAAAGCAAAAAGTCTTTTCATTTTGACATCCACAAAGCTGTGGAGAACAAGCGGGGATTGGCACGATGCCTTTTTTTTGTTTTGGATCGCCGTAACAGATCGCCAGGGAGCAGAGCGGCAGCCTCAGCTGTCGTCCTCCGTCGCATCGCCGTGACGCAGCTGCGATGGCAGCAGACGTCAGTGATTGTTCCGCGTCGCTCACCGATTCCCGTGAGCGTATCACGTACGCGAGCTAACACGCGTGTTTCGGTCTTCCTTGCATGTGCACACCCACAGAAATACTGCCTATCTTGCTGAAGAATGATTCGGGAATCAAGAAAAGCACAATTCTGGAACACCGAAAACAATCTGCGCCCCCGCCTAGACCCAATTCGTCATAGTTCAAGGCACAGCAAACCCAACCAAGGCCCGCCCTCAAGCGGCACCACTTTCACCAAACAGTCGAGCCCGTGCCGGCGCATCGCTCCGAACGCGGCGGCTTCTGCCTCGTCTCACCGTCGCTTGTGGTGGCTCTTTTTCGAGCCTGGCTTGCAAGTCATGGCTGAATAAACTCGGGAAGTAGATTGCGAAGTGAAACATTCACGTGTGGAAGCAGCACTTGGTCACTTAGCCAACTGCGTGCGAGCTTCACCCAGCCTCGCGCCCGAGTCACGAGTGGAGAAAGTTGGTGCAGTCGTCAATGAGCCAATGATGACAGCGCAAGCCCTTCGACCGACGAGCTCCCGCTTCAAGGTGGCGGCGTCCGCCTTTGGCCCGGAGTTAGCCGGGATAGGCTCCGGCGCCCCGCAACCCCGAACAGGAGAAGCGGTGGAGACAATCAACGAACAACTCTTGAAGAATGCGCGACCGCTCGCTCCCAGACAACATTTCAGGCCGTTGAATCCAAACGGATGAATGACGTCGTCCTCGTCACCTCAGAGTCCAAAGCGAGTCCGGATAACCGGGCTCTACATCCACCTCCAGCCTTGTTGAATATCTAAGCCGAGAGACTCGCCGCTGGCCAAGGGGATCCGGGTGCACGACCTGCGACGTGTTGGGGAAAATGCCACAAGAGGTGCAGAGTGCCCTACGTGACCTCCACTTAGTGCGAGCGGTTTATGAGCCCGTGATTGGCGTTGGGAGGTTCTCGAGCAGCAGCGCCCGCCGCCGGATGAAGCTGTCATCAACCTGACGCCGCGAAGAGGGAAATGGCAGCGACGCAAGCTTGGCCTCTTGCTCCGGCGGGCTCCGCATTTTGGCTTGGCGCTTCAAGCTCAGCCGTTCCCGTCCGCGAGTCTCCAAGGTCCTCGTTCAACTGAACGTCCACTCAACGACAATTGTCGCACTCACTTCAGGTGACGGTCAGACTGACCGCCTGTGTTCTTGCGTGTAGGACACGAGTGACACTCAATTTAGACGTGGACTGTTGGCCGAGAGAGACTCTTAGGTGAGGGGCTTCGGGCTCAAACTCGTCGTTTGGTCAAAGTCTAACCTGTCTGGCGAGGGTGACTCCCGCTTGTATTGAGTGGAGCGATACAATACAATACGGCCGTCTTTCGTTTCCCAAATTTTCCTCGCCGACGTCTGAGCTTTGACGGTGCCATCCAAGCCCTTGGCCAAGAGACGGAGAAGGTGAGAATAGACTGCGGCCGAGGGTGCGTATGGGGTGTGTGGTCACGGAGGCCCTCCGGAGCCACCGAGCGGCTGTCTCTGCAGGCGTGCTCATCTCCCTCCCCCCCCGCCAGGCCCACAACTGTGTTGTCAACAAAGAGGACAAGCCGGGCATTCATCTTGCATTTTGACAGGTGTCGGATGACCCGCCGGTCGTGGCCGTGCCGTGGGATCGGGAAAAGATGGAGGTAGGATCAGGCGCGAGGGTTCGGAGGCGATGACCCAGTTGAATGGCGCCCGCTCGGAGGCGCCGCTCGGAAGATTTCTTTGTTGACCAACCGGGCCCGAAGGCCTTTTCATCTGGTTCCTTGGACTTTGATATCATTCAAACGATCATTGTATCGTACAGGTTTGTGTCAAATGTGGCCCGCTTGGCATCCATTGCAGCCTGGTCACAAACCACGTGCGGCCACTTCTCAAGGTTTCACTTTTTTCCCCAGATGGGGTTTTGGGAGTTTTTCCCTGCCCTCCTGGGGCTTAAGGTCAGGGGATGTCGCTAATATTAGTCAACTGTGGGCATGTGAAGCCCTTTGAGACTGTTTGGGATGAAGGGCTATAGAAAGAAACGTGACTTGACTTGACTTGACGCGTACCCTGCTGAGCAAAACAGACGCACACTCTAAACTAAAAGGAAGCTTTAAGTTGTTGGGCTTTTTTTTTTTTTTACCCGTAAAGCAATAACAATTAAAGTGCCCTTTTGAAACAATCGACTCTTTTCTTCGGACGAAACGATGATTCACGGTACAGCCGGTGGGAGATGCTTAGATATTTACAAGCGGTAACGACAACCAGATGCTCTAAAACAGAGAGGTACTTTGACATAAAAGGCAAGGATTTACCACAGTGCCACATCGGTTCTGCTCTCTGCAGACAAGCCCTTCGCTGCTTGGACAACATTCTGTCATTGCAACGGCAGTAGTATTACTTCTAAGCGGAGGTGCTAAATGGACTCACGCTATGTACTTACAGAGTACAACTGGAGATACTCGGTAAAAGTACTTCTGCTCTTCATCTCTTGTGCTAAAGTTACATAAAAAATCAGACCTTGAAATATAGTTAACAACAAGCTCTTAGTTTTTACTTTGTTTTATAGCATAGCCGTTAATGAAAGAAAATGACACCGTCACATCTTGTTGTGTATGATCTAGCTCTAGTGAAAATAACATTTACACGTAGTTTTCATGCCTGTCAACCTCGGCTAATAGCTGCCCTTATAAATGAGTATGATTCCCCGTACAAAGCAACAAAAACCCTTACAACGGCTTACCGCACATGCGCACATCATGCTTTATCAATCCTACCGTACGCAGCGACGAAAAAAAATATACGATTGAGGATTACTTTTGCTGGTTTGCCGTGACAACAGTAGCGATCGACGACGGCATTGGCTACCAGCAGGTGAGACGATCTAGATTTGAGCCAAAATGGTCTTTGTGAAATTGGTTCACAATCCCACCCCCCCCGTATGAAAGTTGTAATACGCCGTCAAAATGCTAATCAAGCTAATCATAATAGATTTTTTTTCTTCCCAAATCAGACTTTAAATTTTGGAACACAAGAAGCTGGTGGTTTTTAGGCTAGCACAAGCCAAGACGTCAAAATCATTCCAAGGCTCGATTTAAACAAAAAAAATTTGTGGTGCAGTTTTTCAAATCAATGACTTCATTTGAAAGTGTTTTCAGTACCAGTGGCAACGTAAGATGCCCGCCCTTGCAGCGGCAAGGGGGGCCATCTGTCCTTGTCCGCGACAGGAGTTGGGTACCTCCTGCCAAAGGCGGCGAGAGAGTTGGGTACCCCCCGGCTGGGTGTCTCGTTACCTCTGCGTCCCGCGTCCTAGACGGCCCGTGGTGTTCGTCAAATAGTTCGCTGAATCTTTTCGATTGGATGCTATTTTCTTAAGATTATGGTGCGAGCATGCGACTGCAACACACAAAACGCGGTTTAAACTGTTGTCGGAGATCGTGGCCGCCGCCACGATTCAATGTTGTTGACAGACGTCAGGGCAAACCACGCGCACGCTCAACGTGAATATCGCCAGAGTTTGCACCGATGTGAACGCCCTAAATTCATCTTTCCTTTTATTATCTATAATTTTGTCTGTGGTTTTATTGTTCTTGTTTTGATTGTAAAGCGTCCTTGAGTGTTTTGAAAGGCGCTTATAAATGAAATGTATTATTATTATTATTTGTGGCATGTTATAACCACAGCCACAGGGTCAGTTTACGACGGCGTGACGTCACGGCCGTAAAAGTGTTCATCTGAAAAGGTGAGTCAGACTCCCCGCGTTTTATTAAACACAACAATGGCAACGAAGATGGAGCTTCCACTCTCTCCTCTTCCTCCGTTCCTCGCCCTGCCTGGCGAGCCGCCTGTCCCGTGGCCCCGCTGGTTGGAATCCTTCGAGACCTTTATTGAAGCCGTTGGGCTCGCCGACGAATATCGCGCGAGTTTGCACCGATGTAAACGCTCTAAATTCATCTTTCCTTTTATTATTTATAAATTTGTCTGTGGTTTTAATAATAATAATAATAATAATAATAACAATAATAATAATATTCTTTATTTATAAGCGCCTTTCAAGACACCCAAGGACACTTTACAATAACAAAAAACACAAAACAATACAAAACAATACGGGTTGAGCGGCGGCAGCCAAACGCACCAGCAGTCACTCAACCCGGAGGAGTCTCTCTCTCTCTCTCTCACCTCCAGGACATCTCCACGGGTTTTATTGTTCTTGTTTTGATTGTAAAGCGTCCTTGAGTGTTTTGAAAGGCGCTTATGAAATGAAATGTATTATTATTATTATTACACAAAAATGTAAAAGGTTTGAAAAAAAATGCCTTACTATGAACCGTGGGAAGCGAACTGCCACCGCGACCTTGCTTCGGAACAAAATGTACCGCGCGGGATGGCCCTCCATCACTTCGCCACGCTACCGATCGTCTCGCACGTCGTTGGACTCAAGGAGGTAAGGCGCGGTCGTGAACGCACGCTCTGAAAACATCGTCTGGTCAACAGAAGCAAATCTGGCTTTTCGCAAAGGCTGAAATTGTTTCTGACTTTCGACAGAGGGTCTCCGAGATGAAGCTTAGCCGAGACTACGAATCGGCAACGTCTACGAGTACGACGATCATCCGCAATGGCAACCAAATCATGGCAGAGTTCGAGGCCAAGGAAATGTAGTGACTGCATTGAATTGTTCATTGCACGTCAATCAGAACTTTTCAGCGTCCCGCCATGGCATCGTTCTAAACTGGGAATGCCCTCGATTGGATTGTCAGGTCCCACTAGGAATGGAGGATTAGCGTCGCTGCAGTCGGGCCATCGTGTTAGCCGCCGGGTAGTCTAGACATCACATCAACAATCCGAGGAACATTGCAATTTGAATGGCCAATGCAGAAACAAATGAGCCAAGACGATAACAAGATAAGAAGCCGGCTCTGAGGGGGAAAAAAAAACATAGCGCGAACTCTATTAAAGGCTATAACAACGCAAGCGTTCTCGGCCTCCATTTAGCCGTCAACTGATAAGCTGCCGCACTTTATAAAACGTGAAAAGAATGCGTGTCGGCAGAGCAAATCCCTCGTCAGTGTCAATATGGGGACTGTTTAACGACGAACACATCCGTGGTTTTTGGAAAATCTCTTCTTAGGGAGGCCTTGAACGACTCAAGTCTCAACTGAAACCGTCGCTTCCTCATGCAACAGTGGCTCCCGGCACGGTAAAAGTGCAACCATCCATCCATTTTCTAGAGCGCTTATCGAGCCAAAGCCGAAGTGAGCTGACTTTGGGCCAGAGGAGGTGACATTCTGGTAAGGAACGGGAATTGAAAAGCGGCTCTTGTTGAGAATCGGTCCTCCCAGAGAATTTCAGTTCCTTGCTGTTGTTTGCCCATCTTGTCAAAGATTCCCTTCTCGATTCAAGTCCGGACGTTGCAGAGCGACCTTATTGGCGCAGTTAGCCAGAACCAAGGCGCCTAATAATCGTAAGTATTTTTTTTGTTTGTTTGTTTTTTACATAGCCCAATAGTCCAGTGGTTAGCACGTCGGCTTCACAGTGCAGAGGTACCGGGTTCGATTCCAGCTCCGGCCTCCCTGTGTGGAGTTTGCATGTTCTCCCCGGGCTTGTGTGGGTTTTCTCCGGGTGCTCCGGTTTCCTCCCACATTCCAAAGACATGCATGGCAGGCTGATTGAGCACTCTAAATTGTCCCTAGGTATGAGTGTGAGCGTGGATGGTTGTTCGTCTCTGTGTGCCCTGCGATTGGCTGGCAACCGATTCAGGGTGTCCCCCGCCTACTGCCCGGAGACAGCTGGGACAGGCTCCAGCACCCCCCGCGACCCTAGTGAGGATCAAGCGGTTCGGAAGATGAATGAATGTTTTTACATTATACGAGAAAGGATATGAACTGGGCAACTTGCAAATTTGATTCCTATTTTTTCCAAGGGAGGAAAAACAACCAACATGCATAAGCATTTGCACACACGGCACGCAATAACGTTTCAATGACGAAAGCTATGCTTTCGATCTGCTCCGGCGCTCAACTCAGCGGCGTCGACGACTGAACCACGTCCTCTCCTGGTAACTATGTTAGGGGTGCCCTTTGCACCTTATTGTCGAGTCTGTCGAGTGGCGAGCGAGGCAGTCTGACTGGCTCGGAAGCTGGCGGCGCTCGCTCAGTTTCGCAGAGGCAGGGAAGACGCAGTTGCCTCATCACAAGTTGCACTTCGGGTGACTGTATTTGTCACTGACTGTCTTATGTGTGAAATAACCTTCCCAATTCCCCATTCTTGCACTCTGGATTGGTCGCCGGTCAATCGCAGTTTGATAGGGCGGGATTACGATTCCGTTCGAGATGGCTTCGGCTCAGTTCAAGGGGCTGGGAAGCAATCAGTTTCTTGTGGTCGTTTGACATAATGAAGCACAGTTATTCTTTTTTGATGTGATGATCTCGATTTTGAGTCAGTGTGTATTTTTCTCCCCTGGTGTTTTGAGTGTATTTGTCTGAATTTGTGCTTTTAAAAAAACGTTTTATTCACAAAAGATATTGCACTCGTTTATATTTTGATCAAGTTACACATGTCCTCATATTTTTGTATCTGGTCATGATTTTCCATTTCTTCAGTTCTCAGTCTCACAACTTCTCGGCATTTCTTTTTTGTCAGCATTTTGTAATCCCTGAGTGATCCGCAGACAGTGACTCGGTTGAAGGTATTCTTTTTGTTCTTGTGTTCTGTTAAATGTTGTGTCAACCGCTTTGTTGGAGCTGCAGCTGCTGTGAACATAAACGTGTATTGTATGAGGTATTTGGTTTTGGACATGGCTATTTTTGAATCAAATGTAATTTCATATCCATACAGTATATATTTCAATCACTGTCTTTTTTTGACAGCGATGTGCGCGCACACAGTAAAAAAAAAAAAAGGAGCAACCCGTGCCCCTCCCCCGTCTCCTCGGACACGTGCGGATGCACGAGCTCGCTGCCATAAGTGAGCCAGTCGCGCCGGCAGTTCACGCGCACGCAAGGAGCACCGAAGCCGGACAACTTTTGAGGCTTTCCGGTGCGGCCAAATAGGAGGCGACGTCAACGCTGAACAACAACAACAAAAGAGGAAAAAAGCTGACCGGTAAGTGACTCGCTGGTTGCTCCTTCTGGCAAGCATCCCGATGACGTTGCAGGACGTGTTCGGCACGCTGCGGTCAGCGACGTGTGAGCAGGCAATTAGCGGAGAGGGGAAAATCATTGATGAAGCGGGGCCACGTGCCTTTCCCCTCGGTAGTGTGGAGGCGTGAGGACGAGCTCCAAGTGACTTTTGGCACTCACTGCAGCCGCGTTGTTCGCAAAAGGTGGGCGGCGAGCAGAAAAGGGGTCCGCAGACCCTGCTCGTGGAGAGCTAGTCGGGAAAAATGAACACAGCAATCTTTGATGCGCATCCCATGAATCGCTTCATTGTTTTATTTTATTTATTTATTTATTTATTTATTTATTTCCGGGGGGTTGTCAATTGATGTCATTATTCTTCACATTGATGGATTGCTTGTTTGTTCAATTATTGTTCAAGGGAGTGTTAGCAAGCTAACAAAATGATTGCAACATTTCAACGTCCTTTACTACACATGTCAATTTGGCATTTCGCTATTTTTGATTTTTAGCAAGGACCATGGAAGTTGACTTGAATTTGCTTTCTTGGACCACATAAAACGAGGTCGGGGCCTCATCTGGCCCCCGGGCCTTTGGTTTGACACCGGTGGTTTAGATCATTCCAGTTTTTCTGTAGTTTTGAAAAAAATTGAGTGAGTAGTTTTGGTTGCATACTTTTGGCTTTTTGAGTACGCAATAGTTCGTCTGCATATATCTTTCATTCCAACATAAATTCTTCTTTATTTATTTGTTTATTTTAAGATCCATTATTTTGAATGTAGATCGCCTGCTAGCCGGCTACAAATGCTCCGGTGTTTTTGTTAGTCACTCCGGAAATTTCCTGTTGCGATGCAGGATTCAATTTGATCTGCTTTGATAACCACCAGCTGTCCATGAGAACACACACATGCAAATACACCATGATAAGACATACCGCTGCCAGACTTGTGGTATATTAATGTGCGTTCAATTTGCTCCAGTGTCCCGTTGCGCCGGATCAAAGGATAAACATAAAAGCATGCGAGTCTCTAACATTGAGCTCATTGTTTAGGAGAGGAAACACGAACGCCACGACACTCTACAACCCATCATGGACAGAAAAAAAATCAATCAAACTCGGACGTGGCAGAAAGTTCCAGTGAACGACGAAGCTTCTTCCAGTCGTGCCGTTGTGTTGCCGTCATGACGCAAAAATAGCGCCGCGGGCGTCAGTGGAGTCGGCGGCAACTGTCAACGTAAATCCAAACAAGAAGGCACGTGCGTCTAACTCCATGAAATTCAAAATCCCCGGTCGGGGACGTACTGTGACTTTTGAAGTGGATGTTTTTGGAGTGCCTGCCCACGCGGCAAGTGGGAAAGCAAACAAGTATTTGTATCGTTTTGTAAAGAAGTCATTCTAAATTATGTCCTCCTATTGACGGTGTGGCCGATCAAACAATGATCCCCAAACGCTGAGTTTCTCTGCCCATAACCTGTCATCATCATCATCATCATCATCAGGTCTGTGCAAAGATCAAGAGTCGCTTCGGACTCCGCTGTCTGAAACGCGACCGTCGCTATTTGAAAGACGGTTTAGTCGTTGGTTCCCTTCTGGCCTGGCATGCATATAACCCCAGCTGTTACCATGAGATCAAACCATTACACCCCCACACTCCAACCCCAACCCCCCCAAAAAAAGAAACATTTTGAATTGCCTAGATCAGGGGTGGGCAAACTTTTTGGCTCGGGGGCCACATTGATTTCTAAATTTGACAGGTGGGCCGTGTCAGGACAAAATACGGTACATATAAAAAAATGTATATGTTGACAGTCCATACCAAACATCAACAGAACAAGTAGTCCCATACCTTTTTTTTAAAAATAAGAACAGTGAAACAACTATGGTATATGTCCTGTATGAAGGTTCAAGTATGTGAGCAACATACATGTGTGACAACACAAGCAACAAAGTGCAACAATATATTGGCCAAAAACTGCAGCAAGCAGTACAGGTATATGACAAAATATAACAAAGTTAGGACTATTTGCTACAAAATGAGTGTAAGAGACCTGGTGGCTTTTCTTTCGACTCACTCATTGTCTTTGACTTGACCTCCCCTCGATCACCACACATGACAGCGTTGCTCAGCTGATGTCGCGTAGTGAACTTTTGAAGCCAGACACGGGACGCTTCGAAGTCTTCTATGCTCATAGTTAGCGCTCTGGGACTCGCTTCCTCTCTTTTTAGCGGTCCAGTTTGCGGAAAGATTTTTAGCACGATAGCAGTCAAACCATTCCAGGAAACGTTTATTTACTCGACTGTCCGTCGAGCCGCAAGCAATTCACTCTGGGCATGGAAATAGCCAGAATCGGACTGAGCACAAATGACTTTCTCGTTTTTCAAAGTCTTGTAGATTTGAGTCTTTCAGACTCCAAGCGTCTCCTGAATGTTTCGTACTTTGTAACCCGATTTGTTTAATCAGATACACTTCACTTTCTCTCCCGTGGCCATTACTGTACCTTTTCGTTGATCATGCCATGATCGACAGGACGTGAAAATGTTCGCAATTGCAGTAAAACTCACTGCAACAAAGAGTCACTTGCATGTCGCTGTTTTGGATCCAATGATAGAAAATAGCGGCGCGGACACACTTATTCCGTCGTATCGAGCGGGAGTTGCTTGAGTTGGCGCTACTGCTGGCTTCCGTATCGTCTCCCCCTCCCTCCCTGTGCTCTGCAACTTCAAGTAACTGCGCCACCTGGCGTTGAAAGGCCTGTCATTACAAGTCCAAATGAAATGAATGCAATCATTTATATCGAACCTTAATTGTGTTGTGTAGCAACCTTCGGCGGGCCGGATTAAAAAGCCCAACGGGCCGGATCCGGCCCGCGGGCCGTAGTTTGCCCACCTCTGGCCTAGATGAATAGCTTAAACTGTAAATACACCACAAACCGTGACAAGGGATTTGATGGGGAAAAAAAGTACGGCAAAGACTATTCACTCACAGCCCAGGTTGCACTTGGCTCCGGTACGTTTCTATAAGGCCCCTGCCTGAAAGAAACTTTGGTGCGTTTCTGTGGCACCTTAGATGATGACAGAAAGATCCAAAGTGGGATTTTTCAACCAATAGCGGAAGATGAAGATAAGTGAGAAATAAAACAAGATACAAGACAAGACTTAGATCGCAGCCTACCTTAGTGGGAGACCTGACACACGGGGAAGAAGAGACACACTTTTGTAGCGCAGGAAAGTCCCGATCGTAGCTCCAGATTCCCTTTCTTTACCAATAAATTGCAGAATGAGAATAACCCCCAAAAAATAGATCGACGTCAGTGGCACTGATCGCGCGCCGCAATTGCAGACTGCTGGACCATGACACTGATCGGATGCGTTCGGGTGCGGTGTGCACAAGCACAAAACGAAATCCTATTCAAAACGCCCAAGCGCACACACCAAATTCTTTTTCATTTTTACCTCCCACGCCCGACGCGATCAACCCGGGACCAGTCTGCAGACTACACCGCGATCGACCGGTTGGCCGCTGCTTCTGTTCAGCGTTTTCAGTCAAATGAATGTTCATCATCATGTTGAGAACGTTGTCAAAGAAACGGCACGGTTTTTACTGGGCTGTTGTCCTGTCAAAAGAGTTTAAAAGATGCACACCTCCCCACCCCCGAGCGACCCTTTCGCTTCCCGCCGTCTTATCTCCAGACTTGCAAGGCCCACAGGGAAACGCAAATGGCAACTGCGCATATTTTGCAAGTATCCAGCCGTAACTCATCGCCGGCCTGTTGCCGGCAGACCAAAATAGAGAGGAGCCACAGCTCTCGGCGGAATTGGACAGAGGGTCAGACTGAAGCGAAGCTGTTGTTTTCCTTTAATTAGGCGAGCAGGAAGCTGCGTGGCTTATCTTCTGGGAGGCCCTGTTGTCTGTCCTGACTGCCTCGTCGTGTCTTGACAGGGGAGTGGAAATGCCGGGATGGCTCGAATGGACGCGGCGGGCTCAGGGCAGCTCGAGGGAACATTCGGATGGCAAATGTGATTCCGGCTGCCCGCCGTGGCATCCCGGCCAAAGCCATCGAGACCTTGAAAGAAGTGGCCTCTCTGTTCTCAGGCACTTGGAGCCGCGTATCAAGTTGCAGCTCCATTGTTGATTAGGTGAAATTAAACGGCAGCTGTTAGGGTGTTTGTCTATGTCAGGACTGTTTAGATCCGCAACGTCTTCGTCCGGCTTTACAATGAAGTTCTGTTCCCGTCAACGGCGACGTAACACTCGAGTGCATGCGGAACCGCCGTAGTCTATTTCCAGGAAATAGTTCCGAGAAGGCCACCTATTTGAAAAAACTGCCAAGTTAAGGCACTCAGAAGTCCAGGTGCGCCTGTACGTACATCCGTACCATCTTGTCCAGTATGCTAATTCTGACCATGTTCATGAAACACATAGCGTCTGTTTTCATCGTGTAAAAAAAGGTACTCGAGAACTTTTTCTTCCGCTAGCTTAGTTCGTCGTGCTACTGTGAGTGTCGTCAAGTTGAGAAAACATGAGGCCTTAAATGTGGTCACTCCTGTTGTTGGGAATCCATTCAAAGGTCTTCGCAAGTGTCGTATCGGGACGCCTTTGTGAGCAAATCCAGCGTTGACTGATTAAAAGCTTAAACGCGCCACAGGCTCCTGGAGCGGCTAAGATCTCGGCCATTAGGCTGCCGACAGTATCCGGAGGAACAGCTGCGCATGGTTATCAATTGAGACCATCGAAACAGATGGCAGGACTCTGGAAGCGAGCTTTCGACGACGTGACAGGGAACAAGGGATGTTTTGAGCAAATATAGCACTACACATCGTGCATCGTCTTAAGTCTTTGGGACTTCAAACTGCAAATGCAGCCACTTCAAGCAAGTTCCGAGAAGTTGCTGGATCTTCGGTAGGCGCTGAATACGCCCCTGTCCCGTCTCTTTGCCGTGATGCTTTGTGAAATCAAGGCTATTCAGAAGCAAACTTGGAGTCAAGTGACCTGAAGGCCAATCCAAAACATTCCAGGACCGCGATACTCCCGTGTACACGGGTACCCCTCCGGACTTTGCTACGGCTCGAATGTTACTTCAGGAAATGGGATATTCACGGGGTATCGACACCCCCTGCCCCCCTTCGCTTCCATGTCAGGACCAGAAAGACACTGAAAATGCAGGGGGGAAAGGTCCCAAGTGGACACAGGCCATCACGTGTGCAGGAAGATATCCGTGATATGACCCCCACCAGCATTTTGTGTCTCAGCATGACTCAGATTTCATCTGAGTTTGACTGTTTGGTGCCTACTACCATCTTTGTTACTGATTATTGCTTTATTGTTGTATATCTGTTCGTTGCTCCATGTACAGCACTTTGGATGCAACAATGGCTGTTTGAAAGTGCTCGAGAAATACACTTGAGTTGAGAGAAAGAGAAAAAGCCAGAAAAGGAAGACTTTTACAAGCCGTGTGAAAGGGTACACCGCGGACAGATGCCAGAGCTGATACGGTGGCTCCGTGCTCGCAAAATGTGCACGTTGTCAGAAGCTAGGAGGTGCAACCCGGAGACAGAAAGCCCACTGCTGACGCAAAAATGAAATCGTAACTGTTTTGCTGTGAGGCGACGGTGCCAACCGCTGCTAAATGCGGCGCTTGGAAGAAAGGGCCCCAACCGCGGCCGGCGGGCCATTTTGAGAGAGGAAGCTAATTGTCCGCCTGCTTGACGCTTGCTTTTCAATGTCGTCCGGATGTTCCAGGACGACTGCTGTCATGCAACTGAACATCTCCCAAGAGATGTCAAGAGGAAAAACAGTGCGCCCTTTCACTCCTTGAAGGAGCCCATGTGAACGGCGCGCTCTTGAAATACGCCCGCTAAGTTCAGTGACTGCTCAGTTGAGGCTGCAGCCTTCAGGAAATTGCACCCTGCAAGCCAATGACAACAAAGTGCCAGGAACAGGGAGAGCGGCGTGCTCGTAGTGCTTATGAAGGAAGAGCAAAAGGAGGGGCCAGCCAGGCGGGTCGCTTTTCATACTTTCCAAAATAGTAGCGAGGACACACACCAATGTGATCGGGTGCGCCACTTTTGAAATCCTCGTCGTATGCGGTCGGTCGCTCTCCTTCTATCCAAAGTCCACCGGAGGATTGGATCCCTCCGACAGCCGCCACAAATCCATCGAAAATGTTTGCGTTTTTGCGCGTTGTCTTTGACAGCTCAACAACAGACCGCGATTGCAGATTCCATTGCTTTATATTCTAACGGCGGCCTAAAACCCCCCCAAAACAAAACAACAACAACACTTTGATCAGCAGCGTTTTCAATCTGGACTTGGTTCAAATGAATAGCGGGTCAGAAACACAAGCAAATATTCTCCGGTTGGGCTCAACCGGTATTAACTTCACATGGTCCAGCCAAGTCAGCGTTTTGGAGCCTCGCAGTTCCTGTCTTCAGATTTGACAAAGAGATTATAGACCAGAATGATCGGTTGCGCAAAGACCAACTTCACTCTTTCGACTTGCTGCAAATTACTGTGCAATTTTCTGTCGCCGAGACAATGGTGAGCGCCAGAGTGGAAGTCAGATGGCCGAGGGAAGTCCGCCCTCTATGCAAATGAGGAGCAGTGACAAAATAAAACCAGCATGTGTTTGATGCCTAACACGACTGAGCTTTGCCTTCCACCCTCCTCTGAAGCAGCTCCGACACTCACTTTGTTTTCTTTCAACTGTTTTGTTTTTAACTGGGATGGTTTTCTCTCTGATCTCGCCAAAATACCCGTGAACCCATTCAGGATGTTCTATTGGTCTCATTAGGTTTGTGCAGTGTTGTCCTCCTCCTCCTCCTCCTTCTTTTGAAACTTCTGAGCGGAATGGAATACTTGTTTTTCTCTCTAAAAGTGTGAGGCGCCTGGCCTGCCAGCAGGGATGTCCAGAGCCACGAGATCAGCCTCTCGGTCTCGGAGTCACTCCAGGTCCCGGTCACGATCGCGCTCCGGGTCCCGGTCCACCTCGCGGTCTCGAAGAAGCCAGTCGCGATCTCGTTCCAGGAGACATCGTTACAGGTAGAGTTCACCCATTTAAAAAAAACCCAAAAACTAAAAAACATGTCCAACAATGGCTTTGTGGTGTTTCTGCCTTAGGCTGATGACGTTTGAAATCTCTTTTCCCCAATTGATTTTGCCATTAATCGTCTCCCCGCCAATCGGGTTGCCCTCATTACCGGCAAGCATAGAGTCAAACACGATTTGAGTAGAGCCCTCCTCCTCCTCCTCTGTTTGGGCCATGTGACACAGCCGGATTGTAAGCGCAAAGCGCTGCCATTAAGTGTGCAGAGCGGCTCAGTGCAGCGCCTCGTGAATCGCTCGGTATTCCAATGAAAAAAAGGACGCGGTGAGTGTTTTTCTTTCTTTGCATTTTTGCACATCTGTCATGTCACCTTTGATGTCTTTTTTTTTTGTTGTTGCCGTTGGATGGGTGCCTTGGTTCCGGAAGACCTGCGTGCTTTGTCGAGCTCGGACGTAGAACATTTGCATCGATGCTGCAAGGAGAGTACTTTGCCTTGTAAAAGATGCGAGGGGGAACTAGGACAAGATGTTCCTGCCCACACCAGGTGTCAAACATCACATGTACCAGCGGGCAGTCCCAAAATGTGCCGAGCACACACATACTAGAAGAGCTAACGTAGCATCGGCTCATGGCCATCATTTGCCAGACGCAGTGTAGATTTGATGTTGAGGCTCCATTCATGCGCAAAAGAGGAGCGCCGGAGCCACCATGTGGAACTAATTTGTCACTATACATTGGTGGGCCATCTTTTCCGCATCGACAGCTACTTAACTGGAGAGGTCCTGCACAGAAGGAAGGACAGCTTCTGGAACTTATTTGTCAAAATATCGGTTGCCGTCATGTACAGTGGAATGGAATGATCGCCAATCAAGGAGACGAGGGCTCTGTTAGCGAGTGGTTGAGGAGGTACTTTGGAGAAGATTTCAGCACAGACTGAAAAAAAAAATGAAATCAGAATCTGGCAGAACCTCGACTTGAAACCAAAGCCCCGGCTGGGTCACGGCCCTTCGACGGCGCGGCGCCATTAGCATGCGCTGCACTTCATGTATTGTCCAGTAACCCAAATCCAGAGGTGGCAAAAGTACTCATTTGCTGTGTGTGTGTGTGAGGCCAGATGTAGGGGGCAAAACCAGACTGGAAATGTGATTTTTCTTCTAGCTCAAGGTCACGGTCTCGATCACGGTCCCGGTCAAGATCTGAGTCGCCACTTTACAACCGCGACAAGAAATACCAAAACAGCCGCGAGTTCCGGGGCTACCAGCGCGGCTTCCGGAGGCCGTACAACTTCCGGGGCAGAGGACGGGGCTACTTCTCCCGCGGGAGATACCAGCGCGGCGGCGGTGGCGGCGGCCGTGGCCGCGGCGGGAGAGGCTACAATCACAACAACAACAACAACAACAATGTCCGTAACCACTGGAGAAATGATCGGCAGAACCCACACAAGCAGCAAAAGCAACAGCACCAACACCAGCCCCAAGGGCGACCCGGCCCCCAGAAATTCTCCGGAAGCCCCCCTCCTCCTCCTCCTCCCGGCCACTCCCGCCACTCCGAGCGATCCCTTTCTCCATTGTCCAGGCAATCTCAGCATTCAAACGCTTCCTCTCACAGCTCTTCTCCCAAAGCCCCTTTGGTGGCGACTCTGAGTTGCAACGCTGTAAAAGAGCAGCTTTCGGCCTCCGAGGAGGCCCAGAAAGACGGGGCGGATGCAATCCGTGCGCAAGAAGGTCAAAGCGGCGGCTCAACTGAGGGGGTCTGCAAAGTCCCGGTGGAATGCAACAGCAGTCCAAAGAAAGCCGGTCCAGAAAATCCCGCCGTCAGTGTTCAGAACCGCCCAAACTCCCACCAGGCTGCCCTGAATGACACCAACAATGGTGCCCCCTCTTGGCGGCCGGTCTGTAGTGCACCCTGTACCAATATCTTGTCACAGGAAGCACTCAACCAAATGCTTTCCAGCCTCGACATATTCAAGAGCGAGGAATTCCCGGACGGAGATAAACTGGCCATCTCCGCCGCCTTCAGAAAGTAAGACCTCGTTTCTTCTTGCACAGTCATCGCTTCTACGTGTGCGCATGGAGTTATCGCGCTAGCTTTGTCTTCTCTTTTTTGTTGTTGTGTGTGTGACCTCGGTTCAGGTTTCTGAAAGAGCACACGAAAAAACCTAAACCCGCTTGGGAAAACAGCAGCACGGGGGCAAAGACCGTGGAGGATGATCAAGCCCACATGACTGCTGCGGCGCCCGCACGCAGCGTCGAGCCGCCGTCAAAGCGCCGCACGGAAGACCCCAACGGCAAAGTGACGTTGAACCATTTACTCAAGGATTCGCCTCCTCTGTCCGATGAGGCGGAGGAGGAGCCGCTCCTCGAGGCTCACCCAAAGTCACTCAAAAACGGGGACCCGGACGAGCCCACCCCAAAGGCCGCGCGATGGTCCAGAGAGCCGTTTGACGAGCGCTTTGACAGGTGGCAACGTCTGGCCTCCTCGCAGGGGGCCGACGGTGAAGCCGACGCCCTTGGAGGGGAGACGTCCGCCGCTCATAAATCAGCCGCTACGGCTCGGCGGGAAATGTCCTTTGAAGAACTGGACCGCCAACCGGGCAGTGTGGCCAAACCTCCCTCGGCGCCATCTCTCGCGCCGCTGAGGCGGAGCTCCAACAGGGAGACGTTGACCATGGCGGAAGCGGACTCACCGCCGTTGTCTCTGAGAAAAGCCGAGCCCAAGGTGAATGTCAGAATGGATTTCCTCGGAGACGGCTCGATGGGGTAAGTAGTCCTTTTCTCGTTTGGAGACTTGGCTGGAGACCTTGCTACCACGTGGGGTATTTGACCCACTGTGACCCCGTTCAGCGCTTCCGAGATCTTAGCTCAGGAGCGACAGTTCTCTCAGGACCTGGCGCAATGGTCAAAGAGGGGCCAGGAGTTCCGCTCCATCTTCCAACACGTCCAAACTGCTCTGGTGCAGAGGACCCCCTCCGAGCTGTTTGCGCAGCACATTGTGGCCATTCTGCACCACGTCAGAGGTGAGTTCACGCGGCCGCTGGGAGGACTGCGCTCGAATCCGACGTGTTGAACGATCTCGTCATATTCGAGGGTTGCTTGCGCAAACCCGACTTTCCACGGGGGCCTGTCAAATGCCTTCTTTTAGCCTTGCGGCCGTTGTGTGTGAAAGCTCCCAACGCGTACTGCAGTTGATAGCTGAGGTGAACCCGCAAATTCACAAACTTCCAAACGAGCCTGCCTGTGCGTGGCCTTCGATAGACTGGCGCCCAGTTGCGGGGGTACCTCGTCTGGATCAATCAGTTCACGCAATGGATGGATGCATTCCAATGGCAGCCATGTTAAAAAGTGCTAGTAGGGAATAAATGAAGTTCTGAAATGGAAAACGCTCCCTGCGCCTAGAACTGTGCCTTCCTGTGCTGCGCGACCACGTATTTGGCGCACAGGACGGAATGGAAAAGGAGCAAGAATAACGTCTTTCCATTTTTCACACAGCCCAGCACTTTGCGTCTCCCCGAATGACTCTGAACGAGCGATTCGGCATCTACCAAAGACAAGCTGCGGAGCGGGAGAGCGCCAAGCCGAGAAAGAGCCCAGAGATTCACAGGTAGAGTCGCCCTCACGAGTGAACAACGAGTGAACCGCGCGGGCATTTCGCTCCGCCGTTCCCGCCTGAACTCTTGTTTGTTTTCTTTGCGGGCAAAGGTCAGTTCCTCATTCGGATGTCGCCTTCATGGCTCGGCGCGGCGGACGAACCGCGCCGCCCCCCGTCTTAACCGGTGTCGCTGTGTGCTCCCTTTGCAGGAGAATTGACGTCTCGCCAAGTGCTTTTAAGAAACACTCAAAGGTTTTTGAGGCAATGCAAAGCTCAGAGGATGGCACGGACAAGGTGACTGAACATTTTGCACTATGACGTAAAAACGAAACGGCGCAGCAGCGAGCAAGTCGGCCGGCCGCCTTTCGAGCGCCCGCCCGCCCGCCCGCCCTCTCATGAATGAATGTCCACGTGGCACTTGGACTTTCCGTCGTGAGTCGGTTATTATGTCGGGCCGAGCCTCGCCAGCTGCTCACGAATCAGATCAAAGTCAAAACGTGGACGCCGCTCTGCCCGAGCCGCTCGGAGGGACGAACTGTCGTCGTAAGTATCCAAACGATGGAAAGATGCAAAAAAGAGCCAGACATTGCAACTGTGTTTACGCTTGGCTTTGGGCATCAAGCCATAAAATGATGATTTGATCGCCACCGGTGTTGACCGCTTCCGAGCCGAGGCTGCTCTTGAGTGACTCTTTTGAATCGGCGAGTACGACCTGAAAGCAGCTCGAGACCAAGTCCCAATTTCTTGCTTGAAGAGCATCACCGTTTAAAAAAAAGGGGAGGTGCTCGGATTGCAAAAACAAGCGAAACTGATGAACGATTTGCGTTGGCTTCTCTTTTACTCGTACTGTCCCCTCGCTCTTGTTCCCATGCACAGTTGGGTTTAGTTTTCGCACCCTCTTGGCAGACTTGCCCGCCGCCGCATATGCTCATCGTCCCCACGACACTTTGTTCTTTTGTGCGTTGTTCAGGACGTCGGGGACAAAAGCAAGGGCGACCCGATGGACCTGCGCTTGGATATCGAACGGCGTAAGAAGTACTCAAGCGGCGAAAGAGATTCCCATCAGGACGGGGGCACCCGTTCCCCGGACCCGGTCGGGGCAATCGGAGGAAACGTTTTCCAAGAGATCCAGGTACGTGCCACGGCCATCGTCCGCCTGAGATTTCCCATGAAAATTGGAATGTGCACGTGCCCCCCCTCCGTAGGATCAGCGAGAGCAAGTTTTCTCGCTCCAGCTCGTCCTCATCGTCCTCCACAAAGTCCCACGTGGACGACGTGGCCGAGGCCGAGCTGGCAAACGACGGCTTGAACGGGGCTCGGCTTGCTTCGACTGAGACGCCTGCTGAAAAAGAAACACGGTGGAGAGAATGTGTAAGTTCCCTTTGGAAGTTGTCTGCTGTGATAACTCGGGCTGGGCAATATTAGGGGGAGGGGGGTCTATTTTTTCCCCCTCACCTAGCGAAAATGCAAGTGACCATCACTTTTTTGCTTTTTGGGTTTTGTTTCGTCTTTAAAGAGCATCTTTGTTCGACTTGGCTTTGCACTTTGATGGAACCCGCCCCCCCCCAATCGCGACCTCACCAGCAGCCGAGCTGCGGTCAACGCAGCGTTTTTCTTTCCTATCTCCTCGCTTTGCCCTCCATTACTTGGGCCTCGCCAGCAGCGTGAGTCGACCGGGTAAATGGAATCGTTAGGCAAGCCAACAAACGACGACGCGCAATTGAAATGCCAGGGAAAGAAAATCGGTTCTCCGCCTCCATTCTGCAATGTCAGGAACGGGGCTCGGCAAGTTTACACCCCGCGCTGACTTCTCCCGAGGCTGATGTGCAGAAAGCGATATAGTGGGGGCGGGGCGAACCCCAATATAGGATGGGGACACGGTAATCAATACGGTGGATTCATTGCCCGCCCCGAGTGCAAAGCCCACAACTTGGAGCTTGAGAAAGTGCATTTCTGCTGTAGCGCGTACGATTTAGCGCAAGGGGCTGGAGGAGGGCCGACTACCAGGGGGACGGCAATCCGGTCATGGCGGCGGCCCCCCAAAATGAGCGCCGGGATCAGGAATGCGCTCCAAAGAGCCGGACGTACTACTCGGTAGGACGGCTTTCTTCCCGCATTCGCCGCCGTTCTCTTGACAATTGAACAAGGAGCGTATTTCCGTCCGCTGACCCAGCACGACGACGGAGACGGCCGGCCGGAAGGCGCCAAGCGGACGGACAACCCGGCAGGGCGAGGATGCGGCGCGGCCGGCGGACAGCCCCGCTTCATCATCCGGAAAGCCAACGCCTGGGGGGGGCCCAACGCACGGGCCCAAGATCAGTTCCTGGTCAACGGAGAGAAAAGCGGCACGCGGCACGACCGTAGCCAACGGGACCAGAAAGACGGAAACACTTGAGCTTCCTGACGGGATTCGATGCGCGTCCACTGGAGTACTCGACAAACGCAGATTCCACGGCTCTTGCGTCTGATTGGAGACTCGCGCCACGGTGGGATGCTGTTTCACGTTGCTTCCCGGGGGCTCCCAGTTATGCTTTACTAAATGACCGGTGGATTTTTTTGGGGGGAGTGTCAGGAGAGGGGGGGGGTTGTGCCTTGAACTTTTCAAATGACCACCAGGCTTTTCAAACCAAAAGACTTCAGCCACGCAAAGGGGAAAAAAATAAATGGCTTCTTCTAGTTAAAGTTGGGATGGGAAACAAAAGCAAGCCATCCCATTCGTGCCTTAAACGATTATTAAATGGTAAGACACTGCATGTTTTTTGTCATCATCGTTGTGTCACACCTACTTTGGGTATTGGAGGCTACTGGGGGGGTGGGGGGGGGGTGCGCGGTTGGCCTGCATCTGACAAAGGGAACGGCCAGTAAAGGCTCATCATAAAGTCAGCTCGTCGGTCGGATTTACAGGAGCTGGGCATCAAACTAACTTCCTGGACTTTGAGGACATTCTTCTCATTTGGAATTTCTCTTGTTCTTGGTAGGAGCTTTAGCTTGCGAGATTAGCGGGAAACACGTGTGCGTTTCACAGACGATTGGATCAGCCGGATTTACATGGGGCAAAGCGTCTTCACAAATTTCTCATTGTGTGACGATTCCATTTTTACCACGGAATCGGCATTTTTGTTTTCCGAGCCATCTTGAAAGAATTGGTTCCGTAGTATCCCTGAGGTGTTGACATCTTACGCGGTTCTAATCGTCATCCAAATCCTCAAGTCGTGACGAATCGTCTCCAGTGAGTTGAGTGACGTGCAAACGCGGCAGCGCTCTTTGCCTTGACCCGGCCGGCGTGCCCCTTTGTGCGATGCTGGAGCGAAATCACCGGTGTTGCGCGGGTGTTTGTGTTTTTGAAGACCGCTTTATTAAATGGAACAGCGATTGACAACAGCTCGGTTTGGTGTCTCGGAATCGCGTTGTCACAAGAAAAGGGCATCCAATCTTTGGCAAGACTCACATTTTCTTTGCGCTTCTAATTGTCAACGTCGGATCTCAAAATGATCCAAACCGAGACCATCCAATGCGACGTTTGGAATGCTTCCATTTGATTCGCAACGGCGTGCCTGTCGGCGCTGAACGGAATCAGGCATGACAAAAATAAATAAATAAATAAATAAGCCAGCAGTTGGCGCAGCCTGCCCGCGGAAACATGAGCGATTTCATCACTAAGAGCGAGCCGGCAGCCAGCAGATGGAAGGAGCAATCGATGGTGTCATCTTGTGCGAGTCATGCTGATGCTAACGTCGTACGGGGGGGGGCGGAACTCCAAAAAGGATTTCTGTTGACATGAGAAGGCGTATTGATTGTTCCCGATGGGTCCATTTCCTCTTGTTCTACATTTGTTGTGCAGAAGAAGAAGACCGTTTGAACGTTCATCAAAATGGCGAATCACTCGATCAAGATCGTTGTCAGCAGCAGTGCTTTCAAAATGCCCATTTCAAAGCGATGAAAAAAGGCTGGCGGTCCGCGAACAGCGTTTCCTCCTCTCAACCGGTCGGTGACACAAGAAAGGTTGGGGACAGGTTGAGCTACGACGACGCAAACTTCTCCAGGCAGCAGCACTGAATGGCTTGTTTCATGGATCGTTCTCCGCATTTGAATGAGGCCCCATTCCCACGTGAAGATTTCCAAATCCCCGTGTGAGTCGTTTTTTTTTTTTCCTTTTCCATTTTTTGTTCACATGACGCGTTATCCTCCACATCGAGAGGAGCCAGATGAGGTGGCTCGGGCATCTAATTAGGATGCCTCCTGGACGCCTCCCTGGTGAGGTGTACCAGGCATGTCCCACTGGCAGGAGACCCCGGGGACGACCCAGGACACGCTGGAGAGACTATGTCACCCAGCTGGCCTGGGAACGCCAGGAAGAGCTCGAAGAAGTGGCTGGGGAGAGGGAAGTCTGGGCTTCCCTCCTAAAGCTGCTGGATGGATGACGCGTTATCCCATTCGTGCCACTTGCAGCCCACATTTCCGTTCCAAAAGCGCACCAGGAGAATCGGAAGTGAAGTGCGGTGGAACGACCGACTCGCTCGCGCCTTCAAAACATTCAGCGGCCATATGTTGTGCCGCAAAGGAGAAAGCGCTCGTACGTCCACTAAAGTTTCACATTCCAATGACACGTTGTTGCTTTTGTTATCGTGCCCATTGCAAGTATGCGAACTCTTGACTGATGAGTCACACAGAAAGACGCAAGCAAGGCCCCGCGGGCCTCGCAATCGAAGCCGATACGGAGCAATTGAACACGATTCTCTTCCATCGCGGCGTTTCAGTCTCCCCGGCCGCCTTCTTCGCCTGTGTGACAAGTCGGTGACTCCATTTCTCGTCTTCTTCCACTTCTGCTTTTCGGCGTAGTCTCGAGTATTTTTGTTCTTTCCCAACACCACCAACAACAACAACAACGTGCGCTAACTCCTCCCAGAAACGCAAGGCTGAGCCTCGTGGTGACGTTGGCGACAAGTGACTGAATACTTGTGCCATTGGCTCATCTCGCCGCGAACGGGTGGCAAAGAAACACTTGCGAAGTGACTTCACCTTTGGCAAACCGGCCTCACCTGTTTTTCCTCAGCCAGTCGCCTCCTCCCACCTTCCTTCCTTCCTTCCGCCCCCCCCCTCTCTCCGCCCTCCTCCCTCCTCGCTTTCGACTTGCCGCGACAAGCGTCGGGGAACGCCGAAGGTTCCCGTTTGACGAGCAGGAAGAAGGTCGCAGACGACGTCGCAGACTTCGGACCGCCGAAGACCAAGTCGGACGCGATGGGTGAGTCCAGCCGACACGCCAAGTCGACTTTTGAGAGGAAGCTCAAGACGCGGGAGGGGGGGGGGGCGCTGCTAAGCGAAAGCCGTTTGCCATTCAAGAACCCGGATTCGGAATTTGGACGACGAAGACAACGTAGACGCGAGCGCTTGGAGCGCCGAAGCCCGCCACAAGTGAAAGCCCAGTTGGGGGGGGGGCTGGTTTTTGTTGCGAGAGTTGACGCCTTCCCTCGGAGGGCCGTTATGACACTGAGAGCAAATCAAGGTTTCATCGGATTATGACTTTTGTACACAACACATTGATGGATTACTCATTTCGAAATCAGAAAGCTCTCAAAGTTTGTTGAAGGATTGTTGAGTGAGTGTGAACACAATTAGCGCAAAATCTCAACGCGATTCCGCACCACCTTTTGGGATTTTAGCAAGGGTCATGGAAGTCCACGCACGCGATTTGTTTTTTCGCCCGTCACATCAAACAAAAACGTGGCCGGCCGTACCCGGCCCCCGGGCCTCGAGTTTGACACCGGTGCGGCAAAATATACTGAAATATGAAACGCTAATGTGTATTCCAAAGTTGAGCACGGGTCACATGAAGTTCAGCTGTCAATAGCGTGGACCCGCCGAATATGTCACGATCGACACCTGCTCAATGGCAGTCGAAATGTTGCTCAATAAATCGTGAAGCACCTCCATCATGTCGCCTGCTGTGCGCAGAAGCCAACAGTCTGATGGTAGATTTGTGCCACAACCAAGCCATTCAGGCGTTGTTTTCAACTCTTGAACATTTCTTTTTTTTTAAATGTAATTTTTCTTATGCTGAATCCATTGAAAGGTTTTTCCTATTTGAAGGTATCGCAAGACGAATACAAACCGGATCTTTTCAAATTAAATCACCCACATTCAGCCTTTTCCCTCTGGGTCCTTAGGTGTAGAAAAAGAAGTCGTGTGTTTCCGGTAACCCGACCGACCAAGAATTTCTACCTGGAAAAAAAACTTTACGGTCGGCATTTTTTTCAAACAACCTTCTACATTTTTGTGTCGAGGGTTGACATCGGCGCAAACTCTGGCCATATTCACGTTGAGCGTGCGCGTCGTTTGCCCTGACGTCTGTCAACAACATTGAATCATGGTGGCGGCCACGATCTCCGACAACAGTTTAAACCGCGTTTTGTGTGTCGCAGTCGCATGCTCGCACCATAATATGAAGAAAATGGCATCCATTGATGTATCGAAAAGATTCAGCGAACTATTTGACGAACACCGCAAGCCGTCTGGGACGCGGAGGTAACGAGATGGCTGGAACACCCAGCCGCCGGGTACCCAACTCTCTCGCCGCCAAAGCGATGTTTTATGGTTATTTTGTTTACATTTTTGATGGGGGGGTTTAAAAAAAAACTTTGTCCAACCTACCGACCCTATGCTGAAATTTCATGTTACCGGAAACACACTACTTTTTTTTCTACGCCTTATTTTGAAGGCTAATAATACTGGATGGATAGATTTTGCTGGTAGTTTTTTTTCAGAGATGAAAGTCCTCCGGATTTTCCTGGAATTCCGGGTTTTTCAAATTTTTATGAAAATCTCTCCGGAGAATTGAGGAAAATTTGCCTAAAATTAATCCGGATATTAGTTGACAACATTGAATGAAGACGCGTTTGAGTTCGTTGTTTTGCTTGGCTACAAGTGTAGCCATGTTGAGACACTAACATGAGTAACAGTTAAAGAGATTTTCGTCTCTTTCTAAACACACTTGCTAAACACCATGGGGACGAATAAAAGACGCCGTGGACAAGACAGTTGTCGTAAAAATATATTTGGACAAAAAGGGAAACACGCAGATTGGCAGAAAAACGTGTCCGTCCGACTTCGAGTGTCGTCTCGGCTAGCTTAGCTTAGTTTAGCTGTTGTCGTGTGTGACGTCGTCGCGTCGGCGCTGATTGGTTGAAATCAAAAGACGCGCTTGCGTACATGTTCGCTGAAGCACGCACAGCAGAGAGCCGCGGACGATCTACTGCTGAGGCTCGCTTAGCTTGAGTGGCGTCGCCACAACAGTAATAAGCTCGCCACGCATTCACAAAAGGAAGATTAATCATTGAATGTCGAATATTTGAATAGCGTTTTGTGTAAACTAATTCATGCGTGATCGGCCAAGTGTGTGCGGTCGTGTGTGTGTGCGTGTACACTCACACACATATATATATATATATATATATATATATATATATATACATATTTTATTTTTTTTCCGGGATTTTCAGGAAAGTCCACTTTCATCTCTGTTTTTTTTTTTAAATAATAACTGCAACTAGTGGAGGTCCACCGCAATGCATTTCGCAGTCATCTTCACATTTCCCTCGAAATTTCACGGCCACTTGTAAGTCTGATCGGACGACGCAATGTTTGGGCGTCGCCGAGGGCGGGCCGAAAGATTGGAACGACCTGCCCCCTGTTGTGCCGCAGAGGTTCTGGTGCTGATCAACTTCGAGGGCACCATGGGGGACGAGATTACGGTGCGAATGGGGGACGTGGTCAAGAACGTCACCAAGGCCAGCGAGGACGGCTGGCTGGAGGGCGAGCTGCGAGGCAAGCGAGGCATCTTCCCGGCCAACTTTGTCAAGGTCTGTTTGGCTGCCGGCGGCGCGAGGCGGCGCGGCCCGCTCCGCCTTTGCTCACGTGTTTCGGGCCGCTCTTTCCAGGAGGTGCCCGTTTACTTGACGGGGAACAGCAAGCGGGAACCCAGAAGCATCCGAACAAGTACGCGCCTCAGTCCTCGGGAAATCCGCACTGCTCGCTGCCTCTAAACTTTCGTCTCTCCAGCCAAGAGGATGAAACGAGCCAGGACGTGCGAGGTGGTGTTTGCCTACAGCCCCGCCAACGAGGACGAGCTGCAGTTGGTCGTCGGGGAGACGGTGGAAATCCTCAGTGAGGTGAGCTTTCGCAATTTACGCCTCGGGTCGTCGGACCGCTGCGACGTGTTTCTGAAGCGCCGCTGCCTCTCCAACGCTCTAGATTGAAGACGGATGGTGGATGGGCATCAAAAATGGCAGCGTGGGGGCCTTTCCGTCCAACTTCGTCCGAGAGATCTTCGTCGCCCCCAAAGGTGCGTCCGCCGGCTACTTTGAGCTTGGATTGTTTCTCATTCTCATTCTTTCCGCACAACTGAACGCGTTTGCCGGATCTTAAAACATCCGAAACATCACCACCGTCTGCAATCCTGGCGAAAATGTGACTTGTGAGCCCGCGAAAGTCAAAAGTTCCAAGAAACTGGCTCGCGACAGCAGTTTCACCCATCCACGAGAAATTGGGCGGGCGGTGGCCCAAATCGGGCAAAGGGCCCGTCCTCAAACCAGCCATTTATTTGGCTTGGAAGCGGCAGCCATTGTCCGCCAGTTTGCCGGTCCGTACCCGACAAACTCGAACTGGGAAATGAGCTCCAAGAAGTGAGTCGGAAAACCCTGAAACGGCGCTCCAGTTGCCAAGCTGTTTTTGCCTCCAGCATCTGATGTGGGCAGAGGAGGAATAGACATGAAAAAGAGGGCTGCACAGTCCCTGGAAAGTCAGACCCCCCACCCCCCCCACCCCGCCCCCATCCATCCATCCATCCATTTTCTACCGCTTATCCGGGGTCGGGTCGCGGGGGCAGCAGCTTTAGGAGGGAAGCCCAGACTTCCCTCTCCCCAGCCACTTCTTCGAGCTCTTCCTGGCGGATCTCGAGGCGCCCCAGGCCAGCTGGGTAACATAGTCTCTCCAGCGTGTCCTGGGTCGCCCCCGGGTCTCCTGCCAGTGGGACATGCCCGAACACCTCACCAGGGAGGCGCCCAGGAGGCATCCTAATTAGATGCCCGAGCCACCTCATCTGGCTCCTCTCGATGTGGAGGAGAAGCGGCTCTACTCTGAGCCCCTCCCGGATGACCGAAGCTCACCTTATTCTAAGGGAGAGCCCGGACACCCTGGCGGAGAAAACTCATTTCGCCGCTTGTATCCGGGATTCAGTTCTTTCGGTCACGACCCATAGCTCGTGACCATAGATGAGGGTTGGGACGAGGATCGACCGGTAAATTGAGAGCTTCGCCCTTTGGCTCAGCTCCTTCTTTACCACGACAGACCGATACAGCGTCCGCATCACAGCAGACCAGCACGCCTTCCTTGAGGAAGCAGAGTCTGGGGACTCTGAGGTGGGCTCTCCTATCTCTGTGGTTGAAGTCACCGATGTGGTTAAAAGCTCCTCGGTGGCAAGGCCCCAGGGTGGATGAGATCCGCCCGGAGTTCCTCAAGGCTCTGGATGTTGTGGGCTGTCCTGGCTGACACGCCTGCAGCATCGCTGGTCATCGGGGAGAGTGCCTCTGGATTGGCAGACCGGGTGGTGGTCCCTCTTTAAAAAGGGGGACCGGAGGGTGTGTTCCAACTACAGAGGGATCACACTCCTCAGCCTCCCTGGTAAGGTCTATTCAGGGGTGCTCGAGAGGAGGGTCCGTCAGGAAGTCGAGCCTCAGATTGAGGAGGAGCAGTGTGGTTTTCGCCCGGCCGTGGAACAGTGGACCAGCTCTACACCCTTAGCAGGGTCCTCGAGGGTACGTGGGAATTCGCCCAACCAGTCTACATGTGTTTTGTGGACTTGAGAAGGCGTTTGACCGTGTCCCTCGGGAGTTCTGTGGGGTGCTTCGGGAGTATGGGGTACCGAGCCCCTGATACGGGCTGTTCGGTCACTATACCACCGGCCAGAGTTTGGTTCGCATTGCCGGCAATAAGTCGGAATCGTTTCCAGTGAGGGTGGGACTCCGCCAAGGCTGCCCTTTGTTGCCGATTCTGTTCATCACCTTTATGGACAGAATTTCTAGGCGCAGCCGAAGCGTTGAGGGGGTCCGCTTTGGTGGCCTCAGTATTGCATCTCTGCTTTTTGCAGATGATGTGGTACTGTTGGCTCCTTCAAGCAGGGCTCTCCAGCTCTCACTGGAGCGTTTCGCAGCCGAGTGTGAAGCGGTCGGGATGAGGATCAGCACCTCCAAATCTGAAACCATGGTCCTCAGTCGGAAAAGGGTGGAGTGCCCTCTCCAGGTCGGGGAGGAGATCTTGCCCCAAGTGGAGGAGTTTAAGTATCTTGGGGTCTTGTTCACGAGTGAGGGCAGAAGGGAGCGAGAGATCGACAGGCGCCCCCCCAAAAAAAATTCAGGATAGTTCTCAATTTCCTGAAGATGTCTGATGAGCTGATTTTGTGTCTCGATAGACAGCAAACACAACGACAGCAAGGCCAGACCCAAGCTCAGCGATGCGGTCTTCAGTAAAGAGGTGGAGTCCTGCCATCACGAATGCCCGACGGCGCCGTGGCGATCGCTCTGCTGATCCTGTTTTTGCCTCTTTTCTAGATCTCGCAGAGAGCGACGGTGCGCAGCAAGGCAAAAAACGGTAGGTGACGCGCTCGTCATGCTTTGTGGCGGTGCTGCGCATGCGCCGGCAGTTCTCACGTAAAGGGGAAGGCGAGCGACCCCGAGAAAATGTCGGGTGCGGCCCCACCGGGCGAGAAACGCCATTATGGTTCATGGTGCGTTAGGGGGATTTTTTTGGGAGGGGTGGGGGGGTCGCTCACCGTCGACACCCTCACGGTTGCTCAGGCTGACGACCGATCGCGGCTCAGCCGATTTCTGAAGCCGGAGCCTCGATCGGTGGTTGACTTCCCCTCAAAGCGATTAGCCGACGGCGTTTCAGAAAGCCGAGAGACGGGCGGGTCTTGTTCGGAGCCTCGCGACCAGTCAACAAGTGCCGGGCGAAAATTCCGCAACTGCATTTGTTGTGAGTGAGCTCAGCTCAAATATGCGCAAGGCATTCAACGCGGATTTGTCGACCGCCGTGCTGACTTTGAGAGCTCAGGGGTTTTCCCAGCGTGACGCCGCGTGCGGATTGACATCTTGGAATGAGTTTCCACAGCCTTGGCGCTCGATGATGAGATGGGCTCGCCTGATCAGCGCAAGAAACGTCACTCGCTGGAAATACCATTTGTCGTCTTTCCTCAGTGGTGGAGTGCTGTCAAGTCATGTTCGACTACAAGGCCAAAGCGGAGGACGAGCTGGATTTGAAGATCGGGGACGTGGTCGTCATCCTGAGAAAGGTTCCTTTTCTCTGCTGCCGTTCTTCGCTGATGCTTGTCCTGTAAGGCCGGATTTGGCCACGGCTCACCAAGACCGCCCGGTTTTTGGCGAAGCAGCCCGATCGCAAAGGAGTCTTAGGGAATGAGTTGGTGGAGGGAGGCTTTGGGCCGGGTTCCCCCTTCTCGCGCTCTTTTCGGCTCACTGCCACTTTGCTGTGTGGCCGTAGGAAACCGAAGACGACGGCTGGTGGGAGGGCGAGCTCAACGGCCGCTGCGGATTCTTCCCCGATAACTTTGTCATGGTGATACCGCCCATGGACAGTCTGAAGGTGAGTCACTTGAGAAGAGTCCAATCGATCCGTGGAAGGAGGCCTGACGCCGCTGGCCCCCAACCAGCGGTCCACAGACCAAGAGCCTTTCTTGATTTTTGTTTTTGCCGGGCCGCCGCTGACCTTGCAAAGGGCAATCTGAATGGGGCCGGGCCATTCATCAGATGACCCCCAAACCCCTCCCGTCAGAGAAGGGAAAAGTGATTTGGCCCTCGCCCTCGGTTCAAAACATGAATCGAGGCGACTGTAACGTGGGCGGGGACTCACTCAGCCTTGGTTTTTTCCTGTCCCCGGTCGCCATGGTCATGAAAAGCCTCTCGACGGCTCATTTGCGCGCCACAGAAGAAAAAAAAAAAACAAAGATCCCAAGGGTGCTTGAATGATTTATCCTTGGCGTAGTTTGGCTCAAGGATATGTTTGGAGGACACCCGGGAAGCGCTCAAAATTGTGCCAACGGCATTTGCACGTCTCCTTTGAAGTATTTTCTTGTTTCGATGGAACTCGCTGCCCGGATGCAGTGACTCAGCGCGATGCCGTCTTTTGGGGAATTCCTCCCCCGCCGTCAAAAGTCCCTCTGTGGAAAGAGTGTGTACGCCCAAACCCAAAAAAGTGTCTTGAATACACGTTTGCTTTGTGTCTGTGTGTGTGTGTGCGTCTGTGTGTGTGTGTGTGTGCGCGCGCGCGCTGTGTTCTCCAGGCTGGCAACCAGAGCCTCCCGCCAGCACGCAACCTCAACAAGGAAGCCTCAGGTACGTTTCGCAATGCTGGCATGATTCCACCCGCAGCGCCCTTGACAAATTCTCCAAGTGAGTTTCTGCCACCGACTGCAAAGCGTTTGGGAGCCGGTGGCTGCAGCGGCGCCCTGAGGTGGCGAGCGAGAGGTCGTGCGGTGTTCGATTGGGAGACTTGCAAGGAAACGGGAGGGAGGGGAAGGGAGGAGGAGGTGGCGGCCCCAGCGCTTCTTGTCACAGCTGCCGATTTATCTTCTGCGCTCCACGCAAGTGTGGTGCTGCTTCCCGCTGCGGGGGGGGGGGACGACGACACTCTCCAGCGTCCCACAGACGCTGTTGTGACCCTCAAGAGCTTTGAATGCAGTGCATGGGGCATCGGATTGGCTATTATCACTCCACATATACCGCTGCTGCTGCTGCTGCTGCTGCTGCTGCTAATCAATCCCGTCAGAGATGCACATGCCTTTTCGTTTGCTGTTTTCTAGAGAAAACAGAAAACCCAGTCATGGACAGAGTTGCCTCGATGAAAAGCAAAGGTAGGATTGAGAGCGCACTTTGCGCACACACGTGGAGGCCAAAGAACAACGATTTTGTGTTGTTTCTCGGCAGATGAGAAACCCGAGCTGAAGGATTTGCGCAGCCACCCTCCCACCAAAGTCAAGCTGCCCAGCATCAACAAACACGCCTCGACGCAAGTCAAAGACAAAGCCGCAAGGCTTTACCCAAGTGAGACATCGCCCGTCCCCTCAAAAGCTTTTGCACTCATCATCACCCAGCGACCTTTTGGGAAAAGGCAAGTCAAGGTCGCGCGAGGGCAAATGCCGGCAACGCGCCTGCTTGGCCCCGGGAGGCCAGCCTCAAACTAGTCCAAGGTTTTGCCTGCCACGGTAGCCCTGGAAAAAAAGAATGCGACCTTTGTCCGACCTTTCGCGGGCAAACGCGGCAGAAAGTGAGTCCGATGGGGCCCGCTGGCGCGAGACCTCCTTTTCCTGCGTGAACACCAAAGCACACCCGCATCCAAAACAAAGCCGCCTTAAAGGGGTTCCTGAAGGTTCTTTCTCGGTGGATTTGTTTGCTCCAAAACAACGCGTAAAACAACCATCTGCTCACCTTCGACGGCGGTCGTCTGGCAAAGTACATTTGGTTCCGGAACCCCCTCGAAATGTTCCTGTTTGGATGTGGATGGAATGTTTGCATCCAGTTAAATGTGTCCCACGGCATGTTAGCACCCTCCGTTGGGGACACGGTTACAAGCGGGAGAAAGCTGGACGGGAAGAGCCGCTGTCCACGATGTCGTTGTCTGTCTGATCGTCGAAAATGTTTCCTATTTGACGTATTTGAGGCAAAGATTACAACGGTTGCACAACATTTATTTCAATGTTCTACAACCTTGTCATGTAATTAACATTCCGCTTGCGTTGGCGGCGGAGAAGGCGGCTCACTCGACTCGTACGGGCTTGAGCTTCACTCGGCCGGCCAGATTTTTCCATTGGAGGAAAAAAAAACATGGTGATGGGTCGCGCAATGTCCTTTATCTTGTCTTCTTATGACTTGAAGTCGGTTGAAGGTTTCTTTCTTATTGGACAATGCTCTTTTCGAAAAAGATGATGACGCCCATTTTTCTCTCTCAGAGCCAACGGCGAAGTGTCGCCACCCCCGCCGAAATCCCCCGAGGGGAAAGACGCCGATCGTTTCGACGGGGTGGACCCGGACGGCGACAAGCTGAACCACCCGACAGCCAACCGAGCCAAGCCCCCCCAGAGGAGACCCCCCTCCGGCGCGGCCGTCGGAGTGCAGGTAGCAAAAAGAAAAGCGCTGCGGCACTTTCGCTGAGCTGTTCCACAAGCGATTGAACGGCGAGTCTTGGCTCAACCGCAAAGTTCATCACGTTGTTGTTGTGGCGACGACGAGGCGCCGCCTCCCTTTTAATTATTTCCAGAGCACTTGAAAACAACCGGCGCCGTCGACAAAGTGCCGTGCGCCGAGCGAAAGTTATTCAGACAACAGCAAACAAGAAATGAATAACAAAGACAGAAGCAAGCACACAAACAGTCCGACTCCAAAGCTCCGAGACGTTAGGCGGGGCCGGGCCATTTTGCGATTTGAAAACAAATCAGAGGATCTTCAAAAGAACTCGAAAATGAGCCAGAGTCGGAGTGATGCGCTCCGTCTCTTACGAGTAGCAGTCAAGAGGCGAGCGGCAGCATTTAGGACCTGCTGGAGACGCTGGATGGAGGATTGGCAGAGTCCAAAGTGGAGCGTGTGACAGTCGTCCGCCAAGATGTGACGAAGGCATGAATGACGGACGCGGTGCCTCAAAAGTGCTCGCCGGAGAAAGGAGAGGCGCGACTTGAGCCGGCAGTCAAAGATGAAAGAACAACGGCAGCCGTTTGCCGGCCCAATTTCAAATCAGTGTCCAGTGTAAGAGCCGAGTTGGAGACTTTCGGCTTCGGATAAGGAGCCAGCGGCCCAAGTCTGCAGGAAGGGATGGACAAGGGCCACTTCCGTCTTCTTTTCATGGAAATTCAACAAATTCAGGGCCATCCAGGTCTTGATTTCCTCTCGACAGTCATCCGCAAAGCGGTGCTTCAGGGACTCGGCTTGTTTTAGAATTAAAGCCGCTGCCATCGGAAATCGTGTTGGAAGTCGAACGCATTGGAGAAACGGTCAACTGCTCGCAGTCAATCTTCCAATCGATACAACCGAGGGTCACTCATTGCTGAATTTTCTCCACAGAATCCCAATAACTCTGAGCTGGAACTGACCAAGAAGGGCCAAAGCGATAAACTGCCCGGCTTACAAAAGGTGCCAAGTCCGAGCGCGACATGATTTCGAGCAGAGCAGAACTGAAGAACGTTTGATTTGATTTTTTTTTTTTTTTTTAAAGCAGGCTGCAGAGCATCTCAAGGTGGACCTGCGAGCGAAGACGCCACCTCCGCCGCGGCCGGCGCCTCCCCGGGACCCGCCGGCCGAAGTCCGAAACGTGGCCCAGAAAGACGAGGTGACGCTGGAGGGCCTGCGGGCGGAAGTCCAGGATCTGCGCACGGCTCTGGAGCTTCTGCAGGCGCGACATGAGTGAGTGCCGCAGATGCGTCGGACTTCATACCCGTATTGAAGTCCACTGCGCGAGAACCCTCGAGTCCATCTCGGCCCATCCGTGAGCTCATTTCTGTTTTCCGCACCTCATCGTCATTCGCCAGTTCAAGACACTGGCGAGCCACGCGGGTGGACGTCCCCCAACTGGCGGCTAGCTAACGTCAGACTCCAATGTGAACACGTAGCTTCCACGCGGTCCTTTTCAACCCCCTTTTTTCTTGATTGCCACTGACCTCCGTTTTGTCTCTCTTTCACTGGTGGAAATAACATCAGAGAGAGAGAGAGGTGTGTGTGTGGGGTACTACTCATATGTCCTCTGTAATGTGCATTTGTTGCAATGACTTGCACAAAAGAAGTCCTGGTCCCGCCGTACCGCCAAAGGGACCAGGGGTACTAAATGTTTCCGTACGCACGTGTGTTTGTTCAGACACGACATGCAGGAAGTGAAGGAGGAACTGCGGACCGAGAGAAACAAACGACAGACACTGGAGGTCAGACGAGCCGACCATATTACTCATGTTTCAAAACACGACTGAGCCTCCCTGCGTGTGTGTGTGTGTATGTGTGTGTGTGTATTTTTAATTTTTTTTTCCCCATGCAGGAAGAGGTCCACGTGTTGAGGATGAATCATTAATCTCAAAGCGCAACGGATCACGCCGCAAGCCCCTGGACTGCAAACAAGCTCGCTAGCAAGGACCACATGAAACCTCCTGACATGTCGCGCCATAAATGGATCCGTGCGCAAATCTGAAGGGGCAAACAAAGCTACGTTTGTTCTGCCAGGCTTGCTCTCGTTTCTTTTTAATTTTCCCCTTTTTTTTTGTTTAAATGATCCACGAGAAGAGAATATGCACAGTGTGAGAATTTTGGGGGGGATGATTCTATGCAAGTCGGGTCACATTGACCCTTGTTAGTAAGAAGCACGCAGGAGGGTAAAAGACATCCTTTTGTTGTCTCTCATTTATATAAGCATACGTGTCCTGGCTTTTATTGTATAACATTTACTCATAGGATGCAATAAGAACAGAGGAGAAAATGTATTTTCTGCATTCCGTTCATAATTTTGTTCCCCTTTGTCCAAGGATGCCATTCTCCTAATCTCCACGTGGCGGAGCCATTGGGCTAATAAAAGATTCCGTTTGGGGTGGTTTTGTTGTTTTTTTTGTGACTTCTGCTTTTACGAAATCGCGAATCTCATCAAAAAAGGCGTGGGTTTTGAAACGCAGTTGGGGGCATTTTGCATGATTTGCTTTGGGGTGCACAGCTTTCCGCCGCTCTGCCCCCAAACGCTGGAACTCGCTTCCACCCAATTCGAAACCGCAGACTCAATTTAAATTAATCTCTTATTATTTATAGTTTTATCTGTGCTTTTATTGTTTTGTTCTTGATTGTAAAGTGTCCTTAAGTGTTTTGAAAGGCGCATATCAATAAAATGTCTTCTTATGATGACAACAATGTTCCTCGTAACGGCAACAACGCATGAAGCGTAAGTCTCCCTCCCCGTTGCTGCTGTCACGTCAGACTGCCAAGTCGGTCACCAGAAACTGAATGCGTTTCAAAATAAGAGCGTCAGCCGGAAGTGCCGTGTTTGCTGCCTTAATCTTGCTGCCTTGGAGCCAAATGCAAAATGCCCCTTGTTCCCCTTTTGCCCAGTTTCACGATTTGCCTTCGCATACATGTACAAATAAACACAGATGGTGATTTAGTGAGCCGAAAAAAATGACCATGTATAGTAAGGCGTTTTAACCCAAAAATAACGACCATGTATAGTAAGGCGTTTTTAGACGAAAAAAACCGACCATGTACAGTATAGTAAGGCGTTTTTCGCCGAAAAAAACGACCATGTATAGTAAGGCGTAGAAAAAAAAGTAGTGTGTTTCAGGTAACCCGACCGACCGAGAATTTCTACCTCGAACAAAAACTTTACGGTCGGCCTTTTTTTTCAAACCTACATTTTTGTGTAATAATAATAATAATAGTACATTTCATTTATACGCGCCTTTCAAAACACTCAAGGACGCTTTACAATCAAAACTAGAACAATAAAACCACAGACAAAATTATAAATAATAAAAGGAAAGATGAATTTAGAGCGTTTACATTGGTACAAACTCTCGCGATATTCACGTTGCGTCATTTGCCCTGTCGTCTGTCAACAACATTGAATCATGGCGGCGGCCACGATCTCCGACAACAGTTTAAACCGCGTTTTGTGTGTTGCAGTCGCATGCTCGCACCATAATATTAAGAAAATAGCATCCACTGCTGTATCGAAAAGATTCAACAAACTATTTGACGAACACCACGGGCCGTCTAGGACGCGGGACGCACAGGTAACGAGATGGCTGTAACACCCAGCCGCTGGGTACCCAACTCTCTCGCGGGGGTTTCAATCAGTGGCGATTGCTCTCGGACTGCAAGGGAAGCTCGGCTTCCCCTAAAATGTCAAAGAATAAGTGATCAAATATATGAATGTAAATTTCATTGTGTGTACATGTCATTGTTCCGAATCAGCTTTGTCTTAGGCGTAGAAAAATAAGTAGTGTGTTTCTGGTAACATGAAATTTCAGCATAGGGTCGGTAGGTCGGACAAAGGTTTTTTTTTTAACTCTTTTTTTCTCCCTCCCTCCCCCATCAAAAACGTAAACAAAATAACCATAAAACATAAAACAAGGAGACATTGAAACCAGTGCAGGATGCTCGTCTGTCAAAGAGGGGAAGCTCAATTTTGGTCGACATCATAAAATGTGTCCGTTTATTTAGACGCAAATTCTACTCTAGCTCCGTTCCTTTTCAAGAAAATGATCTGTGACCAGGTCATACCAACAAGGCGTATTTTACTTAATTAGTGTCCTACAACTATAGGAAGCACAATAAAATCCACCAGAAATAAAAGATTAATTTGTCGCTGGTTGTTTGTTTACAACAAAGAGTGTCGCTAAAATGATTAGGAGAAGATGTTTTAAGCCAAAAATAACGACCATATATAGTAAGGCGTTTTTAGACGAAAAAAACAACCATGTATATATAGTAAGGCGTTTTTAGCCGAGAAAAATACCATGTATAGTAAGGCGTTTTTAGCCGAAAACAACGACCATGTATAGTAAGGCGTTTTTAGACGAAAAAAATAACGACCATGTATAGTAAGGCGTTTTTAGAGGGAAAAAAATACCATGTATAGTAAGGTGTTTTAAGCCAAAAATAACGACCATATATAGCACATATGTCAAAGTGCCGCCCAAGGGCCAGATCCGCCCGCGAAGGTTTTCAGTGGCCCCTGGGATGATGTTGATTTATTATTAGAACCGCCCGCGGACGGCCGCAAGCCGAGAGCCCACAGATCTTTTACACGCACCAATACTACATTTCCCACAATGCAACGGTGCGCGCCAAGCAGTCGGGCGCTTTATTTCAATATTTACTAGTGCAGCAGTCGCTCGATAACAGCGACGTTAGCTTGCAGATATCCATCAAAAATGGCAAACGGAAGGTGGACACCGAGAACCGGGTTTCAAACAAGGTGGGAGTCAGAGTACATGTTCACGGACGTAGCTGTAAAACCTGTGTGTCTTCTGTGTGGAGAAAGTGTGGCCGTATTGAAAGAGTATAATCTGAGACGACAGCATGAAACGAAACGCGCGGACAAAAACAAGAATATGGACATCGAACAAAGGCTACAGAAGGTTGAGGAATTGAAACGAAGCCTCAAATCTCAACAGGCTCTGTTCAAAAAGCCAAATCACAAAGCCAGGCTGCTGTCAATGCCAGTTTTATTGTGGCAGAAGAGATCGCTAAATCAGCCCGGCCATTTATGGAGGGGGATTTCATTAAAAACTGTATGCTTAAAGTTTGTGACGAAGTTTGCCCTGAAAAAAGCAACTCTTTTTAAACGTGAGCATGAGCAGAAACACCATTGCCGAGCGAGTAGAGCAGTTGTCCATTAATCGAAAAGAGCAGCTTGTGAAAAGGGTAAAACATTTCATCGCATACTCCTTGGCTGTGGATGAGAGCGCCGACATTTCTGACGTTGCCCAGCTGTCAGTCTTCATCCGCGGAGTGGACTGAAGCCTAAGCGTGACAGAGGAGTTTTTGGCTTTACGTCCTATGCATGGCACAACTACGGAGCATGATTTATTTGAGGAGTGAATGATCGAAAATTGCTATTATTTGGGTTTTTTGTAATGTAAATTTAGCCCAATTTTGCTGAAAGAGAAAATATGGGCTATTGCTGGTGCTTCTTTTCATTCAATGTTGATGGGTATTTTTATCCAAAGAAACTTTGTCTTTCGTGCCTGTCGAAAATTAAAGTTTACTGACAGCCATAAGAAAATGTTGCTTTATTTATTTGATCATATTGAAATGAAGTTGTTAGGTTTTCAGTAGATTCAATTCGGTTCAATAAACTGCATGCGGTAGGTTTAAAATTTTTCAATGAACATTCGATCAGTCCGGCCCTCGGCTTGGAGCAAAATTTTTTATTTGGCCCTCCGTCCATTTGACTTTGACACCCCTGCTCTACGGTTTTGTGTCGACATCATTTCGGATTATTGTAATGGAGGCTCTCGCTGGCAATCAGTAATGGTTGTTCAGTTAGGGATTGTCGGTCAGCATGGAAGGATCTCTCGTTCTGTACTTTTTGGATCATTTATTGGAGCACTTTGCAGCAGAAGTAGGAGTAGTAGTAGTTGTAACAGAAGTATCAGAAGCAGGTAATAACCTAAACTACACATAAATGCAGTAAAAAAATAATATATCTATCTTTCTGCATCGCAATGTAAATATGTATATAATTGACATTAATGAATACCTTTATCTAACAATACGTTTAATAAATAATGTAATCAACCCTGATTTCACTATGTATCATTATCGTCATCATTATTCATTGTTTTAAACGTAAGAAACCATTCAACACAAACAGAAAGTCGAATCGAACAAAAGAACTACAAGTCCCAATACTCAATCCCGGAAGTGGAGCGCCGGCATGAACATATCAAGTCGAATCGAACAAAAGAACTACAAGTCCCAAAGGTCCACCCCGGAAGTGGAGCGCCGGCATATTTACCCCAGCTGCAACGCAATTTACTTCGTTTAAACGTCAGATTGCAGACGGACAAACATGACAACTATGCAAAAATGAGCTAAATAAAGACACCCCTGTTCTAGCAACATTTTAGCCCACGCTGTTTAAATTGCCGATTGCGAACGGTAACTGACTGTGATTGCATAGCGATGCGGCAACCAAAGCAACCGATCATGACCGAATCTAAAAGCTAACTTTACACATCTGACTTGATAAGAAGCACTCGCGTAGCTTAACATTGAGCCATGCCGACGACGAAGCGAGTGTATTCACTCACGAAACAAAACGCTATTTTACATCGCGCGAACGTCACCTGTCAGTGGCAGCCCCGCCCCTCTTAAAGCGCCAGGTCAATCCAACAGGAGTCGTTCAGCAAATTTGTTCTTCGTCGTGTCATCCATTTTCTTCGTTTTGAAATTATCTGTTGTCAGCGGCTTACATACGCAGTATACCCGCGTGACACCCTCAAGGCGGTTGGATAAACGGAGGAAATATCTGCTTGTCAGTTCTCTTGCTTTTATTTGAATTCGTAAGGAGAGAAAGTACCATAACACACACAGCATTTATGGTGACAACACCGGAAGTTGGAGCGGGTCCTTCAAAGTAAAACAGGAAATAAGGAAATAATTGAGAGCATATTTTGTCGTTCACAACACCCCCACTTGCTCTCACATTATTGGCATCCTAATCACTTTACATCAAAATAAAATACTCATGACCCAAATAACAACTTGGAAATAATCAACAACTTAATTCGTGATGCAGGTTTCGTCATAACATCTGCAAGCATCACTTCAGTTGGACAATACTGTAGGTCACAAGGTGTAGGTGAAAAGGGTAAAACATTTCATCGCATACTCCTTGGCTGTGGATGAGAGCGCCGACATTTCTGACGTTGCCCAGCTGTCAGTCTTCATCCGCGGAGTGGACTGAAGCCTAAGCGTGACAGAGGAGTTTTTGGCTTTACTTCCTATGCATGGCACAACTACGGAGCATGATTTATTTGAGGAGTGAATGATCGAAAATTGCTATTATTTGGGGTTTTTTAAAATGTAAATTTAGCCCAATTTTGCTGAAAGATAAAATATGGGCTATTGATGGTGCTTCTTTTCATTCAATGTTGATGGGTATTTTTATACAAAGAAACTTTGTCTTTTGTGCCTGTTGAAAATTAAAGGTTAATATTTGTTTTCACTGCATGTTCTCCCTGAAAGTGTTGTTTTTGGTTAATATATTTTTGCACTTTATTTTATTGTATTTAAAAATATTTCATTCGAGTCAATGATCGAAAATTGCTATTATTTGGGGGGTTTTCTATAAATGTAGCCCAATTTTGCTAAAAGAGAAAATATGGGCTATTGCTGGTGCTTCTTTTCATTCAACGTTGATGGGTATTTTTATCCAAAGAAACTTTGTCTTTTTGTGCCTGTCGAAAATTTAAGTTTACTGACAGCCATAAGAAAATGTTGCTTTATTTATTTGATCATATTGAAATGAAGTTGTTAGGTTTTCAGTAGATTCAATTCGGTTCAATAAACTACATGCGGTAGGTTTAAAAATTTTCAATGAACATTCGATCAGTCCGGCCCTCGACTTGGAGCAAAATTGTTTTTTTGGCCCTCCGTCCATTTGACTTTGACACCCCTGATATATAGTAAGGCGTTTTTAGCCGAAAACAACGACCATGTATAGTAAGGCGTTTCCCCTCCGCGAGCCGTCACCGTACCGTGGTGGAGGGGTTTGTGTGTTCCAATGATCCTAGGAGCTAAGTTGTCTGGGGCTTTATGCCCCTGTCAGGGTCACCCATGGCAAACAGGTTCTAGGTGAGGGACCAGACAAAGCACGGCTCAAAGACCCCTTATGATGATAAAAATGAATGGATCTAAGTTTTCCTTGCCCGGACGCGGCCTGTGGGTCCCCAGAGGCAGCTGACGGGTATCGACTGGCTAAGCGGAACGCAGCTTCGGTGGTCGCTGACGCAAAAACCCGGGCGTGGGAAGAGTTCGGTGAGGCCATGGAAGCCGACTTCCGGACGGCTTCGAGGAAATTCTGGTCCACCATTCGACGTCTCAGGAGGGGGAAGCGGTGCACCACTAACACTGTGTACAGTGGGGATGGGGCGCTGCTGACTTCGACTCGGGACGTTGTGAACCGGTGGGCAGAGTACTTCGAAGACCTCCTCAACTCCACCAACACGCCTTCCTTGGGGGAAGCAGAGTCTGGGGACTCTGAGGTGGGCTCTCCTATCTCTGTGGTTGAAGTCACCGATGTGGTTAAAAAGCTCCTCGGTGGCAAGGCCCCAGGGGTGGATGAGATCCGCCCGGAGTTCCTCAAGGCTCTGGATGCTGTGGGCTGTCCTGGTTGACACGCCTGCAGCATCGCGTGGTCATCGGGGAGAGTGCCTCTGGATTGGCAGATTGGGGTGGTGGTCCCTCTTTTTAAAAAGGGGGACCGGAGGGTGTGTTCCAACTACAGAGGAATCACACTCCTCAGCCTCCCTGGGAAGGTCTATTCAGGGGTGCTAGAGAGGAGGGTCCGTCAGGAAGTCGAGCCTCAGATTGAGGAGGAGCAGTGTGGTTTTCGTCCCAGCCGTGGAACAGTGGACCAGCTCTACACCCTTAGCAGGGTCCTCAAGGGTATGTGGGAATTCGCCCAACCAGTCTACATGTGTTTTGTGGACTTGGGGAAGGCGTTTGACTGTGTCCCTCGGGGAGTTCTGTGGGGTGCTTCGGGAGTATGGGGTACCGAGCCCCCTGATACGGGCTGTATCTACTGCCGATGTCAGAGTTTGGTTCGCATTGCCGGCAATAAGTCGGAATCGTTTCCAGTGAGGGTTGGACTCCGCCAAGGCTGCCCTTTGTCGCCGATTCTGTTCATCACCTTTATGGACAGAATTTCTAGGCGCAGCCGAAGCGTTGAGGGGGTCCGTTTTGGTGGCCTCAGTATTGCATCTCTGCTTTTTGCAGATGATGTAGTACTGTTGGCTCCTTCAAGCAGGGCTCTCCAACTCTCACTGGAGCGTTTTGCAGCCGAGTGTGAAGCGGTTGGGATGGGGATCAGCACCGCCAAATCTAAAACCATGGTCCTCAGTCGGAAAAGGGTGGAGTGCCCTCTCCGGGTCGGGGAGGAGATCTTGCCCCAAGTGGAGGAGTTTAAGTATCTTGGGGTCTTGTTCACGAGTGAGGGCAGAAGGGAGCGAGAGATCGACAGGCGGATCGGTGCAGCATCTGCTGTGATGCGGACGCTGTATCGGTCTGTCGTGGTAAAGAAGGAGCTGAACCAAAGGGCGAAGCTCTCAATTTACCGGTCGATCTACGTCCCGACCCTCATCTATGGTCACGAGCTATGGGTCGTGACCGAAAGAACGAGATCCCGGATACAAGCGGCCGAAATGAGTTTTCTCCGCAGGGTGTCCGGGCTCTCCCTTAGAGATAAGGTGAGAAGCTCGGTCATCCGGGAGGGGCTCAGAGTAGAGCCGCTTCTCCTCCACATCGAGAGGAGCCAGATGAGTTGGCTCGGGCATCTAATTAGGATGCCTCCTGGACGCCTCCCTGGTGAGGTGTTCCGGGCATGTCCCACTGGTAGGAGACCCGGGACGACCCAGGACACGCTGGAGAGACTATGTCACCAGCTGGCCTGGGAACGCCAGGAAGAGCTCGAAGTAGTGGCTGGGGAGAGGGAAGTCTGGGCTTCCCTCCTAAAGCTGCTGCCCCCGCGACACGACCCCGGATAAGCGGTAGAAAATGGATAGATGGATGGAGTAAGGCGTTTTTAGACGAAAAAAACGACCATGTATATATCTATACATCTATATGTATACATTGTTCCCCCACTAATAGGGAACGTGAGCTGGGATTAGACTGTCGTGAGAGGTTAGTTTTACCCTACTGATGATGTGTTTTCGCATGTATACCATGTATATATCTATACATGGTCGTTTTTTTCGTCTAAAAACGCCTTACTATACATGGTCGTTGTTTTCGTTTAAAAACGACTTTATATACATGGTTGTTATTTTTGGGTTAAAACACCTTACTATATATGGTCGTTTTTTTTCGGCTAAAAATGCCTTACACCTTTAGCAGGTGCTGTCTCACTATGTTGGTCTTTGTCGTTGTGTTTATGATTCTCTGGACGAGTTGGAACTGGGAAAGTCAATTCCTTGGCTTAGTCTGTCTGTGGCTGCGCAGACGCGATGGAGCATGTGCTCAGCGTGCACTCCGCGCGGTCCCGACCAAGCCCCTCGCGCCTCCCCTTTCTCTGCTGGTCGACCTCTCTGAGCGCGGCAACTGAGCCACTGCCAAACCTCGCTTCAGACACGTGAAAAAGAGAGAGCGACATAGAGAGGGAGGGAAAAAGTGAGGGAGAGAGATAGAGAGAGAAAGAGAGAGAGAGAGAGAGAGAGAGAGAGAGAGAGAGAAGGAAAGAGAGAAAGAAAGAGAGAAAGAAAGATAGAGAGAGATAGAGAAAGAAAGTGAGAGAGAGAGAAGGAAAGAGAGAGAAAGAAAGAAAGAGAGCGAGAGAGAGAGTCGGCTCTCATCGTTCCCTCTCCAAGAGCCGGTTGTTTGTACTGGCTCGTTCGCGACCGACACATCACTACTGTCGTCCATTCAGCTCGTGGATCTGCTTCGGGAAGGACTGCCTCCTGTTCTGCTGCCGAATCGAGACTGCTTTCATGTTATCTCTCTCTCTCTCTCTCTCCTTTCCACTGCCTCTGACCAAAGTGAACTCCATCCTTATTGTGTTCAAAGCGCTGAATGGTATTTTCTCTCCATTTTATGCTGGCGACTTTTTTTTGCATTGCACACAGTTAGACCGTGTTGAAAAGTGCGCCTGAATCGGCTGAAATGTGTTGCGGCGTCAGAACACATCTGGCCAACATCCTCCCATCTCGACGACTGCTGAGGGAGCAACCGTTCTATTTTGAAAAGAGAGGCGCGCTTCCTCGGGGCCGAAGGGCGGCCAAAAAGGGGCTCACGCCGTCCATCTCACCGATGCTTCGCAGATACGAAAAGGAACGGGCGCTCGCTCTCTCACCACTTTGAGCAGAAGTCGTCTTGTGACGTGGAAGAAGAAGGGAGATTTTTAAAAAAACAAAAAAGACAAATGATACAAAGAGAAGTTTGTCACAGAAGGCCGATCATGTGAGGGACTTGCTCCATGGGAACCCACTTCAGGGTCATGACTGGGGGGAGGGATTGAAATGGATGCCACCACGGAACCACCACGGTTTTACTTGTGTGGCTACGGTGGAAGCCCCCCCCACCGACTTTTGAGCCGTCCCACCAGATGTGGGCACTTCCTTTTCAGGGGCCGTTTTTCCCTCACACAAGAGGTCCCGTTTTGTTTGTCGTTGGGGCCTGAGATTTTATTCCAAAGATGTGTTTCCATTCAAAATAAGGCACGTTAGGCATTGTTGCAAATGAGCAAAGATGACAGACACTGACAAATGTTTCTGCTGATAAATCCGTTTGCCCCCCCCCACACCCCCCCACCCCCCCTGAGGCGGCATCTGCAATTGATTTGAGAGGAATGCTTTCATTTCCGCTTCGTTTTGACCTTCATTTCAGTGCACCCCCCCCCCCCCCTCTTCACTGAAATGGTGCACCTTGGCCATCCGGTGGCATTTTGGTGTCAAGGAAGTCTGCTGAACTGAGCGGAGACCTCGGCAAACAATTTAGAAAGACCGGAAGTGGCGCTTTGCCGCCCACTTGCGGCACCTTCTGTGTCGGGAGTCACCCACCAAGTTCTCGCATTTTGGCTATCGGATGACCAACCGCGATACGGCGGCGGATCATCGCAGCGCATTCGACTCAGCCCGAATCTCTCCGCTCACTTTTTTTTTTGGGGGGGGGGGGGGGGTGAATAGTCGTCACTGCACATGCGCATTTCAAGTCAATGAATCAGCAGCGTACTTCAAATGCGCTCGGCTTCCGAAGTGCCTTGGAGTCTCAAGGGGGTTGGGGGGGGCGGCGTCCGTTAGTAGTAGCGTGCTCTCCCGACGGTCGCCGTTCCCGACGCCAGGATGTCCGGCTGCCCGTTCCTCCAGATTTCCCGGATGATGCGCTCGCGCTCCTCCAGCCGCTGCGCCCTCTGCAGCTCCTCGGCCGACGCGAACACGTTGGGCGTCCCGTCCGAGCGGTCGCCGACGCCGCCGTGGATCTCGGTGGTGACGGCGAGCGGCAGGGGGGTCGCTTCCGCGTCGTCCGCGCGTCCACGTCGTCTTCCTCCCCGGCGCTTTCCCGCTCCTCCTCGTCCCGCGGTATTTTTTTCTCGGGCGAGGCCGAGGCGGCGCCGGCCGTCCGGCCGCGCGGCTTGCAGGAGATGCGCATGACCAGCAAGCAGAGCGTCAGAAGCAGGCCGAAGCACACGCCCAGCACGAAGTACAGGCCGAAGCTCTCCGGGTTGCCTGCGGAACACGGCGGAGAACGCGCGTCAACGGGAACAGCGCAACGCAGCGGTACGATTTGCTATTTGAACCGGCGGAAAACGGGCGCTCCGCTCAATGCTAGCTTCACCGAGGCTCGCTAGCCGTTGCCGTTTCAAGGGGGGGGGGGCTTTTCCATCGCTTTTTCTCCGAATGACACGTTGCCGAGCGCGGCGGTTGTTTTCGAGCCGAGTCTGGCCGGCGAGAACGCAACTCACCCTTGATGTGCGCGTAAGCGGCCATGCTGTTGCTCAGCAGATCCATTTCCTTCTTCCTCACGTCCATGGCGGCTTCTTCAAAGCTGGAACAGATCAGACGCGCACATCTTGAGCGGCGCGGCCAGACGGCGGTCGACGACAGATGACGTTCCACGTCAAGCCCGTGACACGCGGCCGAGCCGGCGGGTGGGCAGGACGCCGAACAAAAGCCGCCCCTGTGCGCTTTTTTGGGCACGTGGCGCCAGACGGCTTCGGGGCGACTTTTGTGGGCGCTCGGAGAGGACTTCCTCTTGCCGCACGGTTTCCCCAGAGAACGCCTTTCTGCAGTTCAGGCTCGGCTTTGGCCCGCATCTGCCCCCTTTCCAGCACCGAGCGCCGCATTTGAGCCATCAAGTGGAGCCCTCCCGCTCTCGGCTCTGAAGCGCGAATGCTCGATCCCGCTCTCGTTCTTGCCCACGCCGGGATCGGGGAGAGCCGCGGCCGTCGTGAAAGCGCGATATACGTAAGTCGGGATGGATTGGACTGCATTGGATCGTGTTGGCGCTTTGAATCCCAAAACCGTGAGTGCTTTGGGTGGCTAAGCTTTCATTTCAAAATCCTTCTTTTGGACGCAGGGGATGACGATTGGCCGAGGTGTCAAACCTCCAGGCGGTGTGACGCGGGCTGCTATTTTCGGCGCTTTCGAGCCACTCCCTCGAGACGAGCTTGCTCGGCAAAGGTGAGGCGAGGGGGTGCGCCGGCAATTGGCCCGGCTCACGTGAGCACCGCCTTGTGGCCGACAGTGGCAAAGACAAGGCGGGTAACGCGGACGGACGGCATCGTGTTTGGGCCAACGTTGACCTTCCAATTCCACCCGACGGCGAGGCGGATGCCAAATGTGTCGCCTGCCTTATTTGACTCCGTTTGGGGCGCGTTGCGATCCCAGCATCAAATCCACATGCGTCGAGCACGTGTCACGCGGCCGGCGAGGCAAAGAGGTCAAAGCGAACGCAGACCCGCAGCGCTTACCGCGTAATCTTTTCAGTCGCGGCTCATGGCGTCGGCAGAAGAGTCGGTCGGAGATGAGAAACGATTTGCGGCTCCTTCTTCTCTGGCCGGCCGCTCGTGATCTTTGCTCTTCAAACTCAACGCTTCATTCTGCCGCCCTGACACAAAAGCAAACACACACACACGTCAAAGCACGTTGGATCAAGAGTCACCGAGGCGTCTGCAATGCAAACAACAGCCGGTCGACAAGAGTCCAGAGGCGGCGCTTTGCTTTGCTTTCAGAGCGACGAGGACGAGAGCAAACTCCCCGCACGCAGGAAGGCCGCAATGGAAGCTCGCAGCTTTTGGGTCGCGTCCGGAAGCGCAACACTCACGTCTCCCTTTCCTGCTCTTACGAACGGTGTGCAGGGGCTGAAGAAAAGCAGCCCCCCCCCCTCCCCCTTCGATACGTTCAAGTCGACTTGCACAAAATGTTGCGTTGACGCACGAGGAAAACAGGAAAGGCTATTTTCACCCGGCCATTGTTTGATAGCGAGGATGGTCGGCATGACCGTTGTCAACAACGACGACGCTCCTTCTTCTTAGCCGAGAACGTCCGTCGGGACGAATGATTTCTCCACGGCCTCCTCACTGCGGCTCGCCGACCAAGAGGTCGTAACTCCTCTGCAATTCACGTTGGGGGGGGGGGGGAACACTGGAACTGATGTCTGCACTCGGGTTCTTTCTTCACTTGCACGGCTCGGAAAGGCCTCGGTCTTTTTGGCACGTGCGAGTTTGCGAGAAAGCGCTCGGCGGGGCTCGAAATCGACTTTGATGAGACAGAGCCGAGCCGTCGGATGGCGGAAGCTGACATTCCCATTGACGGCATCCCGTGTCTGCGCCCTCCGTTCCGCTTCGATTCACAGCGACGGGCGATTTCAAGTCTTGGGTGAAGCAAACGTGCGTCTTTGGGGAGTGCGGGAGGAAAGCGCGGTACCCGGAGAGCACCCACGCAGGCACGGGGGGTGGGGGGGGACATGCCAACACCACAGGAAGGCGTTGAGGAACTCTTCCTCTCTGTAAGACGCTCTTTCTTGCATTTATGCGCAACCCGACTTGGCAGTTTTCGATTTTTGCCTTTGTGGCGATTGCTTGTCTTGCGTTGGAAACAAAATGTTGACTTTGGGTGGCAGCAAACAACAGCAAAGAGCGGCGCTTTGGCCCACAGGGAGCCCGGCTTCATTTTGGGTTGCTACTCCCCGCTGAAGTTGATTGGCAAAGTCATTCCAAAGGAGAGAGACGTAGACGCTATTTCACCAAAACAAGCGTCTGCGAGCTGACAAAACGCCGCAGACGAGCTAACGACATCCGCATCCACGCGGCAGAGCTTCGGAATCTTTTAGCCGGTCCGTCACCCGCTACCGGGCCGCCAAGCCCACACTGTTCGTTTCATGCGGTGTGAGTGAAGAAGGTCCTTCGGGTGCTTCGGCTGACTTTAGAACGCACAAAAGCGTTCTAAAGTGTGTGTGTGTGTGTGTGTGTGTGTGTGTGTGTGTGTGTGTGCTTTCCCGGCTGCAAAGTCCAAAAGCTGGCGTGAAGGCAAAACAGGAGTTGCGCAAAATTCCCGCTGAGCGGCTGTGAAAGACCTTGACTTTCGAGGCCGCGTCTGAAAAGTTGCCGCGAATCAGCAGCGCTGTGCGTGACCGAGACGGCGGCGAGCGACGTGCGCGGGCAAAAGCAAACGGCGACAGCCGGCAGCCATCTTTTCCGCTCACGCAAAGCGACCTCATCGAAGCTAATTGTTTTTGGCACAAGACCAATCAAACACCAAGCTAAAATTATGGTAAACTCAATTGAGATAGAAATAGCGAATGAAACCAAGTTTCTCGGATTAATAATAGACTCAAAACTATGTTGGAAGCCGCATATCGATAACGTAAAAAGAAAAATAGCCAAAACTATAGGGATCCTCTACAAAACCAAGGAAGTGCTAAATAAGAGATCCTTGTACACATTATACTCTTCATTATTATTACCATATATGACCTACTGTGTGGAAATATGGGGAAATGCTTGCAAAACAAACACACTCCGATTCTAAAACTACAAAAAAAGCAATTCGAATTATTAATAGATCAAAATATAATGGAACCCACAAATCCATTATTTATCAAATTAAATACGATGACATTTTATGACCTGGTTGACTTCAAAATTGCACAATTAATGTACAAAGCACACAATAACCTGCTCTGCCAAAACATTCTAAAGTTCTTTGAAATTCGAGAAAGCAGCTATGATTTAAGAGGTACCAACTTATTCAAAAAACTAAAAACAAGAACAAACATCAAGCAAAGAAGTGTATCTATCAAAGGTGTTAATCTGTGGAATAATCTCGAAACGGACCTGAAGATGAGTAAATCGCTTGCTGAGTTCAAAAACAAATTCAAAAAAATAGTTAAAATGATAAGTTCTAAACGTTAAATATAATGATAAATTAGAACTAAGTTGATAAATAGGGAAAGGTATGGAAATATCCATTATGAATACAAGAGAAAATTGACAAAAGAGTGCCAGGGTGTGTATGTATAAAATCCGATACACACCAAAAGTAGTAAAAATATCATGGTTAAGGGTAAAGCATGAGCCTTAATGGAGACTTTTCTTCTTACTTTCTTTTCTGATTGATATAAAAACTATTTATTAGATATAAACACATAACACGGGGTAGGACTAGATAAGTTCTTTACTTCTTCCTATTCCCTTGAACATAACTGTGCTGAATGATGACTGATTTCTCTTACTATTATTACTGTATATGTTTTATGTTATGTTCAATAAAACCAAACCAAACCAAACCAATCATCACGACAGCGACGCACTTCTACGGCTGACTCGGGGCCAAGTCACCCATGACGAGGGGGCGTCGCCCAGGACCAAACTCCTTTGCACTCCGATTCCCGCGTGTCTCAGAGCAGGTTTGCAGGGGTGCCGTCTCAAGTTCCGAACACTTCCCTGCATCGACTTAGCGCGCAATTGGCGAGAGTTCAATCGAGCCAAAGAGGACTCTGACGCAGTCGCCAGCTTCCCGGAAATCATCCATGTCTTTCCCGCGCCGACGCTTCCAATTACATCCCTCACAATCCGCTTCATTTCCAGGCTGCGACGTCACCCCAATGTCATCACGCGCAAAGAGCCGCCAAAGACGTCCTCGCACGTCTTTTGAAAGGACCGTTGTTGTTTGCTGGGCGTGTTGGGCGCGGACTTCACAAACATGGCCCCGTCATCTCAACCCTGACGTGGATCTTGGACGCCACGCAGCAGCGGCGCGCTGTATCGATTACACGGCTGCCGCCGCCCATTTGGCTCACGATGCACAAAAGGCGCAACGGGGTCCCGAGGCGTCGCCACAGGCCATCACTTCCAGGTTTAGTCCGCGAGGTTCGGAGGATGACGTCTTCGAAAAAAGGACGCCTTGCGAGCAATGCCTTTCATCCCGCGGCACAAAAACAAGAAAGAAAGAAACGGGGGAGAGGGTCCGAATAGGTCGCACGGGAGTCAACTGTTGCCGAGCGGCCTCGATGCGCATTCGTGCTGGTCCTGCGCCATCGGCGGGACCTCAACGACTGGGGCGCCGTCGGGATGGACGGCTAGTCGGCCATCTGATGCTGCCGCTCGTGTTCTCAAAAATGTTTTGCGCCGTGCAACGTGACCGACGCTTCTTGCTGCTGTTCACATTCGCGTCTGTCGATTGGCAGACGTGTCGCTGATTCGAGGCTTCTTCGATTGCATTTCTGCAGTACTCAGCACAAGCCCCCAAAAAACCCGGCAGCGCACCTCCCGTTCCGCATCCGTCTCGTTTTTTGCGGCCTTGGCGCGACGAGGGCTCGGCTTTGTTTGCATTCCAAGCGGCAAGTCGTCATTCGCCGCGAGGAACTTCGCCGACAGCGCGCGGCCGCACGGGAAAAAGACGCTCAAAATGTACACGCCGCCCGCCGCGGCCCTCCGCAGCCCTCCGCGCCACGCGTGCTCGTGACGTAGTGGTGACCAGACGGCGGCCCTAACGACATTGAAGGGGGGGTCTGGGGGGGGCGGTCGCAAAAGCACCTTTTGTTCGTCTTCAAAACAAACGCACCGAGGCAAAGAGCGCTTGGCTTGGCCGACTGTTATTCGAGTCGACTCCGGTCAATGCGCTTGTACGGCGGGGGAGCGAGGACTCACCGCTGTGTCGAGATCAATCGGGTCCCGGGCAAACGCTCCAGAGAGCTGCAGGAACGCTGCAGCAACACGCTCGCAAAACTTGGAGGAAAGCATCACAAACAAGCTGCCCCCAAGCTTTTCCGGCCTCGCTTTGCCGCTGCGGTTCAAGTCCTGAAAAGTGTGTGTGGGAAGGGGCGGACTGGCAACTTCCTCTGCAAGTTGGAGGCTGACGAACAAGAGTTGTCTCTCCTCCCTCCTCTCTCTTGGCTCCAGTGCACAGGGAGCAGGAAAAGCCGTCCTCCAACCCCTCCCGGCGCGGGCTACTCAAGCGGGGGGGGCGGAAAAAAAACATAGGAAGAGCCAAAAATGGTCAAGCAAGTCACTGAGCGTGTGTGTGTGTGTGTGTGTATGTGTGTATGTGTGCGTGCGTGTGTGCGTGTGTGTGTGTGTGTGTGTGTGTGTGTGCATTGTTGGCCGGAGGTTTCGACGACAGGATATTTGGTGTCTTTCCGCAACAAAAAAAAAGCAAGCAGCGGCACATCACGTGTGAGTGAGCAAAGAGCGTGGCGATGACACGTGGACCAACCACCTTTGCCTGAAACGGAGTGTGCCCCCCCCCCCTGCCCATGCAAATAGAAACTCAAAGGATGCACGAAGAGGATCAGGACGAGTTCCGCTTCGACGAGCGGCCCCCAACTTGAGCCTCATCCACGAAAGTGAACGAGACTTTTCTTCACGCCGAGCCGTTTCAAAACCAAACGCAGCCGTCTACCCGGCAACAACGGCGGCAGCAAACGCTTGCGTTGCGCTCGACCCATCCAAACGTGCGGCGGTGAGGAAGTTCAAGATGGCAAGAAAGTGATGCGCGGTCAAGCAAGGCCAATGTTTGGAGAGGGGATTGCAAGAGCGTCGCTTACGACTCTTCCATCCAGGAAGAGTCGGAAAAGGATCTTTGGATTGCAAGTCATTCTGCGATCGCTCCCCCAGTTGTGCTCGGGGGGGGAATCTTGAAGCCGAGGGAAGGCGCTTGTTCGAGAGAGACAAGAAAGGAAGAAGAAGAGCACAGAACCAATCTTGACGTGCAACAGCAGCCAGAGACTTTTCCTGGATGACTCCCGACAAAAGGAGGTGAGGTGCGGTGTGGCTGGCCTCTTATTGATCGCAGCGGCGGCGGAGCGCGCAGGAGGGGGCCGGCCCGCGTGGAGGGTCGGCAGGTTTCGACGAGATACGAGCCTCGCTGGCAGGGGGGACAAAAGGCGGCCGCCTTGAACTCACGAGCCACCCTCTCGACAAGATGCACCCGAGTGAGCGGCGAAAGCTCGGCTGCCCGCCACGGAGCGCGATGGCGAGACAAGATGATTGAGAGGACGTGAAATGCCCCCCCCCCCCGCCCCAAAAAAAGGCTGAGGAAAAAAAACTCCCAAGGATGCATGACTCATCTGTGCTGAGAATGTGAGGAAAGGCTCCTGGAGAGACCGATTCCCATCTGTCTTGAATCAAAAACACACACTGCCCCCCCCCCCCGCCACCGCCGTCGCCATCACCTCTGCAAACACGATGGACGGATGAGCGCTCGGGCTCAAAGATAAGATGGATGAATGGCAGCGCAGATGGAGAGGCAAACGGCCCGATTGGCTGACCGGGTGAAAGGACGGAACAAGAAAGAATAGGAAAGGATGGATGGATGGATGGACAGAGAATCGGGGAACGGTGGTATGGACGCGCGACGGATGGATGGAACAAGAATTAGCCGATGGTCGACTGCCCGGGTGGGTGCAACAATCGTCCGCCGCAGGTCTGGATGGACAACAGTGCCGAGGAGACGGCAAACGGATCCATCTTGGCAAACGGAAGGACGGAAGGCCGAAGAGATGGAAGGGTGAGACGATGGATGGATGGAAGGAAGCTTGCTTAGCAGGAGGATGCACGGATGGATGCAGTTGCTCGGAAAGTGTGCCGTTTGGAGTTCAGCAAGCCGTCAAAGTGACCCAAGTCCAAATTGTGACGTTTAGCCAATTCAAGAAATTTGACACGGCGTCAGGAAAAACTGGTCCACTCCTCTCGGGACCGCCCCCACAAGCACACTCGGGCCAGACCTCGAATTTGGGGCCGCGTTGCAAACGGCCGCATTTGGAGCGACGCGCGCGTGACCCGACGGCTCCCCGGGAGAGGCGGACCTGACCCGCGTTCAATGAACACCGCACGACCTCTGCCCTCAAACGACCTTGGCTGACGTGGAGCGACGACGGCGTTCTGAACGCATCGACGGGGGAGTGACGAGGACACGGAGAACAAAATGTTGGACGCCACCAAACACGAGAATGTTCTTGGACGAACTTGTCTGCCGAGCTCCCCCCCCCACCCCCCCACAGCATAAAACAGGCGTCTTTGGCCCCGGCGAGCCACCTGCCCCCACTCCTCAGCGGCCCAAAAGCACACAGGAGGCGTCTGCCAGAAGATCTTGATGGGATTTGGGAGCAGGGACCTCCCCGTTTTGCAACGCTAAACTCTTCTCCATCTGGACCAGCGCAAACAGCACGTCCAAGCAAAGTCGGCCAAGATTTTGAACACCCCCCACAGAAAAGACGTGTCACGTTGGTCCCGCTCAGCCTGTGCTTAGCATTGATGGGAAAGCGTGCCTCTTCCTTGACTATTCGCCGGCGTATCGATCGCACGTCCTCTGCTATTTGCTGGATTTTGAGCGTCACTCAAACGCGCCACGATGTCTTCTCCGACACGGCACGGCTTTACATTCGCCGCGGTCGAGCTGGAGCGCGGACGGCAAAAGACGTCAATCAGCACATCGATCCAAATCAAGATCGCCAGCTGCAATTGCAGACCTCGGGGAGCGCAAAACCTACCTAAGGGCCATCCATTTTGTGGGGCTGGGGGGTACACCCTAGAGGTTGCCAAGCCATCGCGGGGCACGCGTAGACCAACGAGCGATCACGCTCACACTGACAGCCGAGGAAAATTTAGCACAATCACTCAACCCACCCTGCGTGTTTTTGGAACGCGAGAGGAAAGCGCAGTACCCGCAGAAAAGCCACGCCGGCACGGGGAGGAGATGCAAACTCCACACAGGAAGCCGACCCGCGACCTGAGGCTGCCGTGGCTCCTGCAGCGGACTCGGGACCAGTCGGCGGCGGGGCACTCCCTCCTCGAAAGGAATGCGCTGTACTGTGCGAATCAAATGGGATCACACACCCGGTGAGCAACACCCACATGTGAGTTCCTGGATCACACATGATGACAGTGCAAAACAGCCAAGCGCACATCCCAAAATAACAACTCTGTGTTTGTGGTTTCCGTCGTAGAAATGGAGGAGCGACTGCTTTCTATTTCAGGATAACCAGTTAAAAACGAACAAACACGCATACATTTTCTGCCAAGATGTTGAGCAGACACTACAATTAAGTGGAATTTATGGGGTGGGGCGGAAGGGTCGGGATTTCAGACTGGTTTCAAATGCTATCAAACATTCAGCAGCTCCGTTTGGCACCAATACTTCAAACGGCATACGAGGAGCCTAAGTGGTCACGCTGGGTGTCGGTGAAACCAAAGCGCGCTTCCGCTTGGAATGCGCGCTCACAAAGACAATTAGAGGGCGCTGCAGCAGACGGCGTGTCGATTTGGAGGCCAGACGCCGTTCAACAGCCAGCCTAGCAATTACGGTTTGACAGCGCGCGGCTCCCGCAACGAGCCGGGCCCGCAACTTTGTTTGCGGGAGCCGAAGCTAACTCGCATCGGCGCACAGGAGGAGAGAGGCCGCCGCCGAGTGTCCTTTGGATTCAGCCGACATAGTTTTGGAGTCGAGTCGAACAGTCGAAAAGAAAACACACTTGCTAATTTGTCATGCCGGAGAAGAATTCAAGGGGCTCGCACCAGAACCTTGTGGCACACCACGCATGCATTTCAGTCGGTGCCTTGAATGTTTTTCTGGCGTTTGAACAGTTGGCGAGGCCTCCCGTCAACAGCGAAAAACACTGCCCCGAAAACTGGTTCATGTACTCTGCTACAAACGCTTTCAGATCATTTCAAAGTGAATTCACAACATGACACTCAACACGACTTGGACGCTAAAACGGGTTGCACCCACGGCGGCTCTTAAAGACGGGAAACCAACTGTTGCCACATGACTCGATAGGAGAATGGAGTGACATGATCCCCGTGCAAAGGCCTCACACAATGCCAGGCCTTTGTACGCATCGCGTGTTCTCGTCCCAATTTTCACGCTGTAAATATTTTTTTTTCTTCCCTGCTGTAAAGAGTCACTTGTTGGAACAGAAGGCCCCCCCCTCGGGCCTCGCAAAGAAAACGCAGAGGAAAGAGCAGCCTGACAACCGCTCACAAGTGCAAATGGTGGCAAAGGGCGAACCAGAGTGGTAACCCGGCAACCCCGAACGGGACGTGAGCCGAGCCCTAGCCCAGGGGAATTCACGCCCTAAGCGGCGCTTTGGTCCAGACGTGAAGGTTCTCGGCACCACTGGGGTGGAGGGGGAGAAATGGTCGGCTCCAAGGACGGAAAGCGGCACCACACCTGGGCCAAACCGTCAGAATTGCAGCCGACATGGGCCGTCGCCCATGTGCGGCGCAGCCTCCAGCTGACCGCGGAGTCGCCGCGACGAGCCGGCTGGCATTCCGGCTTTTTAATGAGCTTGTCTCTTCTCGTGTTTCCGTGGCGTTTTTAGGAAGACACCGAGCGTCAATGCTCGTTAAATCGTCGCTGGCAGTCGCCGGTTCAGGGGCCGCCTCCAAGTCTTTCGCAGGCGCCGCAGGGAATCGGAAGGGAAAAGTCGGGCTTGGGAAGGCCTCAAATTGCAGGAGACGAGCGCAGATCTGAGCCGAGGATGGGAAGGGCGGACTGGCAACTTCCTCTGCAAGTTGGAGGCTGACGAACAAGAGTTGTCTCTCCTCCCTCCTCTCTCTTGGCTCCAGTGCACAGGGAGCAGGAAAAGCCGTCCTCCAACCCCTCCCGGCGCGGGCTACTCAAGCGGGGGGGGCGGAAAAAAAACATAGGAAGAGCCAAAAATGGTCAAGCAAGTCACTGAGCGTGTGTGTGTGTGTGTGTGTATGTGTGTATGTGTGCGTGCGTGTGTGCGTGTATGTGTGTGCGTGTGTGTGTGTGTGTGTGTGTGTGTGTGTGCATTGTTGGCCGGAGGTTTCGACGACAGGATATTTGGTGTCTTTCCGCAACAAAAAAAAAGCAAGCAGCGGCACATCACGTGTGAGTGAGCAAAGAGCGTGGCGATGACACGTGGACCAACCACCTTTGCCTGAAACGGAGTGTGCCCCCCCCCCCTGCCCATGCAAATAGAAACTCAAAGGATGCACGAAGAGGATCAGGACGAGTTCCGCTTCGACGAGCGGCCCCCAACTTGAGCCTCATCCACGAAAGTGAACGAGACTTTTCTTCACGCCGAGCCGTTTCAAAACCAAACGCAGCCGTCTACCCGGCAACAACGGCGGCAGCAAACGCTTGCGTTGCGCTCGACCCATCCAAACGTGCGGCGGTGAGGAAGTTCAAGATGGCAAGAAAGTGATGCGCGGTCAAGCAAGGCCAATGTTTGGAGAGGGGATTGCCAGAGCGTCGCTTACGACTCTTCCATCCAGTAAGAGTCGGAAAAGGATCTTTGGATTGCAAGTCATTCTGCGATCGCTCCCCCAGTTGTGCTCGGGGAAGGCGCTAGTTCGAGAGAGACAAGAAAGGAAGAAGAAGAGCACAGAACCAATCTTGACGTGCAACAGCAGCCAGAGACTATTCCTGGATGACTCCCGACAAAAGGAGGTGAGGTGCGGTGCGGCTGGCCTCTTATTGATCGCAGCGGCGGCGGAGCGCGCAGGAGGGGGCCGGCCCGCGTGGAGGGTCGGCAGATTTCGACGAGATACGAGCCTCGCTGGCAGGGGGGACAAAAGGCGGCCGCCTTGAACTCACGAGCCACCCTCTCGACAAGATGCACCCGAGGGAGCGGCGAAAGCTCGGCTGCCCGCCAGGGAGCGCGATGGCGAGACAAGATGATTGAGAGGACGTGAAATGCCCCCCCCCCCGCCCCAAAAAAAGGCTGAGGAAAAAAAACTCCCAAGCATGCATGACTCATCTGTGCTGAGAATGTGAGGAAAGGCTCCTGGAGAGACCGATTCCCATCTGTCTTGAATCAAAAACACACTCCCCCGCCACCGCCGTCGCCATCACCTCTGCAAACACGATGGACGGATGAGCGCTCGGGCTCAAAGATAAGATGGGTGAATGGCAGCGCGATTGGAGAGGCAAACGGCCCGATTGGCTGGCCGGGTGAAAGGACGGAACAAGAAAGAATAGGAAAGAATGGATGGATGGATGGATGGATGGATGGATGGATGGATGGATGGATGGATGGATGGATGGATGGATGGATGGATGGATGGACAGAGAATCGGGGAACGGTGGGATGGACGCGCGACGGATGGATGGAACAAGAATTAGCCGATGGTCGACTTCCTGGGTGGGTGCAACAATCGTCCGCCGCAGGTCTGGATGGACAACAGTGCCGAGGAGACGGCAAACGGATCCATCTTGGCAAACGGAAGGCCGGATGGATGAGCAGGTCGAAGGGATGGAAGGGTGAGACGATGGATGGATGGAAGGAAGCTCGCTTAGCAGGAGGATGCACGGATGGATGCAGTTGCTCGGAAAGTGTGCCGTTTGGAGTTCAGCAAGCCGTCAAAGTGACCCAAGTCCAAATTGTGACGTTTAGCCAATTCAAGAAATTTGACACGGCGTCAGGAAAAACTGGTCCACTCCTCTCAGGACTGCCCCCACAAGCACACTCGGGCCAGACCTCGAATTTGGGGCCGCGTTGCAAACGGCCGCGTTTGGAGCGACGCGCGCGTGACCCGACGGCTCCCCGGGAGAGGCGGACCTGACCCGCGTTCAATGAACACTGCACGACCTCTGCCCTCAAACGACCTTGGCTGACGTGGAGCGACGACGGCGTTCTGAACGCATCGACGGGGGAGTGACGAGGACACGGAGAACAAAATGTTGGACGCCACCAAACACGAGAATGTCCTTGGACGAACTTGTCTGCCGAGCTCCCCCCCCCCACAGCATAAAACAGGCGTCTTTGGCCCCGGTGAGCCACCTGCCCCCACTCCTCAGCGGCCCAAAAGCACACAGGAGGCGTCTGCCAGAAGATCTTGATGGGATTTGGGAGCAGGGACCTCCCCGTTTTGCAACGCTAAACTCTTCTCCATCTGGACCAGCGCAAACAGCGCGTCCAAGCAAAGTCGGCCAAGATTTTGAACACCCCCCACAGAAAAGACGTGTCACGTTGGTCCCGCTCAGCCTGTGCTTAGCATTGATGGGAAAGCGCGCCTCTTCCTTGACTATTCGCCGGCGTATCGATCGCACGTCCTCTGCTATTTGCTGGATTTTGAGCGTCACTCAAACGCGCCACGATGTCTTTCCGACACGGCACGGCTTTACATTCGCCGCGGTCGAGCTGGAGCGCGGACGGCAAAAGACGTCAATCAGCACATCGATCCAAATCAAGATCGCCAGCTGCAATTGCAGACCTCGGGGAGCGCAAAACCTACCTAAGGGCCATCCATTTTGGGGGGGTTGGGGGGGGGGTACACCCTAGAGGTTGCCAAGCCATCGCGGGGCACGCGTAGACCAACGAGCGATCACGCTCACACTGACAGCCGAGGAAAATTTAGCACAATCACTCAACCCACCCTGCGTGTTTTTGGAACGCGAGAGGAAAGCGCAGTACCCGCAGAAAAGCCACGCCGGCACGGGGAGGAGATGCAAACTCCACACAGGAAGCCGACCCGCGACCTGAGGCTGCCGTGGCTCCTGCAGCGGACTCGGGACCAGTCGGCGGCGGGGCACTCCCTCCTCGAAAGGAATGCGCTGTACTGTGCGAATCAAATGGGATCACACACCCGGTGAGCAACACCCACGTGTGAGTTCCTGGATCACACATGATGACAGTGCAAAAACAGCCAAGCGCACATCCCAAAATAACAACTCTGTGTTTGTGGTTTCCGTCGTAGAAATGGAGGAGCGACTGCTTTCTATTTCAGGATAACCAGTTAAAAACGAACAAACACGCATACATTTTCTGCCAAGATGTTGAGCAGACACTACAATTAAGTGGAATTTATGGGGGTGGGGCGGAAGGGTCGGGATTTCAGACTGGTTTCAAATGCTATCAAACATTCAGCAGCTCCGTTTGGCACCAACACTTCAAACGGCATACGAGGAGCCTAAGTGGTCACGCTGGGTGTCGGTGAAACCAAAGCGGCGCTTCCGCTTGGAATGCGCGCTCACAAAGACAATTAGAGGGCGCTGCAGCAGACGGCGTGTCGATTTGGAGGCCAGACGCCGTTCAACAGCCAGCCTAGCAATTACGGTTTGACAGCGGCGCGGCTCCCGCAAACGAGCCGGGACCCGCAACTTTTGTTTGCGGGAGCCGAAGCTAACTCGCATCGGCGCACAGGAGGAGAGAGGCCGCCGCCGAGTGCCCTATGGATTCAGCCGACATAGTTTTGGAGTCGAGTCGAACAGTTGAAAAGAAAACACACTTGCTAATTTGTCATGCCGGAGAAGAATTCAAGGGGCTCGCACCAGAACCTTGTGGCACACCACGCATGCATTTCAGTCGGTGCCTTGAATGTTTTTCTGGCGTTTGAACAGTTGGCGAGGCCTCCCGTCAACAGCGAAAAACACTGCCCCGAAAACTGGTTCATGTACTCTGCTACAAACGCTTTCAGATCATTTCAAAGTGAATTCACAACATGACACTCAACACGACTTGGACGCTAAAACGGGTTGCACCCACGGCGGCTCTTAAAGACGGGAAACCAACTGTTGCCACATGACTCGATAGGAGAATGGAGTGACATGATCCCCGTGCAAAGGCCTCACACAATGCCAGGCCTTTGTACGCATCGCGTGTTCTCGTCCCAATTTTCACGCTGTAAATATTTTTTTTTCTTCCCTGCTGTAAAGAGTCACTTGTTGGAACAGAAGGCCCCCCCCTCGGGCCTCGCAAAGAAAACGCAGAGGAAAGAGCAGCCTGACAACCGCTCACAAGTGCAAATGGTGGCAAAGGGCGAACCAGAGTGGTAACCCGGCAACCCCGAACGGGACGTGAGCCGAGCCCTAGCCCAGGGGAATTCACGCCCTAAGCGGCGCTTTGGTCCAGACGTGAAGGTTCTCGGCACCACTGGGGTGGAGGGGGAGAAATGGTCGGCTCCAAGGACGGAAAGCGGCACCACACCTGGGCCAAACCGTCAGAATTGCAGCCGACATGGGCCGTCGCCCATGTGCGGCGCAGCCTCCAGCTGACCGCGGAGTCGCCGCGACGAGCCGGTTGGCATTCCGGCTTTTTAATGAGCTTGTCTCTTCTCGTGTTTCCGTGGCGTTTTTAGGAAGACACCGAGCGTCAATGCTCGTTAAATCGTCGCTGGCAGTCGCCGGTTCAGGGGCCGCCTCCAAGTCTTTCGCAGGCGCCGCAGGGAATCGGAAGGGAAAAGTCGGGCTTGGGAAGGCCTCAAATTGCAGGAGACGAGCGCAGATCTGAGCCGAGGACGGACGGACGGACGGACGGACGGGGAAAGGCGCTTTGATTGGGGAAAACTATTGAGCGCAGGAGGTCGCCCACCCAAAGAAGACTTGAGCGCCGTCGGCAGATGCCGCAGCCCTGAGCGGGAGTCTTTTTTGCTCACTTTGATTCAGTCAGCGGCGGAATGAGGCCAATCTTGGGGGATAAACCCAACACTAAAAGCAATAAAAGCTCAACTAAAACAGCAATTTGCCCCTTGCCAACTGATTCCAACCTGACTGCATCGGAAAGTCCCAAATTCAAGACACGATAAAAGGTCAAACTCGTGCAAAACCGAGTTGACATCACTCCAACATATCGGGGCCGCTTGACGACATTCTTCTTTTCAGCAGAGAGGACACGAATTCCAAGGATGCGCAAGATCAGACTTGCATCCGAAGCTTCCGCCGGCTTCTTCCAAAGACGGGCGAACGCCTTTCCGGGATCTCCCCGAAGACAGACGCTGCGCTTTGCCACATCGCGGACGCTCACTGCTTGCGATGCATTTTTCGGCAATGTTCCTTTTGGCCACTTCAAAGGTCACCAAACGGAAATCCTCAGCATCGGCTACGATCGTCTTTGGCGGAGCTACGGCGCAGCCCCGCCGCCGCGGACTTCCCCGGGCGTGGCGCCAACCTCTTTTGATCACCCTTCCGCCGCGTTGTTGATCGAGAACGCCGCTAGCGCTCATAAAGCGCAGACTGCTCCGAATCCCATTTGGGGAGAAGACACATCTGCACTCTCAGACTGAAGAAAAACATCAGCAGCTCCATCATTTCCACGCCCACCCGCCGGCCGTGGGTCCGGTCTTGTCGGAACCGGTCGGCCGCACACCGCGCACACACACGTTTCCTTGTTCGCCGACACGCCACACAAGAGCTCCCATTGACAAAGTTGACGGGTTGGGCCTCTTGGCCGCAGGAGCAGATGCTCAAGGTTAGCCACCGCGCTCATTTTGATTGGCTTTTCTTTGTTGTTTAGTTTTTTTTTTTTGGGGGGGCGGGGGGGAATCGACAGATTATGCCCTGTATTCTACTGCAACTCACAACGCCGTTTATCTCATTTTCACCTCATACAGCTACAATTTATAGTCAACTCAGAAACTGAAAATGTGTTTTTTTTTCTGAGACTTGGGAGACGTCAATTTCTGTTGCCACCAAAGAAATCAATTTGCATTTGAAAGGACACGACCTTGTGATTGACTGGAGATGATTCCCAAGTCCCCTGGGAAAGACTGCAACTCTACTGTGACTCAAACGAGGACAAACATTCAAGAAAATTGATGGGGGGGAGGGGGGGGGGGCTCCAACTATGTACTTCCTTCTGTGGCCTGTTTTGAGGGATTTTTTGTTTTGTTTTGTTTTTTTGGTCATCCAGCTGGATATCTGTCACCAGAGGACACAAATAGCTCTCCGGGGTAATTAGGCAACAAAATTGTGACATACTGTAGGATGGTGGTCTTCAAGGCCCAGCTGCTCTGAGTTAACAACACCAATCACATTTGCATGAACACTGTGGAAAGTGGGAGGAGGAGAAAAAAATTACTTTTGAACTCGCGTGCACATCAAGGGTGTCCAAAATTCCATAATCCTTACCGGTCTTGAGCCCTCCCTGAACTGCAAATCGATTGTCCGGTCCAGGACTCCAGTACAGTACTGTAGTGTCATGACGCAGGGGAAACCCTTGGCTGCAACGGCGCCCTCTAGCGGCCGCTTAGGCTGCTCTGATGTCTTGGCGGTGGACGGGAGGAGGGGCTTATTGGAAAGAAATAAAATAAAGAAATACATCTTCAAATCATCGCTCTGTCACGCCCGCCTGCTGTTTGAGTTATTTTCCATTCACCACCACGTCGCTTTCCAGTCACACTCTTCACGTCACGTTTGTCTCTTTTCGAAGTGTTAATTAAAAAAAAAAAAAAGAACATATTTATATATATATATATATATATACACACACACACACACACACACACACACACACACACACACACACACACACACACACACACACACACACAGTATATTAAAACGGTGCGCTTACCTCTAGCAGCACGTGTTCGCCGAGCAGCCGTGGAAGAAGTCCTCAGCTCGTCGTCTCCAGCATCACATTCCCATGGCCAAGTCTCCCAAGTGGCAAAAACCCCTTTTGTTTCCTTTTTCAGTCCAAAGCGCTTTCTTCTGTCCCGATGTTTGTCGCCAGAAAAGAGCGCGTCCGCAGAAACCAAAACACTCATGTGGGGATGCGGAAGTGGCCGATCCTTGGTTCTGGGTGTCGCAAATCTGGTTTGAAACTAAAGACAGTGCTTCTAGTTTCCAGGCACAGGTTTTTGTTTTGACCAATTTGGGTGCTAGTCGACTTTTTAGCCCTCCAGCACGCAATGTTTTCAGCTTGATTCTGTCCGCTGAACCATGTCTACAATTTGCAGAATGAGAGATTTCTATTCGATTTCTTCCACTGACTCCTCAATCTCCGTTTGTGGCCATGACTGAGGTGTGTTTTATGTCGCCGAGATGCATGTAAGGTATGTTGGACAATGCGGAATTGGAGATTTTGGTCCGAGCTTTCCACCCCCAAATGATCTTCATCAGTGTGGACGATTGAGGCTCTTTGTTGAACATCGGTCGACTCGTCTAAAGTCTTTCTGAACTCCGAAGAAAACCTTCACTGGCGACTTCACGGATTTTCCTATCGCGGGGATCGGTTTGTTTTGTTCTTTTTGTTCAAACGTAACCCCCGCGATAAACGAAGGTTCACCCTGCATTAAGGTACAGCAACTCTTCCTAATTGCATTTCGTTTGATCTCATCGTCGCACGACGAGACATAAACGGTGCAATTCCTTGTAAATCTACAGAATTGAAGACCTCATTTGAGAAACTTTGCCACCTGCTGGCCAAAAGAAAGCATTGCAATCACCAAACAAGGCGCAAGATTATTTTCCATATCAAAGTTTATTGCTGACATGCATGTAGACTTTCTGATGAAGTAGAAAAATATGTTAGTTTCTTTCTTTCTTTTTTTAAATCCAGAGGTGATTTTCCAACTGTACAATAATGTCATTCATGTGTTTCGAGATGCCCCCAGAGATGAGCAAGCAGCTGACGAAAGACAGGAACGACTTTGTCAAGCGAACGCCGGAAAGCCATCAGCAATATGCCCAAAAGGTAGCAAACGAAGCGGGCGGGGGTAATTTGGTTCAAATTAAGTTTTGCTACTTAAATCGGCAGAGAAAAAGGTGAATTGTTTTTTGTTGTTTTTGTTTTTTTGTGAAGAGAGAAAAAATAGCTTTGTGGAAACTTGTTTTTGCTCATAAATTACGAGATTCATCAGATTAATTTTATGATGTCATCCGGGAAGGGGATGCCTGGGGAATAAATACAATGTTGTTGTTTTTATACACAAACATTTTAAACCAATGTAGTGAATGAAACCAATTGACAAATATTTTGGGGTTTTTGCTACTCAAATCAAAACTAATTAAAAAAAAAACGCAAGTGTGGTTCCGCCACAGAGGGGAAATAATACCATACTGTCGTTTCGGGAAAATCAAGAATTTGTACAGTTAAAAATCAGTGGAATGAACCAAGTGGGCTCTTTTTGGGGGGAATTCGAACGGATGTGTTTTTGCCATGAAACTAATGCAAAGTAAAAAAAAAAAAAACATGGAAGCAATTTTGCTCCAACATATGGGGACTATACATTGAAATTAGAATGAGGCCCAAACTCAGGGAAAGCCTTTTGACCCATATTTTGCGGAAAAGATTTTGTGTGTGTGCGCCCCCACAACCATTAAATTGGGAGGAAAAAAAAGGGAAATATCGGTACAATTTAGTTCTTTTTGTGTGGTGTGGAAGTCCTTGACAAATATTTCAAGATTCCAATTGCTGTGAAACCAAGAGGGAACCCAGGGGAATATTTCAAGGAGACAATTCACTTGAGAGGAAAAATAAATCATGCAATATTCTACAAAATAATCCATCTATTGATGGATGAACGAGTCACTTGGGGGAAAGAAATTGATAGAATGAACCCAGCGGAAATCTTTTTGGACAAGATATCGACACATTTTTGCAATTAAAGTTGGTGGAAGCAACAGAAAAAGGAAAACAAATCTCTATCTCGAAAAGCCATGAGCTACTCACTCCATGAGAGGCAGAGAAGACACAATGTGTGGCAGCATCATGCATTTCGGTTCCACATGGGATTCTAATTTCAGGCTTTGGAAAAGCACAGTAGCAACACAAGTGCAAGTCCAACTCAAAGCTGCCGACTCTCCAAAGAGTGGCTGGGTGGAGGACGCGGGCGGGGACATTTACATTGGCTTCTTCTATTCGACCTCAATTTACGTCTAATATGATCACTTTGCATCAGCATTTTGTGCACTGCTACAATACTGACATTGCATTCACCTAATCTCCCGATTTTTTTGAATGAACTGTATGAATGTGGAGAAAAAAGGTACACTTGAGTTTTTTTTTTACAAAATAAATCAGTAATATTAATTATTAGAACCAAGCATAAGGCAGAGTAGCTTAAACGGTGGCGATATGGCAAGAAATGTGTTTTATGGCAAGCACATGATGCATTTGAGTTTGTTTCGGGACCCCGGAGGGTGAGGGGGGGGCTACTTTTTCATTATTGTAGCTGATTTTTGAGAGAACAATAAATAAATCCACCTTGAAATGGTAAGTGAATGAGGTTGGGATGCAAACATAAATAGTCGGAAGCCTAATTGAGACTGCGGCAAAGTCGCCGGAGAGAAGCTTCACCTCAAAAAAAGAACCTTGATTCAGTAAATAGTCACCGCAATCCAAGGCAACCAGAACAAAACTAAAGTGAAATTCAAAAACAAGACAAGGAAACTAATTACAGTGTGGATCACCAAGCACCGATAAAGTGGAATAATACATGCGTGTACATGAGGGGGCTGCTAATAGACAATCAAGGGCTAGCTCGGTGTTGGTCTGCTTTTCACAGTGTGCCAGATAATAAACACTATTTGGACGCTTTTCCACCGCACGGTACCCACTTGGCTCTCCTCGCCATGAGCACCAGGTCCCATTTCTGCTCGGCAGCGCATCCACGGCATCTTACGGATGCCGTGGACTCCAAGAGACGCGCTGATGGGAGCTTAGCGCTTGCTCCGCAGTCTCCACTTGGCTCCGAGGGTTCGCTTTTGCTCTTGTATCAAATCTGCATGGGGGATTTCCGCTTCGCCAGAGAACACAAATGCATTAACGGCCATGGAAAGGAGGCAGATTTGATCGGAGAGGAGAGTGAAGGAGGAGGGAAATCGGGCCACCGCCGCCAAGTGGAGACTGAGGACGCCGTTGGAGGATGCATTGCTAGAAACGGGGGGAAAAAAGTAAGTGCTGCTCATTTCTGGTTATTCTCCACAGTTTCTGTTAGAAATGCCAGAAAATGAACATGCTCGCTGGAAGGCGTGGTTGTGCGCTGCGCATAGTCTCCACTTGGCCCTCAGCTGTTTTTGGGGTTTTTAAATGCTGCCCTCTTGGAGGTGACCCATTTATCGATACATAGCTTGGAATTAAAAACACCCTTCCCACACACAAAGAAAAACAGAGCCAATGCTAACTTCATCTGTCCCTGACACTGTGTACTCCACAGTCTCCCCTTGGATGCAGCGCCCCGTTTTGCCGCCCGCCTTGGATTAAATTTGCATTGAGCGCCGCATGGATTTGGAGGGTTTTCGCAGAGCCGAGCTCGTACCACGCTGTGGAAAAGTGTCGAGAGACTGGAGGATAGCTTAAAGATGGCTGCCGGCTCGGCGGGCCCGGCTTGAGGCGCGCGCGCGCGCGCACTTGGCTATGCAAACATGTCAAAGTGTCGTTCACATTCATACTGGAAACAAAAGCACACTTTTCATCTGGTCTTCGTCCTACTACCTGGAAGCCGTGACAAATCCCAATGAGGCGCAGGGTACCGGTTCCGTGGCGCGCCCCACGATTTTTGGGGCCGTGACACAGAGGAGGACAACGAGGCAGCGTCCAACATCGGGGGTCTTGGCGTGGTGGCTTCCAGACTTTCCGCGCGCTAGCTGCCTGATGCTAGGAAAGAGATCTCCGCAGGGGACGAGACAACCAGTACTAACGTGTGCTCCCATAATGTCCGTCTTCAATAGGATATTACAAATGCTACTCCAAGGTCATAATGCTAAAAAAAAAAAAGACAAAAAAAGCTTATTCCGTCCAAAACTCGAGAGGGTTTGTTGTTTCTTTCCCGTGGCGTGACGGGGAAAACACGAACGTCGCCGGTGGCTTGGTAGAACAGTGAGCGTGGTTTACCAACACGGAGGAAGAGACGGAGAGGTAGATTGACTTGAAGGTTTCCCAAAGGGGGATGACAGTAGAAGGAAGGAGGCATGGCGGGAAGGCGGAGGTGCTGCTACACAACGGCGGTCCCGTATGGCTCGGCCGCTCCGGAATACGCGGCGAGAGCGCAGACGAGGGCTTGCACAGTGACTAGAAGGTGGACCGAGAGAGACGTCGCGGCCCGAATGCCGGCGGGGCTCGGGGGGCGCTCTACTTGCGGAGGAAGCGCTGCGCCAGGATGGCAGCATCCAGCGGGCTGACGGGCTGGGCGTCGTGGCCCAGCCGCCGCACCGGCGGCAAGCTATTGAAGTGACGCTTGAGGAAGCTCTTGGCCTCGTGGAAGGTGTTCTTCTCCTCAGCCAGCAGCAGCTGCTGACGCATGTAGTTCTCAAACTCGTACTGCGACGACTCCTCCGTCACTTTGGCCTGGAAGAAACCAAAGACTCCCATCAAGAGTGACACTTTTTTTTGCGGGGGGCGGGGGGGTGTTCAATAACAACTTGAGCCGCATGGCGCTTCTTTTACCTCTTGCAGCTCCGGGTGGTTGACCTGATCGTCAATGTCCGGAACCACCTGAAGGGGGCCGCTCAGCGACGAAACGGACTGCCTGCAATTTAAGAGCTGAAATGAATCGACCACTCGTGGGTTGTCACGCCATGCGACTATTTTCATCATCGGGTGATTCTTTCACTGCTTTTTGTTGCACTTGTTTTTTTTTTAAATGTCTAAATACCAAATAAACAAGAATTGGTTCATAAAACTGTAACCTGGAAATTTGTAACACAAATGCAATCTGATCATCTGATTAATTTCTAGAATAATGGAAGATCATGAAAGCTCAACGGTAGTGTAACAAGGGCAAACTTTCCACTCTGGTGACCCCAAAGTCCTCGGTTTACAACAGAGCTGCATTCAAAACGGTGCGCCACCACTTTGTATGCAAGTATGCAAATGGGGGGGAAAAAAATCAATCTGGATCAAAAGAATTGTTTCAAGTTGGCAGAGTGATCCAAAGAGGGAGAGATGCGCGTACCACGAGGCGATGATGTCACCGAGCGACTCCAGCACCTCGCTGGCGGTCAGCCTCTGCTGAGGGTCGAGCACCAGCAGTTTTCGGATCAGACACACCGTGTTGTCGGACACGCGGCCATCTCTGCGGGGGGGGGGTGAGACACAACTCAACTTTTGAGGACGTGGAGCACTTTGGGAGTTCCTCTTAGTGCTCCGTGAACAAAAGAGACAGAAAGAAAGAAAGAAAGACAGAAAGCTGCTTTCAGGTGAAATTTCGGGGTGAACATGAAGTGCACCGTAACTGGCCGGCCCACATCTCTTGAACGCAGCTGTTCATCCGTCCCTCCCCCCATGATGCGAGCCGCTTCTCCTGAGCAGGGTCGCGGGTGCCCCGTGAAGCGGCGCCCGCCATTGGTGGGGCACGGCGGCTCGCTCTCGGAGATCAAACCATGAATTGCACCCTCCGTTTCCTGGCCCAATTTGCCACCATCAGGACGTCATCCAAGTGGACATCCTTCCAAATGTACGTAAAGGCGCCATGTTCAGACAAGGTCCAATTAAGCCCACTGGTCGGGCATACGCGGCCCATCCTGGAATTTCACCCGAAAGCCATACGGTGGCGAGATCCCGCCCGGCGACTCACTCTGGGACCGAGTACTCGGCGGCCTTGATTTTGCGGAAGAGCTCTTGAGGTATGCTGTCGTAGAAGGGGAACTGGCCGTAGAGCATGGTGAACAGCACCACGCCCAGAGCCCACATGTCGCTGGGCTTGCCGCGGTACGGGCGACCTGCAAGAGGCAGAACCCGGCCGGGGGTTTCAACACTTTGAGCCACAGCCATCCGGAAACATCCGCATCCATTTCGACGGCGTTTCAAAGGATCGGATCGCTTGACAGATTCGGACCCGCGTCGTCGACAAGAAGAGGGAAATTTCCAAGTTTGCCGTTTCCGACGAGTCCGGCGCCAAATCACATCGCCAAACTTTTCGTAAAAGGCAAAAGTGGAAAAGCGAAGCCGCTGCCGAGGTGAGCACGAGGCCAATCGTTTTGCTGCGCGCCGCCGCAACTTTGTCCCTCCACCACTCGGGTTGATCGGCGGCTTCCTGTCGAGGCGGCGAGCGGAATGATCAACTGGATGAGTAAAGGCAAACAAGTCGCGGCCGCGAGCGTTTGCATTTCCGCGTTAACGTCAGGCCGCCACGATGAAGCCTCCGAGCGGTCCAGTCGGCTGCCACGAGTAGAAAAAAGCGAAGCGGGTGCAACGTTACGGTCCAGTAAGCAGCAGCGAGTGAGAGACGCACGCGCACTTCAACTCAGGTATGCACGAAGAGAAATGCACACGCAAAGAGACAAAGGGCGACGGCGTCGTAGGGGGGGGACATATGGGAGGAGTTTGCCCTCCAGTGAGTCATCGACGCCTGCTTGGAATTGCGTGCCAGTCACATTGTCTTGTCTCGCGCACGTACGGAGCCTTGTGGACAGCTTTCGCTCATTTTCTGCGCCCGCGGCGCCGGTCGAGCTGTCAACACCGACTTTCCCACCGCAAAGGCGATTGCACGCCGGCTTCTTCTTTTCAGAGTTCTCGCCAAAGATAACGCAGCTTCCCCTTCCGCACGCCGCCTCGAGAAAAAACAAACTCAATCGATTCTTATGTCCCATCCTGCTAAACGCCCCCCCCGCCCCGCTCCGAGGACGGAAAAACAACCGGCGAGGGCCAGAGGCGTTGCGCAACCGCCCCGGAGGCAACTTGCGAGTCATTTCATCGGGACACTCACCGCTGAGAACGTCCGGGCTGATGTAGGCGGGGCTTCCTCTCTGGTCTTTGAGCAGGTCGTCTTCGCTCACCAGGTGTTTCCCTAAGCAGAAGTTGGTGATGGTGATTCTGTGCGTCCTGCAAGAACAAGCAAACGAGTGGATAGCGCCAAACAGTCAAAGCTGCTCTCCATGGCACGATCGCAGTGAATCTGTGTGAGTGAGCCATGTCGGAACCCGCCGCCGCTTGAGGAGAGCCGTTCCTCCTCCCCTTCATTTCAAAGTGCGCCGAGCTAGGAGCGACAGGATTCGGCGGCCATTTCAGGGTGATTGGGGGGGGGGCTTAGCAGCATGCTCGGTTCGACAGGAAGTCGGCCAATGAGTCTCCCTCCGACCGATCCCGCCATCGGGACAAGAATGCAGCCCTCTGCTCGGGTGCGACACAGTGCGGGCGAGGTGGCGGCGAAGAGCCGGGCGGCGCCTTCTCTCAAGTCTTACCGTTTGTTCAGCACCATGTTTCCCAGCTTGAGGTCTCGGTGCACGATGTTCTTCTGCGGAAAAAGGGCCGTCAGGACCCCGCGGGCGGGCGGATATTTGAAAGGCTGGCACCAGCTGACCTTATGCAGGGCCTCCACCACGCGCACCACGTCGTAGAAGATGACGATGGCCTCGCGCTCGCCCAGCCTCTTCTCCTTGATGACGTAGTGCTGCAGGTTGATGAGCTCGGCCGTCTTGTCGCTGAAGTCGTGCGCGCACAGGCAGTCCAGCACCAGGCAGATGCGCTTCTTCATCTTGCGCAACTTGTTGGCCTCCGGGTCCTCTGCGATTTCGTAGGCCCGGTCCTGCAACCGCGACAGGGGAGGAAAGCTTAGCGGAAGACGCGGCGTTTCGCCACCTCTGCTTCTGACGCATAACGCGGGCAAAGAGGCAAAACGCTTGGCAAGGCGTCATCCCGCAACCGCATCGTTTGAGGACGTCGGCCAGGCGTGACGACTTTTCTTTTGTCATGACCTTAGCGTTCAGATATTTAAAAACAAAACAACAGGTATGTGTCGTGTTTCGACGACCACTAGCAGCTGCTCGAACCGTGTTCAACCGTCATCCGATCAATATGGCTGACGGAAAGGAATCAAAGCGCAGGTCGGTCTACCGCCGCCGTTCGGAGCGGACGACGACGCTGGAACAATAACAAAGCGACGAGGGAGGCCGACGGGAAGGGCGGGTGAGGGAGGGAGCGAGGGGAAGCGTGCGAACGGACGAGGCCGCCAAACGTGAATGACGGCCGATCGATGAGGCTGTGAAGCTCGAATGAGTGGACAGAAAGCGTTCCGCGGTCATCTCCCCGAAGCGGACGGCGCGCCGCCACGGGTCCGCCGCGCTTGCTCGACATCGCGGCCAATCAAAGCGCTTTGCTTAGGCGACCTGGAAGAGGCCGTGATGGTGGACCACGCCGTCCTGGTTGTGCAGCAGAGACAGGAGGGAATACTCTGTGTGCAGCAGCATCTTGCCCTGCCTCTCCTCCTGCGTCTCGCCGGCAGAGTCGGCTCGCTCCTCCAGCGTCAGGATCTGCGGAAAACAGGAGGGGGGGAGGGGGAAGAAATCAGTCAGAATCAGGGCAGGTTTTGGGGCGGCTTTGACAGTTTTCTGCCGGTTCAAGTCGCTCCTCGGTGCCAACACGGCTCTCTGCAGGCGGCCATCGCGCAGTGAGCCTTGACTTTGCAAGGACAGTCAAGTCCTAAAAGGGCTTGACAAGCATCCGTTCCATCCAGTCCCACTGGTCAGAAAACAGGGTCCTTCCGTTCTCCGGCGAGCGCTTGGTAACCGTCACTCACGCCTTCGTCACATCTCGGCCGGATTACTCGAATGCGCTTGACTTTGGACTCGGCCGGTCCTCCATCAGGCGCTTCTAGCTGGTCCAGAACGGGGGGGGGGGGCGCTGACCTTCCACCGCCTCCCCTCTTGAATGCTCCTTGTTTGTGTAACCGAGCGCTCGCCCCCCATTAAGCAAGAGCGCGCAGACTGGTTTGTTGATGCCAGGCCATAAAAAAGGTGAAAAGTTCACATGCTCACCGAATGACATTTGACCTCCAAGTTTGCACGTTACTTACTTTGAGCTGGTAGAAATCGTCGCTGCCGTCTTTCCTGGCCAGACACTGCACGATGCTGGGCACTGGTGAGTTGCCGAGACGAGGCCCTGCAGCAAAATAAACAAAACAAAACAGTCACATGACCAAAAAGTTGCTTATTAAAAATAAGAAATCAAATACAGGCTGCCCATGGCCATCCCTGCACGGCTCAAGGTTTTGTTTCGTGAACTCATTCATTGACTCAGACTTTTCCTACTGGGAAAATCCAGGTTGTAATTCTCCACGTTGCTTCCCTTACCCAGGACAAAGGGCCCAGCTCGCTTGGCGTTGCCGCCAGATATGCCGGCGTACACCGGACACTGCAGCTTGCCGGCCCTGCCCGACGTCTCTCCGGCCGCTCTCTCCGACGCACGTCGCTTGGACATACTGGAGCTCTACGAGGGAAGGGGGGGGGGGAAGAAGAAAATCACATTGGGACGAGCACCGGCAGCCCAATGCTGGCACCCTGCGCTCCTCAACAGCAAACGAGACGATTGCCGCGGCTTTGGCGAAGATGAGACAACAAAAGCGAGAGGCAGCGAGCCTGCAAAGACAAGTGAAAGGAGGCCAAACGCAGGGCAACTCCTCCCAACACCTCGCCGCCAACGTCAGACCGTCACGGCACCGTTCACGATCTCGGCTGCCGGTGTCCATGTTGATGCCCCCCCCCCCCCTTCCACCCCCGCTGACAATCAAACAATCGCCCAATTCACGAGGAAACAGCCCCCACCCACCGCCACTCTTTGGATTCTGTCCCTCTGCTTTCCTGTTCCAGCCACTCTTTAGCTGCGCGTTTCATCAGAAAATCTCATCTGCCATGACGCGACATGCGTGTAGCTATGAGGCTGACAAGGCCCTCGGCTATGCCAGAACAAAAACAACAAATAAAAATGGTGTGACACGGCGACGACTTGGACCTGCGGCCCCCGCGCGCGGAGAGGTATGCTTTGTTGAGCGCGTTCCTGCGCCGTGACAACGCCGGCTTCCCGTAACAGGGAAGTAAGGAGAGCGATGACTCACCGCTTATGACTGGCAGCGCCGCCGGACGGAGAGAGGCGTTTCAAAGTTCGGGTGATGACACCAAACGGGACCAAATGCAGCCCCGAGCTGTGACGCTCGTGCCAAACCAGCTCTGGAAGCTTTCAAGCATGACAAAGGGCATACCTGCGGATGCGTTGTGTGGGAAAATGGGGCCGGGAGGGGGCAATGTGCATGACTGACAACATTTAACTTCCTCATTTTGTGAGCAAAACATACAAGCGACACACACACACACACACACACACACACACACACACACACACACACACACACACACACACACACACACACACACACACACACACACACACACACACACACACACACACGTAAAGCTCTGACGTCATTTCTGGATTCGCGCCGCTGGGTGAGAAAAGCCATCAGTAGCTGGCGCGGCCGCCGACCGCCTGCCCCGAAAGTGTGTGGGGGGGAAACACCGGTCAAGTATCGGTCCTTCAAATTTAGCGGCAAATCAGACAACACGTCGAAGCCGAATGGGTCTGGGAAGGAGCAATGGAAAGGCCCCACAAAATGAACCTCACTCGACGGCATTGAAGCAAAACGTCGGCCGTGGTTTCTTGAGACGCGTTTGTGCGTCTAGTCGGGGAATCGAACTCGCACGACGTCAAAGTACCCAATGCCCAGATTGCAATTTTGTTTTTTGTTTTTTAGGGTCTGCTTCCACGTTCATTTCAAGTGACCCCCAAATTGAATGGAAAGAACAACACGAGCGTCAACAAGCGGCTGCGACAACGCCGAGGTGAAGTTCACAATCGGAGAGAATCCAACGGACGGCCGCGCCGACAGAAGCCGAACAGCAAACAAGCCTGATTTGGCACTTGACGTGCTGTCCCGGCCGCAAGACCACGTGGGTGAAGATTGCAGTTGGGGTCCAATATCGCACTTAAGTTTGTCAACACGCCAAACGAGATGAGGGGGAGGCTGGTGGAAGTGAAACTGATAGGATGCACGAACACAAAAACATTTCATATTAACACCCCCACCCCCACTTTGCCCCTTCATTTCCCCCAACAGCCCTCACAACGGACTTGGGACCGCGACATATTGGACATTCCCGTGCGCTACATTAGACTGGCAATTTGTTTTTTCATTTGCAATTTTCCACCTGGTCTGGGACGCATTGCCCACAATAATGCAGCCTTCGCCACGTACAGTAATTGGCCGCACATTCAAGCCGTGGAGGAAGCGTGACTCACACGAGCACAATCCAAGGATGGTAATAAAAACCACATTCAACAGCGCGCGGCCATTTTTAGGAGGCAGAGTGAAACAAAGTAATGGGCTGCTCTTATAATCATCCGGGATTCTCCTTTCCAATGAAGGCATCGCACACCAGCCGCCACTTGGCACTTTGTGCCAGTGCGGGACAGTCGGCAGCCACTGCGAATTCTCACTCTTTTTTTTTTGGGGGGGGGGGGGTGATCCCAGACAGCCGAGCGTGTCACCGTCGTGTCTCTCGCCCATCTGTCCCCGTCCCCGCGAGTCATCGCCCAGCGCGCCCGATGAGCCCAGGCTTCCTGACAGACGGCCTCGATGGCGCAAACCGCCCGTGACGCCAAGTCACGCCGGCAAAGAGACCGTCCCGTCTAAATGAGCACGCGAGGAAAAAAAAACAAAAAAAGTGGGAAATCAGAGATCCTCTTCACTCTCCTTTAATTCGTAGAGTGTGCTCAATCTTTGGGATGAGGCTATTTCCTGTGAAAGTGTCCACCGATGAGACGAATGCTCGGCAGGAACCGAACGCCGCGTGGACCATTGCGTTTGCGTCGCCCTAAAAGCGAGCAGGTTATTTCGGCAGAGAAACGACAACAAGCAAGCCGCATTGAACAAACAGCAGCGTGTTGCAACCGACCTAATGATGACTCATCAGGACATTCTGGAACAGAATGTGGTACTAAACGGGCTCAAATTAGCATGTCAAATCATGACCGACCAGCAGCCTCCAAAAGGGGACTTCAAACATGGCCAATTTTTGGTACCGGGTCAGTGTTTGTCAGCTGCATAGTCTTGATCACAAGATGTCAACTAATCTCATCACAGGCAACATGCGTCGCTTTGACATATTTCCTCGACAACAATGCAAAAAAAAAAAAAACAACATGAACAAATGCGTTTTTGGCCGAGAGCTTCGTTCAAAGGCTGCAGATTTGCAGATTGGTTTCAAGGAACAAAAGAAGCGCACTTGCGACTTGGCAGCAGGTGACTAAACAACACCACTTGAGCGACGTTCTCCTGCACGCGCCGACGGGGGCCGTGTCAATGATTCACCGGTAGTTGCTCGCAACAACAAAGCAATCGGCTCCTCAAGGCGACACGGGTCAGCACCAGACGCCACCCCCCCCACCCGCCCGACACCAGTTTAAAAAGCAGAGGGCAAGCGCACGACGACCTGGATGACATCGGCGCGGTGACAGCATGCCCATACAACACACAAAAAACTGTCATCAATCACGCTGCGGTGAAACGGGGGGGAGCTCGACGGGTTGGGGGAGAGGCATCGTGATGCCACTGCCCACGGGACACGCCGATCGCCCAGAATTTAAATCCCAGCGAGCACCTGAGGTGGTCAACTCAATCCGCCTGCGGGACTTCTTCTTGGGTCATAGAACAACGATGGCCACGAAAGAGCATTTTGAGCATTTCAATCGATCGCAAACGACCGATTGTGACGCATTTTTTGTTCCTCCAACAACTCTTCTTCTCCGAGTACGGCGCCAAGTGACGAAGCGATAGCAAGCGTCCAATTCCACCGTGCCGGGACAGCAATGTGAAATTGGCACACGCTTCTCCCACCCTGCAGTTAGTTGCCGTCAGACAGGAAATGGCGGACTCTGCAATGTTCCACCTTCCGAGGTTGCATCCAAGCCACGACGGAGACGGACCTCGGCAATGCGGGTGAAGTTTCACAGCGGACGCTCGTTTCTGCTGCCCCGTCGTTTTGAAAGCGGTTGAAGGGATGCGACTTCACAACGACGAATCTACTCGCAACAGGTAGCTACACCTGCGCCAGTCAAAGTTGCTGTCGGGCAAATCAGTTTGTGGAATTCTCCAAGGTCACATCTACATTTGGCAAACAATGAGGCATTTATTCATCTATCTATGCCAGTGACATAAAGTGACAGGCAGAACGAACAGAAGGCACAATTTAACCCGCCTTTCGCCATTCAGACAACCGAGTAACAACAACGTGAAAATCACAGAGCGAAATTGAGACGACATGAAGATGATTTCAATATGTACAGACAATTTTTTCCCTAACTTTACTTGTGTCTATCTCCTGCACGACATCAATTCTAGCAAAAACAAAATCACGAATAATGTCCCCTGCCAGCCCTTTTTTTTTTTCAAGATTTGCTTGCACGTTTTAATCGTTTCCGCCATGAAAATACATTGAGGGACCTAAATATTGAGACATGGAGAGTTTGAGACCAAACAAAGCAGGTGTGCTTCAAGTGCGGACGTTTCCGCTTGAATTTGAGGCTATCGTTTCATTCGATGCCTCCCACTTTTGAAGGGACCGCAAGTAAGGGGACTGGCAAACAATCACAAATCAAACTTCCACTCTTTGGTGCTTGGCTGCAAATACTTCAGTCAATTACAGCTGCAAGTCTGGAAGGAACAGATGTCACTGGACGCTGCTATTCATCCCTGGTCACGCTCTGCCTGTCCTCCCCTCCAAGTTCCTGCTTGTTCTTGGAGTGCTTTCCCTTCAGCAAGTGAAACGCAGGCTCAACGTGCCGTGAAAGCACATCTGGGGTCATCTCATTCCAAATCTGTTGTGGTAATGCCAAAAAGATCAGAAGTGCCCGTGTCCCAATACTTCAGGACTTGACTGGACCACAAACTACAACATTGGACTACAGTTTCAAGTGAATCTTCCAAGACACACGGAAAAAGGAAAGGCCTGACAGCTGATGGACACTCTTCCACTAACAGCTCAGGCTAAACTTAGCTCCTCTGCGGCTCGTTTCACGGACGAGTGCCGGCTCACCAGCAACCCAAGTCGGGATAAGCGGTATAGAAAACGGACGGATGGATCATGAAAGGCGAACTGTCATGTCACCGGGTCTCATCCGCCTCAGTGTTCACATTGCAGCCAACGAGATCTCCACTTGGAACATTAGTTACGGTTTCAAAATTGCACATGCACGTGGCTAAATGTTGTAGTCTCAAGATTTCTCAATTATATGTTAAGTAGCACGTTCCTAATGTATAGTTTCGTGGCTTGAACCCTCACGGTGCATTCTTTTTTTTTTTTTTTTTTTAATTGAGGAGTTATAGCACTGAGGGTTTTTTTCTTCGTACCTAAACAATTACTTGGAGGGATGCGTTTTACTTTTAATTTGCACCATGACTGGAAATAAGGATAACGAAGCTATGTTTAGTGAGCTGTTGTGATTGATGCATTTAAGATGACAATGTAGCCGTACCTAATAAAGTGTCCCACGAACATTTCGAAAGCGAGTTGTTCAACTCTGCGGCAAAATCCCTCCCTTACACCGCCAACGGTGTCGCTTAGAGTTACGGAGAAACATTCCATTTTAAAAAGAGGTGAACTTCGATTTGACTGAAAGTTAACAATCGCTTCGCTTGGAGCCTCCGACACGGGCAGGCAAACACACAAAGAGGACACGCTGCAGCGGCAAGTTTTCCCTGCAAACTACTTAGTCGGCGTGAAACAATGGTTCAATTAGCACGTTGACTCCATTTCTCGGCGTTAGCAAAGGTATGACCGTCAAGCATCAAGTTGAGGGGAGAGGCCATTTAAACAAAATAGGAAACGCTACAGCTGGCTAGCACGAAGCTAACTCGCTAGCTCACCTCGAGCCGAAACCGCCGGGTCAAAAAAAAAAAAGAAAAAAAAAGAAAAATTCTTGGCGTCGTCCTCCGCCCTCACAACATCGACATTTCTCGCGGGGGCGACGTCTCTGCTTGTCGACGGCTCCGGACGGAGCGCCGCGGTTCGGTTGGCCGCTCGAAGCCTCCGAAGGAGCAGCGATTAGGGAAGAAAAGCCTGCTAGCTCGCCGCCGATCGCATCTTTCCACAGCGACAGCGCCACCTGACAACGGAAGTGACGCACAGGCTTTTGACAAGATTGACAGCCTGGCTCGGCCAATCATGGTCTGGCAGATCGCCGATGATGACATTTTTTTCAATTTACGTAATGGAACAGGATGGGATTACGTCATCGTGTAAAACGATTAAAAACGGTTCGTGTAGCACGCGCACACACACACACACACACACACACACACACACACACACACACACACACACACACACATATATATATATATATATATATATATATATATATATATATATATATATATATATATATATATATATATATATATATATATATATATATATATATGTGTTTAGTTTGTAATATTATTCATACATTGTAATTATGGACAATCAATATATTACAAAAGTGTACTAAAAAAAATACATCAAAGAATAAAAATCAGAATACATCATTTCTGATAATAGCAACAATTAATCTTATATTTTGTATTTTACTGGCATCACACCAAAACCTCATAAATCACAATTTGTTAAATGTCATTTTTTTTCCCAAAAATCGATACTATTGGTTAGTCTACACTTGTGGGCGTTACTTTTACAAATTATTGACCAATATGTCCTATGAATACAATCTTAATGGTCGAACAAACAAGCCGTTGTTGTTGTCTCTCGAAACCTGACAGTTTTGGAGGTACAGCCCGATGCCAACAATAGACAAAAAACAAACAAACAAAACAATGAAGAAATTGATGTCCATGATCCAATCCGGACTCGTTTTCCTTTCCCAGTCACGCACGCGTGACTTTGCAGGTCCGTTTTGCATGCTGGTAACTTCATCCTCGTTGTCTGTCTCCCTTATGAGTTGGCTCGGTTGTGATGAAATGGGAGGCGGGCTCCTTTAAATGTGGTGAATGAGAAAATCTATTGAAAGGCCAATGACCCCCCAGCCAGACCTACACCATAAGTCTCCCTCCCCGAAACGAAGCCGGTCCAAGCCCACTCATCCCGAACGGAATGAACGGACACACGCTAACTCGCGCAAAACTAGGGCTAATGCAAAAGCAGAACTCATTCCAATCCCAAACCGGAACTAATCCGACACGAGATATTCAACCAAGACAAAAACCCAAACCGGAACTAACCCTGACAGAGCACAACCCTAATTTCAATGCAGATCCAACCCGAACCCAAATACAGATACGTTACCCTAACCAGAACTCATCCCAAATCTCCAGACCTAGAAACTCAAACTGAATCCCTGAACACAAACTTAACCTCCTAACCCGACCAAAACCCAACCGCTTAACCGTAACAAGCAAAAACGGGGGAGAAAAAAAAAGAAAAAAAATAAGCGCAAAGCACATTTGCAAAATAAATTTATTTGTATTTGTTTTGAAACAGCTACATCGCAAAAAGATACACATCACAGAACACAGTACATACATCCGGTAAATAAAACTCCCCAATACCCCTATTGACACATTTTGACAATGCAATTAACCACCAACAAATTCTCGTGTCATTTGTCGACTTCCGCTCCATAATCCTCCACATCGTCGTGTAAAACGACCAAGTGTACCGTACTCCGGATTCGTTCACCGCCACGGACAACGACAGACAGCAAGGATCCATTGAAACTGGGCCGGCAGCGAACGAGGCCATCGCGGCATGGAACCCGGCCGGATTACAATCTGGTTCGAAAAGAGCACTTGGGTTTTTGCAGGTTCCCCGCACCGCATCCTTTCAAATGCAGAAGCAGCAAGTGAATACGCTCTCGGCGTCGTGTCTGGAACGTGGCGCGTACTGGGGAAGAAAACTGAAACCATGTAATGCTTGCCTGTTGTCAAGTCCATTTTTTGTTTCTACCCGACCGCTGTCTGGATTTTGCGACAAAGCTGTTGAAATAGCATCAAACTTGATTTCGTTGTCAATGACTTATTTAGCGCTCGAGTGTCTGGGACGGGCTTGCGGGCAAAATATGACAAGGGAAATCTCATCTCGATTGAGCTGGACGACCCAAATGATACCATGTCTGAGTTTTAGGGAAATGTTCAAATCAAAGGTCCTTTGACAAAAATGTTGGTGCCTAAATTCCTCCCCCAATTCTGAAATGAAATGCCCAGGCATTGCCTCTGTTATTAGGCTTAGGAAAGCCCGGTAACGTGTTTGGTGGCTGTGAATGTAAAATGGCCGCGGGTCATTTTCCAGAACGTACCCCAAAGGACACAAAATCCCAACATCGGGAGGAAAAGGCACCCGGAGGTTTTCTGCGCACATGTTGCAGCAGCGGTTTAGCTGGCGCAGACAATGTATTGCGGTCCGTCCCACCACAGGATGTGAGGCGTGGGGGGCTGGGGGGTCCGATGGCGTCACAGGCCGTCCATCATGGCCAGGAGGTCGTCCCCTTTGCTGCTGGCATTTGTGGACAGATCGGGCGACTCCCGAGACTCGCTGAATTCCCCCATGATCTTGGCCAGCTCGGCGTTGGCCGTTTGGTCCTGTGGGGTGGAGTTGCCCAGAAGAACCGCTTCAATCATTTTCAGCCATTTCAAATAACGTGAACAAAAACCCCATCATTCAGTGCCAAAACGTAAAATGACGTTTTTGGTTGCCCCCACCCCCCAAAACAGAATTGTAATAATAATAATAATAATAATAATAATAATAAAAATAATAAAGGGCTGCAAGCAGCTCCGCAGTTAGTATCAAGGCTTTGAGAAATCCGAAATTGGTTGCACATATCGTATGTGCATCGACGGTACGGTGGCCCCACGTGACGAGGTGGCGTGCGAAAGCAGTGCGGCGGTGAGAACATGGAGGAATACCGCCGGCTAACTCCACAATGCTCCTTTTTGACCAGAACGCGTGCACACACACGCACGCACGCAGGCAAACACACAAAGTTCGACATTTATGAAAAGTCCATGTATCTGTGCAGTGTTTTTCATGCAATAATAATACTGTTATTTTGCAGTCAAAGTGACATCTGTTGTTATTTAGTAGGAAAGCATTGTTTTGATATTTGAGGTATCAAAAAAAAATAGCATCAATGTTTTGCTTGAAATGCATCCTTTCAAATAAAAAAGAAAAAAACCTCTCCGAATTTTCCTTGGAAACGAGTATTTTTGAGAACCTTACCAATGTTTCCAACTGCTGTCTACTAAAGAATGGTCAAAGGTAGAAATGTACCCCCCCCCTCCCCCTCCCCGACCCCTGGTAGCTTCCGTGCGTATATAGCCGGAGAACTCAATTTTCTGTCAAAATGAGTCCAAATGGACGAAAATAGCTGGCAGAGAAAACGAGTGAAGAACGCGATCAAATGTTTGGGTTCGGTTTTTGTCCACTGGAGGTCGCCATCCTCACGTTCAACTGTCGGGTCTGTCACTTGGGAGTGCATTTGGATCGAAAAAGGCGCGGTGAGGGACGGATGTGGGACAAGCAGTACCTTTGTAGCTTGGATGTTTATGAAGCCGTATGACAGTTCGTCGGGTCTGGACAGGAGGGCCTCTCTGTGGCGACGACGACGACAACAACAACAATAACAAAACATGTTGTGTTTTGAATCCAAGAAATGAGCTTCGGGGGCAAGGTACCCACTCTTCTTCCTCGTCGGTGGAAAACAGGTTGACCCGGAAGCCGCTCTCCGCATTGCCGGCCTTGGGGACTGCCAAGCCTCCCATGAGTTTGGCTAAGAGGTTGAGCTCTTCTTTAGCCAGAGGGTTGGGAACCAGGTTGACCTGTCCACAATGCAACTGTTCAGTTTGTGCGCGTGTACAAGGGATGTCATATGTTGGGATTTTGTACTTATTTCATGACTTTTTTTTTAAATTCAGTTTATTTGAGATCGTTTTTAGAGAACGCTGGTTTATTTTATATTTGAAAATGCCTCCTTTTAGTTTTGTTTCAGTGTTGGCTTTAGTTTTTTTTCTTTTTTCTTTATTAAATGGAGCGTTTGTCAAGTGCAAGACATTAAAAAAAAAGAATTTTTTGTTGCTAGTTATTGTGTAGTCAAGTCGCTACAGCTCTCCAATGACTGAGCTTCCTTTTTTGGGAGCGACAGCAGTATTGAAATCAAAACGGCAAAAGCTCATGGATGATGGGAATTGACACGAGGACATTTTCACGAAAATTATAGAATGGCTTTATAAATGTTATTTCTCCTTTTTCTTTCAACACATTTTCAGTTTTCTCATATTCCGCTCATGAAAATGTTTTCCATTTTGGTTTGAGTGATTTTGTTCACAAGAACAACAAGCTTGGAGTGTGTGGATTTTTTTTTTTTTTTTTACCTTGGTGTGCTGAGCAGAGCGCTTGGAGGTTCCCGACATGTGAGTTTCCACCGGACGGCACACGCTGTACCTGTGAGGCCACACCGGAGGAAAGTATCATGTATCATGTTTTCTGTGTGTGTGTGTGTGTGTGTGTGTGTGTGTGTGTGTGTGTGTGTGTGTGTGTGTGTGTGTGTGTGTATTGAAAAGTCTGACATGTTTGTGCCCAGTTTGGTGACCCTGTCGCCGAAAAGCTCAAAGGATCCTTCGCAGAGTGCAGTGGTGTAGTTTCCGCCATTATTGAACTGCAGCCTGCTCATCTCTTGGCCAGTGCAGCTATACATCCTGGGATAGCCACACAAAAAACAAATCCAAAAGTAAGACTTCTTCTCACTGTGAAATATATCCTGTGTTGATTTGCTTGCACTTCGAATGAAAAAATACCCCAAACATCTTGAAAGATGTATTGAATCACAGTTTTTCCCCATATACGCAAGTCACAGTTTGTTGTTTTGAATTGAATTTGAACTTTGGTGCCAAGGAACTGCAAAGCCAATTCCAATGAAGTTGTGTTGAACATCAATCAAAGCACAATACAATGATTTCAACCTCTATTTCATTGAATACGCAACGATGACAAGATATGTCACCTTCAAGCTTTTTTTTAAGCAAATAATCATTAACTTTGAATTTGATGGCCCCAAAGAAGCCCGGACAGGGACATGCTAACCACTGTTCTATCACCTTTTCTTTGAACAACATTCAAACGACCTTTGGACACTAATCGTTGAAGCTTCGTAGGTGCAATTCTTTAAGCTTTAAAAAAATAAAAAGTAAATAAATAATATAAATAAATAATCATATAAACAAATTTCCCCAATGTGGGACAAATAAAGGTTATCTTATCTTATTTTTCTTCTCATTCAAAGTTTGGTTCATGTGCAATTCACCGACGGCACTGGCAAAGAACGGCCATCTGGAGCACATTTACGTTCAATCATCTCTGCACTTAAGACGCCGCAAAAGCGCGTCCTGTGCCTGCGTCAGGTCGCGACAACGGTAGGCGCTGATTTCCTCCTCGCCAACTCCCAAACTCTTGTCTCGTTCAAGTGAGGGACCGTTTTGGCCGTCGCCCATCATGACGTGCGTGCGTACGCATGCACGTGCGGTAACGGGAGGATTGCGGGAAGTCGGTTGCTTGTAAAGTAGCGGGTCAAAAAAGGTTGGGCGCCCCTGCTCCAGTGTGTTCTGCTTGACTGACAGCAGATCACAAATATTTCTTTTATTTTGACATCATGATGACTTTTTGTCTCTCGAACTAGGTTTGGATTCCCACTTGCATGTGCTCAAGCAAGCCTTGAGCGACAGCATCAAAACGCGCAGCAGGTCTAAAGTTAGAATGCAAAGGCCAAGGAAGGAGAGTAATGCAATTAGCTGCATGTGAGCCGACGTACTTCAGCTTGACGCGGCAGCATCGCGACAAAGAACGTGGAAGGCAAACACAGGGAAGGAAATTGGACATCCAATAAAATCCCTTTTTGAGCTGCCCATTTCCTAAAAAACGCTTTGAATCCCGCCGTCACAGTTGCACTCGTTTACTTCATGCCACTGCCACAATCCACGGCTTAGATGACGACGTTTGTGTCGGTGTCACCTTATCCAGCTGGGAATTTGTGTCCCGTGGGGCACGGGACCGCTGATGGGGAGCGCAAATCGACCATTGGAGTTCTGCACTTTGTCTTTGAGGAAAATGGACACCTGGCGCACAAGAGAGCACAAAGCAAGGAGAATTATCGGCTGTAAGGTCAACGCCTGCGCTCATTAGCGTTTTGTTTTTGTTTTTTCTGGGGGGAGTCCAAGGAACTTTCCTCAAGTCAATAGACCAGCTTCATTGAGACCAGTGGGTCACAACCTTTTTACACCAAGTACCACCTCGAAAATACTAGGATCAGTATGAATAGTGTTGTAAGTGCACGTTTTTAGGCCTACGCACTCCATTTTTCACAGTGCAACTTAGCTTTTACTGTGTAATATTGTCTATACAGACACTCCCCGAGTTACGAACATCCGAGTTACAAACAAACGGTACATACGAACATTTTCACGGGTCTGTCGAAAAAAAAAAAAAAAGTTAGATTTTGTATTGCGTGGGGGGCGGGCGTGTGACGGTGGAACAGGCGGGGAAGCGTCCGGCGCGCCGATCGACGACCGGTCGTCTACTCTCCCCCGCTGAAGCCGCTGCTAGTTTATCGGGCAGCTAACAATCGAGCCCTGAAGAACGTGACGAAAAGCTCTCTCCCCGTTATATGGATGTCAATATACGTCTTAAACATACATTCCAGACAAAATATAGCACTGAAGCAACTTACGAACGAATTCACCTTATGAACAATCGTCCGGAACGTAACTCGTTCGTAACCTGGGGAGCGTCTGTACTGTGTCCTTACTGTGCAATCCTGTACGATGTGCAATACTACTTTGCTGCTGGAACCACAACCTCAAGACCTCAACTGCTAAGCTACTCTCATCCTATGTTTTCCTTTGTTCTGACTGTCTCTATAATAAGCCGCTCTAGCACAACTCTAATTGCCCCACGGGGATAAATAAAGTTTTCTGAATCTGAATCTGAAAATGTTCTATCCTTCAAGCGAATCCGCGGGCGTGCTAACTTTGGAGATTTCCGTCCATCACAGTCCGCATGGTGCTTTTCCTCTTTGGCCCGGAGGCGTGTGGTGTTCCACAGGGCGCAATTCCGGGGCCTCTGCTGTTCACACTGCATTTGCTCCCTTTAGAAAGAAACATGGTATTTCCTTCCACTGCGATGCAGACGACTGTCGGATCGATGTCCCGCTGAGCAAAATAGACAGTTTCCCCACTGAGGACATGTGTACACTGCCTCGCCCAAGAGGAAATCCAGACCTGGATGACACTCAATTTCTTGAATTTTCAATGGTGTTTGGTCCCAGGTCCCCTTGTCCAGCGCATCCTGCGGACGTGGGCCCCTTGGCTCCTGATCTGAAGCTAACAGTCTCCAACTTGGGTCTTAAACTGGGCCTTTCTGTTGGCAGCTCTTTGGAATGAACAGCGGATGGATGACTCCCCAAAATATTGCCGTCATCGTGTGGCATCCAGGACAATTAGTCAGTCACCTTTTGGAGAAGTGCCAATGACTGTTGGCTTGTCACTGTTAGCGGCAGGGCCCTGTCCCCATTCGACGCAGTAAATGCATTGAGCGCATGCCGTGCAAAATCGTTCTTGCGACACTTACCCTGATGTGCATGTCCTGAAAGAAGATCAGAAGAGTTTGCCGAATCAGCTGGAATTCGCCGCTCGCTAACGGCGTGTACATCTGAAAGGAAGAAATAACGTCAGCTTCCATTGGAGCCCATCCGAATTCCCGCCACGCAAAGCGTCGGCGCACCTCGATGAGCTGCTGATACGTCTCGTCCACCTGAGCCAAAATACAAGCTGTGTCCTTGACAAACTCCTTGATGGAGTCCATGTGGTTGAAGGAAACCAGGAGAAGGTCCCGGGGCCGAGGACAGAGGAGAACTTGGTACTTGAAGGCCATGGTCATCAAGTCGTACAGCTGGAAAAATAGGAAACCATCCAGATCTGAGCCACAGTACACATTTAGTACAAGGTGGGAGCATGCGGGAGAGGAGGAGGGGGGGTGAAAACTATGTAGCGTGTCGGCCAGGGTTCAAAGATGTCATGCAAAACTAAACTGAATCCGGATCTGATAAGAGATCTGCTAAGGGAAATCAAATTGGAATCAAAAGGGCGTGTCTAAAACGGTCCGATCTGGTGTTGATCCACACTGTGCACGTGAAAGCAACGGAATCAATAATTGCTGACCAGATTCAGAAGCTTCTTATCATTGCAAAGAGTATCGAGATGGAACGCAATTTGCCGAAGCCGCAATGTGAAACTAAGGCGAATCCATGCAGATCTACTCCAGATTACACATGTGGTAGTGACCAAAAAATCAATCGCTTTGGCGCAGCACATTGACACGACATCCCCTATTGAATACACACCTGAAATCCTGGACTCAGCCCCAATCACCCACTCACTTTTTCTTCTTCTACTTCTCCCTTTCATAATGTTGCTGTAAATTCTCCATTGTGAGGCAACTCGAGGTTTTCTTCTCTTCTGAAAGTAAGTGTGCTAAAAATAAAAAAAAAACACAATGGCGCACCTTGTCCATGCTGGCTTGATTGAGCCTCATGATGGAAGCGTGGGCCAGCCGGTCGAAGACGGTGCGCAGCGCCTTCTTGGAATACAGCTCCTGCGGCTTGAAAAGCTCCTCCAGGAACTTCTTGTTGAACATGGTGGTGATGATGTCATTCATGACTGCTCGGGGAATGAAGGCAAAATAGGTTCAGGGAGGTATCGCGACACCGAACCGATGACTGACGACCATCGCCATCGAGTCTACATCACATCGCGACTGGGGTGGGCAAAATCCCAGAAAGTTGCCACAGCACTGTTTCGAGCGCACCGGGACTAAAATACCGATTTTCCGCCAACAGCGGCCTCTGCGTCTCAATTAAAGCAAATAAGAACAATTGGCTCCTTCACTCTGATCACTGACACCGCCATATTCCACCGTTGACCTCACTGGCGGGGCATCTGCAAAAGTTGACATTTGTGTGGATCGAAGGGAAGCACGAGTCGCAGTACGAAGCCAAATCCAAAAGAAGAACGAGAGCCTTTGAAGCGAAAGCCAGATTCCAAAGGTGCTCTTGTTGATGCCCATCGAAGCGAGACGGGTGTCACCTATTGTTGTCAGGACGCCTCGCATTCTGTCATCGTCGCCCCGGCCGGCTTCAGTCAAGGGGCAACGAATACATCAGAGTACAGAGACGGACAGACAATACGCCTCGGTGTGTCGCGTTTCGATCTTTAAGCGGTCGTTTGTTGTCGCGGAGCCAAAAGCTCAGCACCTTTCTTTGCTTTGTCGGCGGGGATGTTTTGAGCTCGTAGCCGCTGGTCCAGAATATAAAGCATTTCTCCACCGAGATTGATGAAGAGCAACGGGAGAGTCCTCGACGACATGTTGGAACCTGTCAAAATCTGGAATGGCCAACAAAAACAAAGAGCTCGGGATTGTGGCGAGCTAAAGACGACGACCGAGAGGAGATCGGTTGCTACAATGCCTCCTGCGCCTGTTGCCAGGCCACGGAGAAAGTAGCCAATCAGAGCGATGGACGTCATCAAACAGGAAGTTGCGCGTCAGCGCGGAAGAGGACGAGAACTTGAAGAATGTAGGATTAGAAGAGCACGCATTGGGACCTGATCCAGTTTTGTTTTATTTAGAATATGAACAAATTCAATGATCAAACAAGGGAGAATTATTCATGTGCTATGAAGTTTTGGAATTGTTTTGGGGATTTTTTTTCTCTGCAGCCTAAAATTAGTGTTGAACAAAATTATTATTATAATTAATGTGAACATGTCATGTAAACAAATGAATATAGCCATGTATTCAATTATACAAAATTATTTGGGTGTTAAAAATGTAATGTAAACCTCTCTATTGCATTACTAGAAAAGTATTGAACTTTTTCAACGTATTATACACTACAGTATTATATTTCATTACAAACTTCATTACTAAAGTTATAATTAATATCCTGCATAATAAGTATATTTGTAATGACTGTATTTAATTCATCTTTTTTTTTTAAATCATATATGTAATGTGGGGCGGCCCGGTAGTCCAGTGGTTAGCACATCGGCTTCACAGTGCAGAGGTACCGGGTTCGATTCCAGCTCCGGCCTCCCTGTGTAGAGTTTGCATGTTCTCCCCGGGCTTGCGTGGGTTTTCTCCCGGTGCTCCGGTTTCCTCCCACATTCCAAAGACATGCATGGCAGGCTGAACGTAAACTTTTATTAGAGGTATTTAGTTCTCAATAGGTTTTTGAATATGTTTTCCCAAATATTTTTGTCGTTTTTTTTGTAGCAAAAACAATGTATGAAAAAAAACATGTTAATCTTGCTTTTCTTTAAAACCAATTGGTAAATAAAACAATAGCAAATTATTAAATTGCTCATTTATGGAAATAATCAAAACACACCATGTAATACCCCCCCCCCCCCCTCCAGATGTTGGGTTGGTACTTGAGTGCATTCAAGTACCGGTACACAAACGAATCTTTATTATGATCACGTTGCCAATGTGACATTTCATTTATATGCATCTTAGTCAATCAAAGAGAATCTTAAGGGTGTGAACCGATAACCCTTGTCCAATCATTTGTTGAATCCCCCCAAAAAACAGTCTTGACGGAATCCTTTTTCTGGGGGATGACGGCCAATCCTTTGACGTGTTGTTGCTATTACGCTGAAGTTTCTCCATTCCGGATGCGCATCTCTCTGGCCATTCTGCACAACTCACAGGTGCCGCAGAAAAACGTCATGAGTGCGTCATTGCAAATAGTACCCTGTGAAAAGATGAAAGGGCCCACATCATGCAAAAGTCACCTTTTAATTACTCACATTGTCAACAGTCAAGGTTGCTGTGTTCTGGCAATAGTTCATGTTTTGGGTTTAGTTTGTTTAACATTGGCAGATCAGATTTGAGCAGGCCAAGACTTTACTCGGCACCTCCAGCAGAAGAGTCAAGCGAGAGGCGCCTTCTATGCCACCAGCAGCAGTCTCTTTGCCTCTTGAGGAAGCAAATCTTGAGGAATGTTAAGTACTGGAGAAGGTTTGGGAACATTGAAGTAAATATGTGTCACGGTTGTAATCGTCTCAAGTGTAAATCCTGTTTCCATATTTTAAATGTGCTGGTATCCTTACACAAATCCCCCCAAATCCCCCGGGGGGGACGTTTGACCTTTGGGGGGGGCATCAGCCGCGAAAAACGAGGGATTCCTGTAACGCGTTTCGACGACTAGTGGGAGTGCAAAGAACATTTGAGACTTGATTTGCACTTGACGACTTTTTGGTAACTGTGTACGTATGACTCAAGTGTGATGGCCCTTCTCAGTTGCGCCTGGTTGAGCCACATTTCCTTTCTGGTGCAAGGCGTGAGTGAAATCAAAGGCATTTCTTCCTCCTCTTCCTCATTTCCACATACCTCGATGCCATACGTGAGCCTCATGTGGGTCCTCAAAGCCGTCATGCCGCCGGGCACGCAGCCCAAGCAGCAGTGTTCGCCATATTTGTCGGCCGTGTAGCAGGCCAGGATGGACGGGCAGAGGAAGCCGGCAACACCTGGCGGAGGACCGACACATTGTGCTCTTGACCGGTCGTCCAACATGAGAATCGTACAAATTGTTCCACTCACAAATTGTGATATCGTTGCAGCAGGAGCAGATGCCCGTGCTCCACTGTCCCGTGTGGACATTGGTGCCGTAGCCGCCGGTGCCGGGCTGGCTGGTTACCGCTGGGTTGGACATGTGGGCCGCAGGTTCTGGTACCTTGACGAGACATGTGCATGACATTTGTTTTGTTTTCTTGAAATCATGACAGGAAACCATGTTGTATTTCCTTTTGCTACATTTATTTTTTGCAGGAGAAAAAAACAGATGACCTGAATGTGACTTCTGCTGTGAATTGTTGTTGCGTTCTACTTGTGATTTGCACACGACAGAGTACCTCACGATGCAGAAACGATGAGGCCTGGTGTCATTTGTGCAGACGAGCACTGCCCTTATGCATCACTCTTGATATATTGCGGGTGAAATGATTCAAAATACAACAATGATCATCCCATAAGTATAATTTCAATACCCCCCCCACCACAAAAACTATCATCAACAATCTGTTTATATCAGACATTTTTCAACATACTTTTTTTGTTATATTGAAAATATTGAAAAATCAACAAAACGGAAACTAAAAACAAGCATTCGAATAAAAAGTCAACCAATAGCCATTCAAATTCAATTTCTCATTCATCAAACATTTAGAACCTTAAAAAGCAGAACATGACATCTTTTTTCTTTCTTACAATCATAACCTTTCCACCCAAAGTGTATATATATACTGTTTATAAACATGTCCAGTAAATAACAGCTGTATCTATTTTGGACTATTTCTTTTGCATCAACATCCTTTGAAATACATTTAGCTTTGTAATATAGGAAATAAAAAATAATAAAATACACAAGTGTAAGCTTTGACATTTTATGACTTAAAAAAACAAATATAAAACCCATAGATATGCAGTATGGATATTTATGTATCAATAATTGAACTTTTTTGAAGACATTTATGGTCCTCAATGTAAGAACTTTAATCTTCACCATCTAATTCACGTGTCGATGTTTTAGTCACCCCCTACACATGCACACATATTGACCTAACAGACTATTTTCCATCGTTAACGTTAAAAGTGAATTCCTTTCTCATAATACTGGTCAAGTGCAATATTGCAACATAGGTTTTTGATCATAGCAAGATATTATGGTGAGCCCCAAAAACTACGAGAGAGAAACATGCATGATTAAGGCGAGTACGTTCGACAGCGAATTTACGACATGGATGAGCTGCGTTCTCATTCAATCCTTTCAGATGTTGGCTGGCGGTCAAAACGCGATGCGACTTACCAGAAGACGGGCGGGCGGGCGTCTGTGCGCGCACCGGTCGCGATCAAACTGCCGAGCTTGACGCCACACAGGAAGTTTGGTGGAGACACACTTATTGCTGAAATGAAAACGGCTGAGGATGATGAGATCTCTGCGGTGATTCTCACACCAAACGTTTTTTTTTTTTTTGCTGGTTGGCTTTTCTTGCACATCCACACAGCACATCTGATGGTACCTTGAACCACTGGAGTGCCTTTACAAACCCATCGAGGAGGAAATGAAACAGCTGGTTCAGGCCACCATGTGCAGAATTCCCGTGATTTAATCAGCGAGGCCGGTTGAAGATCCGCAGCCACTTTCGAGCAAGTGGGAACCACGACTAAGCAGAAACATCCTCACCGGAGCAACGCCCAACAAGGGTCACCCCCCCCCAAAATCTTGTTCGATGTACAGATTTGCATTCGCTCCCGCTAAGCGGCACGTACTCCACGGCTCTGCAGAGGTGCTGACACGGTGGGTGGCGGCGGCCATTGGGGTTTGCCCATGGCTCCGTAAGCGCCGCGTACGCAAAGTGTACATATGAAGTGCTGCCACCGCGAGTTGAAAACGCTTTTGTCTTGATGGGCGTTTGAATTGAAGCCACTTTCCTCTTTTTTTTCCCTCCATTGTTTTGTTTCATTGCGAAAACCTTCAACCGCTATGACTGAGCCCATGACGTTCGGAGGCAAAAGATGCCTTTATCTGGAGTGGGCTGTCAAGTTACCAAAAACATGTCAGCACTCAAAGATTTGATGCCGATGACTCGTTTTATTGTGTTGCCGAGTTAATGAGCCGAGTGGAAAATGGGTGGACATTTAGTGCCTCGTGATTCTGCCACGCGGTGAGAGCCTGCAAAATTGTTGAGAGCAAAGTCGGCCATTTCTTCAAGTGTGGCTTTCAGCATCCACGGGATGGGCTGCCCCAAAGATGGAGAGTGGGCCGCAAATGGCCCCCGGGGCCGTAGGCTGGACGCCGACAGGTGTCCCGGAAGAAAAAAAGAAAAATGTTGCCGTTGACCGACATGAGCTGCGGCATCTACTGACTGGCAGTTGGCGCCCGGGCTGCCTCGGCGCTTTGCAGTTTCAGCTTCTGCTCGGCTTTCTGCTTCTGTACCTCCTTGAAGACCTGTGGGGGAAATCAAAGGGGAGCAAAATGAAAAACAACCCAAAGAGAAAGAGAAGGAAGGAGATTGGAGTGAGGCGTGTCGTGTCGACGGCATTTGTACGTGGCAAACGTGCCCCTGCAACCGGCGCGAGTCAGCGAGCAAACACTTTGTTTCGCTTGTCCAAAGAGGCCGCGAGAACGAGAGACGATGAAGGCAAACAGGATGGACGCGTACTTGCTCAGCTGCAGTTCCCGTTCTTTCCACCGCTAATGCAAATGAAAGGCTTTCATTTGAGACGGACATCCAATTGAATTGTTATACGTTCTTGTGAGAAAGCGTTGACACCCCCAGCCCCCCCCTCCCCCTTCGCATTCTCGCAGATCGGCACCCGTGCATCCACCTGATGCAATTTCAGCCGAATCAATCACCACTCGAAGGCTTTGATCAGATCCTGGTCCAGTGCGAGCGACTGTGGGGTGCGTGACGGCGCCAGGTGATGTGCGCAAGCGGTGTGGTGGCGAGAACATGCAGAAATACCGGCGGCTAACTCCACAAGCGAGCTTTTTCAAGTCAAAAATATGACCGAGTCCCACTGTCATCTTTCACAGACACGCGCACGCAAAGTTCAACATTCATGCAGCGGTGTCGTTTTTATCTTGCAATCAACTGTTATTTTGCAGTCAAAGTGCTCTTTTTTGTGTTATGTTATTTAGTAGGACAGCATCTGTGTCTGCAGCAAAGGCTGTTTGAAAGTGCTCTAGAAATACATTTGAGTTGAGATGTTTGAGGTATTCCAAATGCAAGAAAAATAAATCAACTATACAAGAGAATGGTAGATGGCACAAATGAACTTTTTCTTCCTAATGAACGAAGGGGGTCTGGAGCTTTCAATTGGTAGGTTATATAGTGAGAGAACTCCATTTTGCGCCGGCCTTCAAAAATGAGCCCAAAATGGGTGGCGGCGATTCTCCCGATTGGAGAAAAAGGGCTGCATTGAATGGGCAAAATAAATACAATAAAATAAATAATAATTTTAAGAAGAACAGAAGAAATCGTGTTTTGGCCGAGGGGCTCAGCAGCGGTTTTTTCGCCCCCACGGAAAAGGCTTGCGGAAGGTTGAGGTCGGTCGGGTGCCTGGTGTTTTGCCGCTCGCTACCTTCAGGCAGAAGGCCTTTTTGGCCAGCCAGCGTCGCGTGGCCCTCCTGTAGTACTCCGGCGGGAAGGTGTAGGTGATGCCCAGCCGCTCGCACACGTTCTCAAAGGCCTCGTAGCGCTCCAGCCGCAGACCCTTCAGCAACTTCTTCCTCTTGTCGATGGCCATGAGCATGCGTCGCTTGTTGGCCTTGTCCTGGAAGACGCAGAGGAAGGCAAGTCTCGCATGGGGGCGGAGTGGAGGGGGGGGTAATTCTGGTTTGGCAAAACCATTTCCAAATGTGGGTTGCAATCCACAAAGAGGTCAAAAGAATCTGTGGCCGAGAGCAGGTGTGGGATCTGTCAAGAGCGAGCCTCTCCTACGCAGCCGCACGTTTGCAAATGGCCGCACGCATTTGTCGGTCGTGTAAGACGGCGGGACTGCAGCCAAAGTCACACGAGAGGATACGGCCAATCAAGGGGCTCACGCACTTCCAGATTGATGGACAGACACCAAAGGTGTCTAAACTGCGGCCCGCCGTCCTTTTTTAAAAAAACCTCCACGAAAACGACGTGTCATGGTTCGTCTGTCAAGTGCAGATCTACTCGGTGAGATAGCGGGCTGTTGGCCACCCCAAAAATGTATGGGGGGGAGACAATCCTCAACTATTTGCCGCGGCACCTTTAACAGAAAGCTGATGAAATGAACGACACCATGCAAACGATATAGAATTGCTTTCCTGACCAACTTGAGTATGTTTCACAAAAGTGGAGGACTTCTCAAGTGGCCCCTTCATCCTGATTTTCATTCACTCCGGACACCCCTGCTGTACACACTTTACTGGCTACAATTCACTGTCCACATTTATGCCGCCCATTTGCGACTTTGGTCACGCATTTGCGACTTTGGTTATCCATAGGTGTCAAACTCAGGTCCTGGAGGGCCAATGACCTTCATGTTTTCCAAGTCTCCCTGTTGCAACACACCTGATTCAAATGATCAGATCATCAGCAAGCTCTGCGGAAGCCTGACATTGAACCTGTTCATTTGAATCAGGTGTGTTGCAACAGGGAGAGTTGGAAAACATGCAGGGCATTGGCCCTCCAGGACCTGAGTTTGACACCTATGGGTTATGCCTACAGATTCTTTCGATTATTTATTTTTTTTACCTATTTGCGGATCGAAATCCGCATGTGGAAATGGTTTTGCGACAAGACTGGTCCCATACGCTTGGATTAAAGAAAACAACGACAACAACAAAAAACAAAAGTGAACGAAGAGGAAACGATAGCCCGACTATGTCGCGAACGGGAAATTTTCCGACCACCTCACGTGTGGTGTGATGATCACAGGATATCCTGCATGTGTCTGACGCAACAGGAAGGAAACACGTTCAAGTTGTGACAAACCTTTTCAGCGCCTCATGAGTTCTCTCGGCTCACCTTGTGATGTTTGAGCAAGTGCTCCTGAAAGTTGCGGATCCTTGCCGTCAAAATGGCCACTGCAACACACACACACACACACACACACACACACACACACACACACACACACACACACACACACACACACACACAGTCACACACACAGTCACACAACCGACTCCCCAGAATCGAATGCGCGTGTGGCAGTGAAGGCAAACTTGCCTCGAACTTCCACCGAATCGCGGTCGCCTTCATCTCGTTGCACCTTGGCGATCAGCTGCTCCTTTTTCAGCGCCAGCTTTTCACTCTGAGGACGTGCGCGCGCTATCAGCCCATGATCTGGCGCAGCCATCAGATCAAACCATCGAAGCAACTTACGTGACTTGCCAACTCCAGCGAAAGAAGTCTTTTGACAACATCGTCCGTCCTGCCTTGACAAAAAGACACAGAAAGGCAGCCGTTTGTGACAGCATTCGCTGTTGGGAGGAAGGACAAATATGGGTGTTGAAAAGAGCCAAATGGACAGGATAGCCATCTCAACATGGACCTCAAGAAATGCCATTTTGGCAAAAGAAGGAAAAGGTTTTGGTGCGGCAAACAAAGCGAGCTCACAGTGTGTTGAGAGCCAATGCGCCCTTCGCCTAACAGATGGCCGCGCACACGTCAGCTTGCATCCGGCGGATCATTCATTCAGATCAAATGAGACACGTCTTGCGTGGGCCGTTATTGCCGTGACGAGTTTCGCCCCCGCACTACTGCGGGGGTCCCGGTGCAACCGTGGCTATCGAGTGGCAGAAAACGGCTGCTCGGGCGCTCAAATGTAGGCCCCTTCGCCAGAGCTTCCATTTCAAAATTGGGCTCATAATGTTTGTTGTTTAAAGGAAAAAAATTCGACCACGCGACTGCATTTGCACAAAATCCTGTCGTTTTCGTCAGGATGATGCGAAAATATCTTTTTTTTTCTCTCTCAGTAGAAGGGCCACCCTCCTCAGTTAACGACGGATGTCTCTCTCGCGTTGTGTGTTGCCCTTACGTTTGAGCGAGTGGTACAGCGGCGTAATCCATCTTCAACGAGGTCGAGGGGAGGTCGGCGAGCTGGCTCTCAGGACCTGCAAGGGAAACAAAAGAGCAACCGGTTCAAAGCGAGCCTTTCGGGCAGAGCGGTCGTCATCTCCTTCACAAAGACATACCTGCCTCCTTTCTCTTTGAAAGGCGAGCATAATGTCGGACCAGTGCTGGAGGGCCAAGGCTTCCTGACGCCGAAGAGAGACATGAAACAGAGATTGATTTTTAAAGCCATAAACCATCTTGAAAGGAGAGTTTTCGAAAACATTACAACTGTTTCTTTTTCATACAATTAAAGACAACTGTTACGTCATTCCGAATACTAGGGTTCTAATTATTTCCGGCCGCATAAATTACCTCTTTTGAAAACTATAACGACGAGACATTTTACCTTTTGAAATGCGCGTGTCAGCATGATCATCGGCATTTTATGACAAAATGGAAAATATTGAGACGGATTTTAAAATGGAGACGCGGCATATTCGGCCTGTTCACGTCTTCTCAGGGGAACTTCAAGACGTGCATCCAAATCACTGTCACACAATGTCACTTTTCGTGACTAATAATCACATTCAAAACCCACAAACATTTGTGGTTGCAGTTTCTCATCGTGAGAGCTCACGTCGACCGTCACACGCGTACCAATAAAGCGTTGCAACGCGACGAGGACAAATCCTGTTCGATGACTGAGAACGTCCAGCATTCGCGCCGCAATCTTCAAGTGTACCTAATGGAATGTCGAGCGAGAGTGCGTGTCTTCCGCGCATGCGCGCTTGGCCGCGAGGAGCGCCCATCTTTTAGCATCGGGTCATGAGCTAACGATGCTACTTGTGACGTGCCGCGCCGCATTAACCGCACCATCGGTGACGTTTTATAGTACACAATATATGAGTCCAGGTTATGCCTCCGCGTTGACTTCTTACCGCCGTTGACTTTGTGTGGCGAAAGCAACGCCGAGTAGCCAGTTCGCGGGGGTGCGGCGCTTTCCCTCAAAGCGACCACCGAAGACCTTAGAATGGTCCTCAGGGCTATATTCGACAACATGACTTTGGGTTGAATTTGCCAACTTTGGAACAAACGAGCCCGAAGCGAAGCCGACCAGAGCAAATGGAAGAAAGCCACACTCGACCGCTAGATGTGCGGCGCCATATTGGTGAGAAGTAAAGATTGCCGGTCGTCGTTCCTCGATCGAGGAATGCCAAACGAACCCAGAACACGTCGATGGAAAGGGGAGGGGAAGTCAAAAGCGTAGGTCCTACCAGGAAGGAAAACCCATGAGACAACTGTCTGCGTAAAAACACAAATATATTTATTACTGTAAAAAGTAGGATAAAACATGGACACCAATGAATGTAATCAAAGTTTTTTCAGAGGATTTTAAAACTCGTATCGTTGTTTTACCTTGAACCAACTGATATTAATAACGCAACCTGTGGAAACAGTCAGATAGCGCGTACAACACTCGCGGGCATTTATTTCTGTTATCCCCTGCAAACAACAACAAAAACGACAAATACAATGTACGACTGAAGCATAGCATATTCCATTAACCCACTCAATCTCTGTCTGCATTATACTGCCCCTTGGTGGCACGGTGCCTCGACGAGCAACACAGTAGCATGAACTCATCATGCACAAACTGTTAAATTCATCCATCCATCCATTTTCTAATCCTCTTCTCGTCACAAGGGTCGCGGCCGTGCTCCAGCCTATCCCAGCCGTACACCCTGAACCGTTTGCCAGCCAATCGCAGGGCACATAGTCAAACAGCCATTTGCACTCACAATCACACTCGGGGACACAATCACACTCAAGTGTTCCATTAACCTACCATGCATGTTTTGGAAATGTGGGAGGAAAGCGGAGCATCCGCAGAAAGGCCAAGCAGGCACAGGGAGAACATACGAACTCCACACAGGAAGGCCAGGGCCAGAATCGAACCCTGCGAGATGAGCGAACCAGTCGACCACCGTGCCGCCCTGTATGATATTTTTACATATTAATGCAGGTTTTACACGATTCCACACCAGAGTGCGTGTTCGTGACTTGTGGTGGCGAGTGATCGCGGTTAGGTTGAGCTTTATTTCCAAAACAGGTCCCGGAAATTCATTGTGGTTTTGGGGTGGAACGGATTAATGGCATTTTCACTTCATGTCGATAGGGAGAGATGATTTGAGAAACAGACTTATATCTGCAAGTGAAGGCACAGCTGTACTTTACATTACCGCACAAGTCTAATGAAACATGAGACATCACTGAGTGTCATTCATGGCTAACGCTCTGAGAAAAGGAAAGTCCTCCCACTGGATGGCGGAGGCGTTGTCCTCCTCTTCGGGCCTGCACGGTCCAAAGAAGCACTGCGAGCCTTCGGACACGTCGACGTTCTGGTAACACTTGGGACTCTCTTCCGACCCCAAGAGAGGCTGCGTGGACTCGGAGCGCAGGTACTCGTGAGGGTGCGTGGCGGGGAAGATGACGGTAGCGTAGGGCACCGAGTCGCCGTTGGAAGAGGCCAAACCGGGGAGGAAAGGTGAGCCGCAGATGGACTCTCCCAAGTCGCTGGTGTCCTCTGCGTTGTTCAACCAAGCGGTGACGTCTTCTTCCTTCCCGGGCTTCCGGGGTAGCTCCAGGAAGCTCAGGTGGGAGAGATAAATTGGATTCGGCTCCTCAAAGTCCCACGAAGCTCGGATATCCTGCACAAAGCGGACCTTTAGTCACTCTAGCAAGGTCGGATGTCAGGAAAGTGGGCTGCGGAGGTGTTTTGAACACGATCCACAAGCTCGAGCATAAACGCTAAAAGACATGAGCAGTACTGCGCCGTGTCAGTTTGCACTTGCCGCACGACCGAAAGACAACGGCGGCATGCCACCTGTGTTGATTCCGAGGTCCAACTTTTGATGCTGCTGTTTGCGGGATCTGGAACGTCGGGCCAAAAACGCATCTTCAGCCTGTGAAAAGCGAGCAAACGGCGTGGAAAGGCAGTCGCAACCTGAACGCAGCGGCACAGCTAAGCTTCCATCTTACTTACCGATTATGCTCAGAGGAACAAGTCTTGACCAGAAAAATGATCAGCAGACACAAACAAGCACACGTGGCCACCACGATTATCACAGAAGAGACGGGATCTGATATGAAAACACAAATCAAACGTGAGAGTTGCTCTCCTTGGCCCGTGAGCCGTGAGCACAATTACGCCATCAGATGTGTGACGCTCCTCCCCCGACGGTATCGTCAAAGCGACGTGGAGGAGGAAGCAGGTGTGTGGCGTCAAGTGGCAAGCATGAAAAAAATGCCAGCGGAGTGTGCACAGCTTGCCCACGTCAACATGAGCAGTGTCGTCGCTAATAACCTGAAAGCAGCAAGCAAAAAAAAAATACAAAAAAAAATTCCCAGAAACGTGTACATGGCAGCGCAAAGCCGAACCCAACAAGTTCTTGCCACCGTTTTCAGTGCCCTGCTATTGTTTGGCACATGCGCAAGGAGCACACACCCATTTCTTTGATGTCAAAGTGAACCGTGGACCCGTTCCGGCTTCCGCCGTACGTGCTGACCATCAAGACAGCATCGTAAACAGACCAGGAGTTGAGGCCCGTCAGGACCACTTTGCGCTCTTGCGGGTCTCCCGTGGCCACTGAAATGACAACGACGTATCCCTGCATGACACTCAATTCAGAAAAGAGAATGTTGCTTTTGAAACTGAAATTTGCCTACCGTGCACCCTTCTGGTCTCGTCCCAGTAAAACAATTTGTAGCTTTGAATGATGCCGTTGCGCCGGTCTAAGGGTATTTCATCCCAGGCGAGTTCCACATGGTACTGCCAGTTCTTCTTAATTCTTATCTTTGGGACCTCAGATGGAGCTTAAAAAAAAAGATCACAGCTGGTGATCGTTGTCGTCATTACAATGCATCCGTCCGTCCGTCCATTTGCCGAGCCGCTTATCCTCCCCAAGGTTACAGTCGTGTTTTTGGAACGTGCGAGGAAAGCGGAGCACCCAAAGAAAAGCCACAGGGAGAGCATGCGAACCCGCACGAGAAGGCCGGGGCCTGGAATTGTCGGCCCGTACCGAGAGGCGGACGTGCTAACCGGTCGACTGCGGCGCCGCCCATTAGTATTTGTTTTGGGAAGGTCAAGAATCCCTATTTAGTGATGAGGCAGGAAGACCGCAGGATTTGTTCTCGAAAAATGATCGCGCGGCTTTAACAGTCCAATGACTATGAACCCAAATCAAACAAACAAAGCCAATGTATTCATTTAGACATATATATGTACTAAAAAAAATCTTCAAGACATATTCAAATAAAATGCAACGAAGTGTATTCAAATGTGGAGAAAAATATTCAGCGTTAAACACTTACGACAAACGCATTTTGAATGATGACTTCAATGCTAAACGCAGTCTAAAATATCAACGTCAAAGCTATTTATGATTCATTGCGTGACCAACGTACTGGATGGAGTCGGCGCAAAAATGAAGTGAACCAATGTCCAATTTCAAAAATGTTTTTTTTTCAGAATTTATGGGGGGAAAAAATGCAAAAGATAATCTGTACTAATGAATTGAATGACATCAATGCATGAATCATTCATATTCCTTTGGTCATTTGTGTGGAGCCATTTCAATTTGGAACTGAAACCATTTTGCAAAATACCCCCAAATATTCCACTCATTTTCAATCAATGAATTCAACCGTGAAACGCAGTCTGAAAGAAGCTCCAGTGAACGTATTCATTCACGAGTTCATGGCCAATTTATAGATGCGGCGCTCAAAAGGCGAAACCAAACAAGCGAAAAGCAAAAGAACGTCTTGCGGCTCTCCAATTTTCCACGAAGCGGGAAGTCGAGAACGAAAACGAAAAAACGGGCATTTGAACGCTCCGTTTGCAAGAGTTTGGGCCGACAGTTCCTTTTCCGGCCACAGGAGGACACTGTTACCTCACGCAACCAACGTCCCCTTTTGTTGTCACTCACCCTTCTGCAGCGAGTAGGCATGAACGGTCCGCGGCGGGCCGATGCCCTCCTTAAATCTGGGATACACGGAGATCCCGTAGGGCTTGTACGGCTCCAAGGGGCCTGTGGGTGACAGCGAGGGAGGTTGCGTGGAGACAAACCGGATTTTCCCAAACAAGGAATGTCAAAGGCGAGGGAATTCTTGGGCAGTGAGACCAGCGCCAGCTGGGATGTTCAAGTGAAACACATCTCAGGTGGCAAATTGTGCATCAGATTCAGATTTAATCTGCCGGAAGTTCCCAAACGCCGGCCGAGAAGATTTGTCATAATTTTTTTGCAGCCAAGAATATACATTCCGATCAGGAATGTACATCGGCCACACCGCCCTCTCCCTTCATTGAATGGTATTCGATCCGCCGTACGTGACGCATGGCCGCCAAGGTGCTGGCATGAAACCACACCCGTTTAAAACACGGATCACGGAATATGATACGTTCATTCCATTTACGAGGAGAAAAAAAAAATCACTTCAATGACGATATGAAGCTTTTGGGATGTCTGCTGGGTTTCTGTGGGCATCGTCGGATCGCGCCGAACTGAGGGAAAGATCCGGAAGAGGTGGTGAGCAGGACGCGGGAGGGTCCTAGACCATTTATTTGCCCTTGTCTTCCTCAAGAGTTGGGGTCGGGGGGGGGGGGTTGGAGGCGTACCAATGGGGAATTATCATCCAATATGCCGCATTCCACTCCAATTCCAATAAGATAGAGCGACTGCGATGACGATGTGACACAATCTCTCCAATTCCGATGAATCCAATTCAATCCAGTTCGATGATGATGTGAAACGATGCATTCAAAGTCGGCTGCGACTTCACTGCGAGTCACTCCTCATGTGACGCGGTGACAATGAGCCGCAGTTACGATTTCAGTCCCCCCGGCCCTGACGTCATATGATATGCGGGTGACTCCCATGACGAGGCCACACAATTCGTGCCGATGACGGTCAGATAGGATTGAGTCCATTTTGGGTGCAATTCACTCCAATTGCGAGATGAAGTTTCATTCCAATGACAATGCCATATGAGTCACTCCAATCGTGATGCAAGACGATGCAGTCCAAGTCTGATAAGATAGGTTTGAGCTCATGCAAAATAATGAGTGTGGCCCACACCCCACATGGTGCCACAAATGAAGAAAGAGAAAGAAAGAGAAAGACAGAAAGTATACCTGTCACGACAAGAGTCGAGAGATTCCGTCTTGCAGTCTCAAAGCGAACAAGGGACAGGTCGTTGTTTAACAGGGGTCTCCATTCCACGACGTAATCAATAAGAGCGGGCGAGGGCACGTCTTCCCATCGGACCAGCACGGACCCGTTGCCGGCGGCGGTGGCGCAAACTTCGGGTATCGTCTCGCCAGCTGCAGGTACCGGAAGGCGGCGGTCTCATAAATGAGCCGTTTTGCGAAGCCGAGTGTTTGCAGCGGTACCTATGGGGCGGTAGATTGGGACCGACGTCGGGCTGGACCTTCCGGCTGCGTTCAGAGCCACCAGGTAGACTTTCCTGGCTTTCCTGGGAACGTAGAAGGTGCAGTGGCTCCCGGCCGTGGCGCACAGTTTCCCCCTCTTATTTAAGGTCCTCAGTGCCGAAACCACATAAGACAGGTTGCGCCCGTTGGCTCGGAATCGTGCCGATGGCTGGAAAATAACGAAATGGAGAATAAGGTAAGGACGGCGACGTACTGGAAACACAGAATGGATTTGGCGTGAGTGCGTACCTTCCAAAACAAGAGCATTTGGTGTTGGTTGTGCAAGAGATGGCCGGTAACCCTCATCCACGTGTGGAGGGCTCCGGTGGGGGCTGCGAATCGGAAAAAAACGTTTGAGAAGTGGGAAAACGACAGTCAACGATGCAGAGCTTCCAAAGCGCTGCGGTTGGGAACGACAAAAAGGACGCGGCATTCGCCGGTAAGCATCGGTCGGAAGCAGAGGCGCCGACAAACCCAGCCGAGGAGACTCCCTTTTAGCCCAAACTTGACGCCAGGGCTGCTCAATACGTCCATTGCCATCGACGGCCCCAAGTCCATTGCGAGGGGGGTTAAGGGGCGAATGCGTGGGATTCATATGCTATCATTTTGCGTTACTGCACACGGCACCCTAACCATCCTATCAGTTGCACTTTGACCCCAAACAAAAATGCACGGGAGCGCTAACGTATGGCGTCCCACGATCTGTACCACCGATATACAGTCTGCGCTTGCGATCGGAGCTGTTGCCAAAGGATGGCAATCTGGCGCGCGGGGGGGAAGAAGCATTTTGCGGGCGATAGTTTCTGCACTGAAGACGGCGCAAACGTGCATCCCGTGCCTGCGTGTCAGGTCACGACTAAGGTCGGCAGTGCTCTCCTTTTCGCAAACTCCACAAATCTTGTCTCGACTTGATTTGTCTGTTCCTTCGGTCCAAAAAAGGGTTGGGCCGCCCCGATTTACGCTCCGGCCACGGCTTTCCGCGATCGCTTTTACCTGACGGGAAAGAAATTTCTGCCGCGCCTCCGATATGACCGCAGCAGAGTGGTCGCACTCTTCCGTGGGTTCAAGGCCTACCGGTCTCCAGGGTGAACGCAGGCCGGCCGCCGCTCCACTCGCTCCAGGGGCTTTGCTGGTATCGGACTCTGATCTGGGCGACGTACTGCGTTCCGTGCAGCAGACCGCACTGGAACACGTACCTCTGGGGCATCGCCCGGTCCAGGATCTGAAAGGTCATTCGAGAGGCAGTGACTGTAGAGTTCCGAGTCGCCGCTCGGGCTTAAAAAAAATTTTTTTTTGCTTTGTGTTTGCGTGCCAAAATGTGACTAAGCGCGCAAGCTTCAGATAAACCATCACTGAAGTGAAGCGGGAGAGAAAAACAATGCCTGCATTGAGCAAGACACTTTCCGCTGTTTTGGGCGAGTAGCCAAAATGAGATATTGCAGCGGTGCCTCGATTTGAGTGATGATTATGTTCCTAAAAGTCCGACTTCAACAACAGCGCTCAGAAAGCGACGCAAATTTCCCCTCGGCAATAACGTCAATCCAATGAATGTATTCCCGACGCCCGAGTATATAAATCTTGTTTTTCAGAAAACCACACAGAAAACAATGGGCACTAAATATCAATGACCAATGAAATGGATGAATCCATATTCAATGAAGACTCTTGATGATATATGTCACCAAGCGGCCATGGGGACAGGCAAACAGAAAGCAGGCCAAATGAGGGGGGGGGAATCGCATCTCAAGCAAAAGCAGGACAGAGCCTAAATTTTGTTTCGGGTCCCCAAGGAAAGTAAAATCACACGACTGATGACAAACGTGGCCTCGGTTTGTGCGGATGACGTAAGAGGTTGGCACCGTTGATAGAGCGATTTGAACCTCCTTTACGCGTGACATTTTTAAATCGATTTAAAAGCAATCTGGAACGGATGAACGGCATTTACATTCATTTGAATGGCGACGAGGATTGGAGAGGAGTAACCTGTTTGGTCATGGAACAAATCAATGCGAAACGAATCACCCCGTGCATCGTAATGGACGAGCGTACTTACCGGTCGCTCAGTCCACGAGCTGCTCGCCTCCGTCTTGAGTCGCACTTCAAGACTGACAAAGTCCCTCATCCAGTCCTGGAACTGGGAAAAGTCCCATTTTAGCCGCAGGCAGCCGGGACGCCATGCTTGCAGCTTCACAATCTTTGGCGGGTCAAACTTAGCTGGAGCAAAACAGTCAATCCAACGAGTGCATTATGATGGCGAAGGTTGCTTTGGCAGCAGGCAGAATTGCAAATGCGAGATTTCCACGATGGGGAAAAAAATGGGACCGACAGAAATCATTTCAAAACACCTTCAACATTGCCCGACCGACATGCTGGGCATTCTTTGAATGATTTGAATTGGGGGGTCAAGTGAAACTGAGATCATGGGGTTACATAAGTGTGCGCACCCTCTTTGGGCAGTCACCAGCACTGAAAGACGCAAATAGAAGTTCAGCTGTTGGGAGAAGGCGTTTTGATAAATGCCGGTCGCATATTGACTTTTGTCTTGTTACATCGCATGGGAGAAATATGACAATCATCTCTCATTTCAAAAGAAGATGACAGAAAGAAAAAAAATCCAAAACCAAGTCATGAATTGAACGAATTGATGATTAAAGTGCAATCAAACAGATTTTGTCTGCTCTCTTGCATTTGTCACTTCTTTAAAAAATGGCGGTGTGGAATCTCAGTCATCCGAGTTGTGACCAAGGTGAAATTGAGGCCCCTGGACTCGACTTGGATGTTGAATTCTTGTTGTCATTGTTTTTTTTTCCTGAAAATGTTCATATACGACCAGGGCAACATTAGAAGCAAATGCATCTCCCGCCGCACCGATTTCTCTCTCCCATTCGGAGGAAGCCCCAGCTGGAGAAAGCATCCACATTGCCCGCCCCGAACTACCTGAGCTGACGGGTTCCAAAGCCAAGCGCGCCGAGCTCGTCTCTCCGAGCGCATTCACGGCCTTCACGTATATTTCCATTTCAGAGAAGAAGACGAAGCCGGCACGAGGGATGGTGTAGCTGCGGACCCCCGGCGGAAGCTCGTAGGCGTGGCTCCACTTTAAATCCCTGAAATGGACAATATTCCGCACTTTCCCAATGCGGTCGGGGGTGAAGCGTTGCTGCGCTTTGCAGGCTGCCGTCGGAATATTTACCCGATGTGCGTGTGGAGAGTATACTTTGTGGGCAGGTGCGAGTCCGGCAGGCTTGCTTCCCACTTACATGTCAGGCTCTCGTGGGCGGACAGGTTGGCCTGACAGCTCAGGTTCCGGAGCGCTGGAGGTGGATCTCAAGTAGAGGGAAAGGCATGCAACAAATATTAGACTACATCATGCATATCGCACACACATTATATATATAAATAAAAGGTTCACTCTCACAATAAATTGTGGGGGGAAAAAAAAGAAGAAGAAAGAACATTTCCTTACATCCAGCTTGTATTTCCAGGCCGGCGATGATGTGACTCGGCTCATCCCGGAGGCAGCAGGTGAGGGTGGCCCGACTGTGGTTGAAAGTGGGGATCAGCAGCCGGTAGGCTCTGGCGCTCCCGTTGGCCACGGGAATCACGCCGGGAAGAACCCGGTCGCCCAGTCGCAATTGGACTTGGTGCCCGGCCAGCGCGGGGCAGCCGTCGTCGACGACGCAGGTGACCGTGACAGGCGAGCCCATGGTCACCACCGAACTGGATGCGTGGACACTGGCGCACGGTCGCCGGTCATCCCCTAATCATTGGAGTTCAACACAATGCATTATTGTCATCTGGGCTGCGGTGATGCACTTCTTGCTTGCCATCTCTTTGCTAATGTACACTCAGTACTCAAGCTGCCGCATTTAGGAGCATTATTACAGCCCCGCAAAAAAAAACAAAAGCAGCAACATATTAAGCAGGACTTACTCAAAGTCAGCTTTTTAATTGCTGCAAGTGGCAATATCAACACAGCCTCCACAACAACCTGATCTTACCTGGAATTGGTACTTGCCCATCCCACATTTTTTTGTACTGAAAAAAATTGCAACTTGAATCTCTAAATATGAAGAGTTTTTTTGGGGTAACAATCCTACAAACTTGTAATACCCAATGAAGTTTCAATGAAACATACTATACTTAAGTCTTGCGGCATTTCCCTTCCTTGTAAGGACAAAAACGCCGATTCCATCTGAATACAACGTTCATCTCACATCTTTGAGAAGAAATAGGAGCCGTCTCCCAGGAGTCCGGCTTGTTTTCTTACACAATAATTTTGTCTTTCCCGTGTGGCCTAAAACACTCGCCTGTACTTGTCCACAATACTGTATCGTCAATGGAAATATTTTCTGAAGCTAAATTGGCCTCCCAGAACGTTTGAGCGCCCAGTCGCAACAACACCCTGGAGACGAGACGAGACGGGGGTGAATTGTCGTCTCGGCTCGCCATTTTTTCCCACCGACGGCGACACTTACCGCCTTCCGCCGCGTTGACAACCGCCATCACGACAAGTACCGACATCCAAGCGGCTGCCATGGCGGCCACACCTGTCGGCCGGTCCAACGAGAAACACCGGAAGTCACAAATCCAAAATGGCAAACGACCCGAGTGAAGTTATGGTGCTCGCTCACGCAAAACGGATGAAGGATGGAAAAAACCGAACGAACAAACGAATGACCCCCCAAAAAAAGGCCGATGGCAGAGTGATTCTCCACGACGTCGCACCTGTAACTTCACGTCATCAACAAGCGGCCACGTCTTGGAGTGAAAAAAGGACAGCGAGTCTTCTAGCCGCTCACCATTCCACACAAATCGGGATTTGGCTGCAGTTAAGGGAAAAAGAAAAACACGCACGCAACGTTACAATTAGTGACAGAGTCAAAGTACCGTTTCTTCGAAAGAAAAATACTCAAGTGCTTGGTAGACGTCAAACATTTGCTGCCTTTAAAACTTGACTTTCACAAGTCAAGCTTTGCCATGTCAAAAGGGAACCCAATCTTCAAGCCTCCTTGGCTTGAAGATTTTTTTCGTCATTCAAAAACATTCAAATGAATATCATAGAGTTCGTTATAATCGAGTAAAGTCAGTCAATTGGCACCAAAGTATGAAAACATTAACTGCACATTTTCATCCGAAATGGCTTGATAGGTGCGCAAAAGTCTTTGTGACGCTGCCTTAAAAACACACACACACACCAAAGGTTGGGGACCCCTGCCCGAGATGATGGAAACAAACGCCTTCCTTGTCCCTCGACTCACTTCAGCAAGCAAGACCCCGAGACGGACTCAGGAATTGGCAGTTGGGCAGCCGTAATCGCAAATGCAGCCTGCACGCGTTGCCGTTCGTTTGTTTGGGCTCCTTCTCTACTTTGTTGAAAATATCCAACGACAAATTTTCATTTCTTATCAGCCGCTCACAGAAAGGCCTCCGAATCTCTTTGGCTTTTTCCTTTTGAGCATGTCTGATTAGTCCCAGCAGGTATTTTGCCAGAGGCTCGAAAAAGTCGATTTGCCCCCCCCCCACTTAAGCGGGGGGCGATTTACGCGTGGCGAGTCATGTGACTTGTTTTTTTCTTGGGGGGGAGACTTCAATCTCATGCTACTGCTCTATTTTGATTTGAGAAAAATGAGTTGGTTCTTGAAAAATGCAACTGGAATCCTCGTTTATTTGTTCGCTTTTCCACCAAATGATACAGAGAAAAATATGCATGTGTGACCACTTGAATCTTGTATTAGTAATTTTTTTGTTGAAAATACAACTTTAATCCTGGCATTGTTTTTTTCTCGCAAACTCCATACAGGGAGGCCGGAGCTGGAATTGAACCCGGTACCTCTGCACTGTGAGGTCAATGCGCTAACCACTAGAATACTGGCCCACCCTCTTTATATATATATATATAGTTTTATAGTCTATCTATCTATCTATCTATCTATCTATCTATCTATCTATCTATCTATCTATCTATCTATCTATCTATCTATCTATCTATCTATCTATCTATCTATCTATCTATCTATCTATCTATCTATCTATCTATCTATCTATCTATCTATCTATCTATCTATCTATCTATCTATCTATCTATCTATCTATCTATCTATCTATCTATCTATCTATATATATACAGGTATCTATCTCTACATATATATAGATAGGGAGAGAGAGATCTCAAATGTTCTTTAGATATTTTTCTTCCATCCTTGCAGACACCCATTGGGTGGCATTTGCGCACGGCAGTAAGTGATGCCAAGGCATACGCAACGGTGTCGCAAGGACTGTACTCCAGCCACCAGCATATGTTTCCGCTGGTCGAGGACGAGGACACAAGGAGGTTTATTGCGCCACTTTGAGCATTTCGCAACATCCTTGACAGGCAGCGCAATGACACGCTCACCGGCACTTCCCCATTTTGGCGAGTGTATTTCTCACAACAAGTGCGCTCTGAATCGCCACCGATCCGATAAGAATACAACGTCATGCTGGAATCTCTTGGCCCAATTAACCTTGACGTCGGCAGGCATCAAAATCCCACCCGTTTGGCTTTTCGCACTTGACGTTCGCTGGCTGTGGGATGGATGGCACATGCGCAAACGCGGAAGAGCTCGGCAATCCGGCAAACAAACAATGAGCAATATGTTCCCAAATGCTCACATCCCCCCCTAATTCTCTCACTTGAGAAGCGGTACCCTTAATATCAGTTCATTTTGTCCGACGTCTTTTCATAAAGACTGGATGGAAAGAAAGTCGGTATGATGTCATACTGCTAACGTCAAAGAAAGACGGGCTCATTTGTGAATCGTTCATTTTTCAGAGGAAGGATAACATGATTTGAAACCTCCAAAATCTGTTGAGTTAGATTTTTAGGCTGCAGTCCCAATTGAGAGGCGCGTGCCGCTCCACATAGGTCGAGATCTGGAAACAGAGAGCCAACAAGTGGAGCAAGGAAGAGGATTGGTCCTGGCTTTTCTCTTCACAGCCCTTTTAAAATATTATTCTCAAAGTTTGGAACGATTCCGTCTTAGCGTTTTATTTCGACACCAACATGTCATTTCATATCGTTTAAGAAAACGGGGATGCTATCGCTCCACAGTGCGACCTCCGTTTTGGATTCCGCACCCAAAAATGAGAAGCAAACAAATAGAAACTGAGTTTGTTGTTTCACATTCGCTTTTGAAAACGGATCGAAAGAACGTCCCGTAGCTCATACGATGTCCACGCCGCAAAGAAATCATTCATAAATGCCAACAGCCAAGACAAATGTTAGCACTTGGGAAGCAATCTGGAATACGATGACCGGTCACACGAGCTCACTTTCATTTTTGGAGGAGAGAGAAAATCTGTTGACGAAATGGCCCGAAAGCAGGCACATAGCTACATGCGTGCAGAGAGGAAAAAATTCACCAAATGCTCATGGCAAAGTCAAATGTTACCCCACGGCAACAAATCAATCACAATAAGATCCCACTTTTTCGCAAGAGGGCATTTAGTTGGAGTTGTTTGTCCATACTTTGAGGATGACATTCCCAAATGCCAAAATCCCAGCAAAATGCTCTCACGTGGAATCTTTCATCATCATACTTTTACAATCTAGCAATTTTGCATCGTCAATTTCATCATGGATGGAAAACGTGTCAATGCGATACTGTGACAATACGTTCAGGAATCCCAAAGGCTAAAATCAATATCGAATTATGAGGCCATGGGCTGTGTCCTCATAATTCAAAATGTCCTCATAGTGTAGTGTGTATTCAGATGAAATGTCCCCACAATACATGTACACAAGTCTCACACACACACACACACACACACACACACACACACACACACACACACACACACACACACACACACAACGTCTCCATCAAACAAAGCCGAATGTGCGGTCAGTCCGGATGATCAACATGTGACCTGAAGGTGAAGCTCGGATGCCATGAGAGCGTCTACTCACCTTGGACGACAAAATGACGCCGCGATGAAGATCCGAGCGGCTACGCTGGCGTCGTGTGTGGCCGTGACGCAAAACGTCCTTGTTTTGAAAGTGGAGAGCAACTTTCCAGGAAGAGGCACTCGACTGACGGACTGTCGGGGAGGTTCGGGAGGAGGAGGGTACAGTAGTGGGTGGAGGGGGGGGGGAGAGACCAAAAAAACAAATCAAAACAAGGGAGGACCTCTGTTTGGCCAAAAACAATAACAGTTGCAAGGGGAAGTCCTTCGGAAGGAACCGCATTTCTGCATCGCTGACCATGAAATCTGATCTTGCCCAACAACGGACGTTGACCGATTTCTTCAAAGAGGAGCAGTCCAAAATTTGCTGTCGCTTCCCTGGCTTTGATTTTCTACGCGATATGGAAACGTCTCCGCCGGACAATGACCACTTCAAGAGCTCATTTCAGTCAAGAGACGAGCCAACCCGGCGGCGACTACACGTGACCAGGTTGCCGGCGCTGGATACAGCCGCCCTGACCCGGAAACGTTTCCTTTGTTGACTTCTTCTGTAGTTTTTTTTCCATGCGGTCAAATAAAAAGCTCCGCATTGGAGGCGCAACGCTTAATTGACGACTCGATGATCAAACGTTTCTGATGATGCCGCCTGTTTGGAGACCTCGTTCAATGTAGAATTGTCCCGAGTCCTCGCAATTCTCAACAGGAAATATCTCGTAGGTCTCGGTGTGAAAGCACGCCGACTGTTTTCTTCATTGCGAAATAAGACAGCCACCCGCCATGACTTTGGGAAACAACGATCAACGTTTTCTCACTTGTTGCAGACCAAACCAGGAAGTGAATCACAATGAATTGATGTTCGCGGATTTTCCGCCTTGGCAATTTGATACATTGTCCTGTTTTTCGATAGAGGGACGTCAATCGGTCTTGAAAAAAAAATCGGATTCATCGATTAACCGGCAAAAGGATGAATCGATTCTTCCCACCGTGCGTAACCAGTCGGCACAGGAGGGCGGACTTTCCTGGCTCCTCGCTGCGAATCGTTGGTCGTGGAAGACACGACCGCCGCCGACCGCCGGGCATGAACATGCAACATTTCAGCGAGTGTGAGAAATGAGGCCCCCGCAGCGAAGTGATGAAGCGCCGCCTGCCGCCGTTTCTGATTAGCGTGCTCGTTACCGTGCTTCATAAGACGGCGGCCTCCTCCTCCCTGCAGCCGCGAGTGAGCTCACGTTAGTCACGCGGCTGAAAAGGTGGCCTCGGGGCCTGACATCGCACAGTGGTTCGCCGCGACGGGGTCTGACGTCATCACGGCGGCGATGAGCCGTCAATGTCAAAGGACTCCAAAAGCAGTCCGATCTGGAGGTCATCGTGACCACGGATGCAATATTACGTGAGAATGTCCACCCGTTACCATGTCAGAACTCGCCGGCTTCCGTCCAAGCGCGTTTTCTCCTCGGGTTGCGATCTTGCTGTCTGCTAGCAGACCGACGCTGACCCTGTTGGCAATTCGGTGTTGAACGCACACTCGACCGACGACAGAGCGTGACGTCAAGTCCATGTCACGCTTCCTGACGGCCTGCTCCCGTATCGCGTTTAATGTTATCACCACGCTATCATTTGATCGATTCCCATCCGGATTTCTACCCGACCACGCGGCGCAATGTCAAGTCGTCCTAACCGGTCTGCCTTCCTGATTTTTCTGCTGGGGTGGCCATCTTATTGCACGTTAGCAAATCCGCGGCAAGCACGTTAGCATTTTACGGACTCTTGAAACGGGACAACGGGGCACACCGCGAGACCCGCCTCGATCGGTCTCTGTGTGTTCGGCTTGCCGTCTTGCTGTATGTTAGCGAATCAATTGTTAGCATGTTCGCATTTGCCCCCCCCCCGTCGGCGAGTTTGACTTCCTGTGATGAATCGCGACCTGTTTGTCTGTTACGTGCGTTCAAAGAACAAACACAGCAAAACGCCCGACTGTTATTTCTCACCATGAGCTTTTTATTGCCTGCGCTTTCGGTTTCTTCCTGCGACTTGTTGACTGTGTATTTCTCCTGCTGTTGCGTCCCCAAGTTGGTGTCCGCCTGCCTGCATGAAAACATCAAATTGGTACCTTGTCTGCAAGGTGACACGTCGCCCGCTGTTAAAATGGAGATGCGCTTTCAAGTCGCGCGGATGGAGCCGCCGATTGTGCCCAAATGTGGCGATGCGCAGAGTGCATGCCAATGACTTTCTGTTCCTCTTCTCCTCTCGCCTGCTATTAGTAGCGTGCCTGGACACATGCAAACAAACCGCCCCCGACGACGCGCGGAGCCCGAGGCGAAAGCGTGTGCCTTTAGTTTTGACGTCCTGTGACGAATTATAGATCGGCGCGGTCATGAGAACCAGCACAATTGCTCAGCGATTCCATCCGGGATGGAAAAGTGTAACTATTTTAAGTACAATTTTAAATTCTAAAAAACATGTGCGAGAAGGAACACTGCCATACATGTTTTTGGAATGTGGGAGGAAATCAGAGTACCCGGAGAAAACCCACGCAAGCACGTGAACATGCAAACTCCACACATGGGAGGGGGTGGAGGAGCCGGGATCAAACCCACGACCTCTGCACTGTGAGGTCGACACACTAACCGCTAGCCCACCGGGCCACCCATTTGTATATATATGGCGTTTGATGACCTTTTTAATTGTTGAACCATTCTTTTGGTTTGAACTGCTTCGTGGACTTGATGGAGTCAAATACAGGATCAGTGGAATAATGGCATGGATTTTCAAAGATCTTTTCACTCCATGTGTTCACACTTGGACCTGTTGAAATCCATCCAATCGTAGCATTTCAAATGGAGTGAACTGAAATGAGTTACATTTTTGTTTTTTTTGACAGTTTCAGTGTCCTTTTCACAAACACTCCTCCTAACCCTCCAGAAAAGTGTCCCAAAAGCAATCCAATTTGGAGTTGAGTTCGCGCAGTTCTGAATTCCCAGTCTGGAGATTTTGCGAGACTTCAGCACAGTGAGCATCTGATGTTGAAATCACGCGTCCTTGGCAGTGTCAGCCAAAGCATGTCCATGACGGAAGTGCTTTGACACGCTCGTCAGGAGTCGAATTACCCGTCCTACTTCTGAGCGCTTCGTTGCTCCGCGCCGAGATGGAGAAATGCCAAAGGAGCCATGGGCCGACTTAGGAACTCGGTCAAGCTTGGACTTGCACTCGTGGCCCAGACACGCGGCCAATCCACTTCACTCCAGGACCCGTCGCGCGGCGCAACCGCAAAATGAAATTGACTATTGATTTCCGGCTCCCGAAGCGTGGCTCACTTCTGGCCGAGAGCGGCGGGAAAAAGCACGTCGTTATTACACGTGGCCGCGGCAACGCTCACGGACGCGCGCTTTGCCCGCTGAGGATGAGTGTTGCCTCAAGTCTTTCTTCATAGCGGAAGAGGAAGGAAAAAAACCACAAGCGACTGCAAGCTAGGAAGGTGTGTGGCCATTTTGGAGCTGACTTAGTCAAGCTGACGCACTGTTCCAGCCCCCCCCCCCGCCCCCAACAAAAAAAAAAAACTCCAGATGTTGCAACGTGTTTTTCGGAAGAAAGATACTATTTGAAATACGCATCGGTGGGAAAACAATGCAAAGCATGCGCTGCAGACATCAGACGAAATCATCAAACAGCTGGGCTGTACAGTATTACGGTCACACGCTTGACTTTGGACTCAGCCAATCCTCCATCGAGTGGCTCCAGTCGGTCCACAATGCCGCTGGTTTTGTGAGAGGGAGCGCATCACTCCGACTCTGGCTCATTTGAGAGTTCTTTTGAAGAGCCTCCGATTTGTTTTCCAATCTTAAATGGCCCGGCCCCACCTGACCTCTCAGAGCTCTTCCGCCCCCGCCCGGTTCCTCAGACACTATTCGCGGTAGCGAGAACTAATCTCAGCAGGGATGTTGGATGGATTCTCCTGGCTCAGCGTACAGCACTTTGTCGGCAGCGCTGGTTGTTTGAAAGTGCTCGAGAAATTACAGTGAAGTAGAGAAGAAACAATGTGTACTGACATAACTGTCAAACGCATCAGTTTCAGGTAGGTCAAATGCAAAAAAAACAAAAAAAAACGGGCATATGCGAGTCAATAACCCATTGCTTTAGGTGGGAAAAATACGTTTTTCGCGTTCATTACGCGTTCATGGCGTTCTTACAAGCACGTTCTAACGTATTTGTAAGTCCGTTGGAGCGTACGTGCAAATATATTGGCTATTCTGATCTCACGTAATTTGCCATCCAAAAATGTTTCCTCCACATCGACGGTTGAACGCTTGCGTAGTTTGCCAGTAGACAACGTCAAACGATTGCAATGCGATGGAACTGATTGAGGGAGTTGCGCGTGCGCATACGCCGTGCCACGACGGGAATAAAAAAATGCCAAAGGGAAATCGTGCAGTGCGGACGTGATCATGAAATTGTAAAAATGACGAATGAGCACAGTTGACTTGTTTACCTTGAAAGGTGCAATATCGCATTTTTTTGAATTGCTCATGTGCAAATCAATACATGATGGAATGCATGGTGGACTATTATTATTTCTTTTTTTTTGTAGCATTGGACCATACTTATCAGTCCAAAACGTCGACTCCACACTGGGAGCTTGACGCTTCGCGTGCTTTTAAGCCTTCACGACCACAACTTCCTCAAATTGTAGCCAACCAGGGTGGCGTCAACAGACTGGATGTCACATTGCGACAGCACTGCAAACAAATCTGGGGTTGTTCTCAGCCAGCAGTTAGTTGGCAGCTGTGTTACTTTATCCTACGTTTGTTGTGCAGTAGAATGAATGATGAAGGAATCGCTGTTCATAAAAGGTTGAGTGACTCTCTCAACAGCACTTCAAAATGACGACAAAAAAAGAAAAATGGTTGCCGCACCGCGAACAGCACGGCCTTGTCTCAACTGGTCTGTGACGCAAAAAAAAAAAAAAAAAAAACAGGTTGTCCAGCCCTGCTCTGGACACGATATCATAAAAATAAATAAATACATAAAAAATGTGTTCCTTCATTTTCAAATGAATCTATGAATTATTTTTGGGTTGCAAAAAAAAAAAAAAAGGCCAAATTATTCATGTGGAATGACGGTCATTGTACAGCCCGATATCGTGCAGCGACTTTTAACTCGGCGTCACACCAATGTACTCTTTGTGTCATGATTCGGTTTGGGACCAACAGGTGGCACTGCAGGGCTCTCCCTGAGCTGCACACCTGTTGGTCGTTTAGCAATTGGTAGCATAAAAGGACTCCCTCCCGACCACTCAGGGTCGGGTCATTGTTTGCTACTGTCATGTTTGTTTGTTTGCGGCCATCAGGTTTGTCATGTTTCGGTCACTGTTATGTTTTATCTTCAGTCATGATTTTTGTTTGCTACTTTGGACTTTGTTTGTTTTGGATTTAGTTTTCACTATGTTTTAATACAATTAGTCAAGTACACCCTGCTCCTCTCTCTTGCCTGCTCTTTGGGGTCCACCACCACCTCGTTACGTGACACTTTGGCCCACATCTCCGGTCAGCGGTTCTCAAAGGTGAAGGGAAATGACGTTTGAGTTCAGGTTGGAATGGTCCTGAGGTGACGACGAAAGGAAAGGGGAGAAGTCTCCGCCAAACTGCATCAACCGGCCGCATTTTCTGGGGACGACGTTGTGGGACCTTTGCTCGCGGGTCCACCCGACTTGCCAAATGTTCTCTTTGCTTCTTTTCTCCACACGGACGCTTTGGCCAGTCAGCGCGTCGCGACAAGAACAAAGTCGACGGTTCAACTGGGAACTCCTAAACGACGCTTAAGATCATCGCATGGATTCGCCCCACTTTGACATTGCTGGCGAGTTCACCTCCGCTAACAATGAAAAGCTCAAGGACAAGTTGACACGGGCGTGCACACACGAAATCGTCATCAATTTGTACATTTAAGTCCCCCCCCCCAAAAAAGATGTTTCTATTCACAATTATGTGCCAAAATGGGAGAGCTTATCGTGCAGCATTCCATGCGGCATAGGCGCTGACGGACTTCCAGGTTTGACAATAGGGAGCCCATGCAGCACGTTTGACAAAATACCCTGCGAGCGACTCCCGTATTGTGCTGCTCATCATCATTTGCCGCCGCCGCCTGCTCATTGTCGGAGCACGTCGCCGTGCTAAACAGCCGGCGGAGCTCCATTCTTCTCCGCGATCATTGTTTTATAAGCCTCTTTCCACTGAATGGCCATTGTTCGGCCGTCTCGTTCCGGACCACCGACGCCAGCCCACACTCGCAGCCGGGTTGAAAAATGTCAGGGAAAATCCAGCGCTTGGATGACCTCGTGCACAATGCAAAAGTGCTCAGTGTTCCAGTGGCGGAGACCAGACCCGGCACGTGTTCGCAACGCGCCGCGAAACAGGTGGCCGCACAAAACCAGGGCAGCCATTGGGCCCGATTCAGTCGCAATCTCTGCACCCTGCTGGGGGAACTGCTAAATTTCGCATTTTCTTCTGGCTTATGTATGAGAGGATGATTCTTGCTGCACTATAGACATATACACATATCTATCTATTCTACAAAAATGAACGCACCTGCCACATTGAATAGACAAGACAAGCTTTGAGGCACGAGAGGTCTATTTTGTTGTCGAGTCTGGAGGAATGTTCAAGCCCAGTTTGCGCAATATTGTGTATGTAAAATGTAAAAGTCCCCTTTTTGGGGTTTAGATTAAAATTAAAAAACAGTCTAAAAAGGTTTCCTCATAGAGAACCTCAATAGTTGGAGAGAACCTGCTTAATGTTGAACAGGGACAATATATAATGTATATATTATACAATATCATTCTCACTTTTAATTCAATCAAAAGTGTGCATTTCAGTTATTTTTTGGTAAGGTGGGCGGTAGGGTTTGTGTGTTTTGACAAAAAAAATCTCACAAACGTATTTTGTGGTGTTCGAAGGCTTTAAAGAACAGCTTGAACACAAACGGTGCGATCAGACGTTCAATCGCACCTTATGTAGGACATTGTGTGTGTGTGTGTGTGTGGGGGGGGGGGGGTCAGGTGTTTTCAGGTGATGAGGTGTTTTTCCGCATGAGTGGGGCTGAATATCTCCCCTCTACCCGTCGTCCACATGCTCCCTGAATTCCTGTGTTGAATCCCCTTTCCCATCCAGCTCTGAATTGGACTCAATGCCGCCAACACATGCCGCCGTTCAAAAAGGCAACGGGGAGGAAATTAGCATCGGCGCCGCTCGTCGCGGCAGCAAACAACAGCTTGTGAACAGATTCCGGGATTTGTCCAATGTTTGACCTTCTGTCAAACTGCACCTGTGATCATAAGTGAGCCAAAAAAAAAAAAGAGCACCTTGACTTGAGCCACCAGATGGCACTGTGGCACCGCGCGCGCCCCCTCCGCGGCACAAACAGAAGAGAGAGGATGACGCGGATGAAGACCATTTTGTTTGTTCTCCAGGTAAAACCGCGCCGCAGCTGCCCGCACGCCAAAAACCGGTTCCCTTTCCGAGTCGACAGCTGGACATGCGCACCGACAGCCCGCTGGCGACCTTGTTTGCTCGCCTGTCGATGCAACTCAAGTGAATTGAATTGGCTGCGTGACAACCCCGGCTTGAGGCAGAGACGCCAACGGGGGCGGAGCCATCAACATGGCGGTCAAACACAGGAAGTCGGCCATTTTCAGTCGAGCGGGGCCCGGACAAACTTTTTCGTCGGAGGACCGCCTCCAGAAAAAAACGCGAGGGTGAAAGGGCCACTTGATAATCGCCCGCTTTTTGAAACACGCTAAAGTCAGTCAACGAAGCAATTCTGTATCGTTTGCATTGTCAGTGGGAGTTCATTTCGGCGCTTGAGAGGTCTTCATCAATCAGAACATTGAGCACGACGTAGAAGAAACTCGTTTTCCCTCTAAAATGGAATGATCTTGATCCACGGCTGTGTTTTGAAGATCAACTGGGTTATTCTTTGAATCATCATCTATTTGGATCTTCGAGTATAGATGCTACAGAAACAAATTGATTGCTGGTGATGGCACCTCTAAATTTGGGGGTCTTTGCGGCGCACCGCCATTGATAGAGCACCCCCACAGTGGCGCGGCGCTGCGACGGCGGTCCAATAGGAAGCCGCCGCGGAGGGACGGCAATCCCCCAATCGGAGCGTTAGGCCGTGTCGAGCGTTAGGCCGTGTCGAGCGCCGTCCGCGGCTCTGGAAATGAGCCGCAGGCGGCCGCCGCGCAATGTTGAATGCAGGAAAAATCCCGCTGACCGACCGTATCAACTTTCGTTTGGGAATGAGAAGAACTCGGAAAAACAAATGGGCATGATGCCAGGGTGGCAAAATGTCTTGTGGTGGGTACCGCATCGGGGGCATCCAAATGCTGAGACGGGATGAGGAAGATGAGGAAACTTTTTTCTTTCTCAAGTTCTAGCTTGTTGTTCCACTTTTCCCTTCACGCTGCAGCCAACGTAACCGCGCAGATCGCGCTGAGCCGGCACTTGGAGACGACAAAGCGTTCATTTGGAGTCTGTCTTTGTCGTCATTTTGTCGTAAGAGACTCGTGTTTGCGGCGACTCCCTCGGCTCTTCTTGAAGGAAGACGAATAAGCAAAAAGCTCCCTGCAGTCTAATTTACGTTGGCGCCATCACCGCTTTCCTTGCTTTTATTTATTTATTTATTTTTTAATTGCACACCAATTAGAGGGAAGAGAAGTCAGCAAATATTGTTGGTGACGTGCCGAGCGGACGGCCCGAGCGGCGGATGGCGCCTGGGATGCGGGCCCCCGTCAGGCCGACATTGGTGGCTTCCATTTTTCACGCCGCTGTCTCCGCTGTCTCCCCGTGCGAAGTAATTAGCCGCTTCCATTAGCCTAGTTGAAAATAACATCATGATGACTCAACAATTATGTCGACCAAAATGTTCTTTCTTTTTTTTTTTTTTTTTGCAATTCAAGCAAAATCTTGCAATGTTGGGCGGAAAATGGTGTCGCCATGAACCTCAACCTCATTTCTTTCCTCGCTTCTGTTGTGTCTGCCAAACGAGTTGTTTGCTGTAGCTATTGTAAATTGTTTTTTGTTCTCATTTGTTTTCAGTGCACGTTTGTCGGCAGAAGTTAGCAAGAAGGATGCGATTGATTTCAAAACGAGCTGACGTGAAACATGACATTCGCCAAGTTTGCTCGAAACACAAGGTCAGCTCCTCCAATCCTGAGCAGCAAAATCAAAAACCTTTCGCGGCCCTTCACTGGCTTCGGATGCTCAGGAAATTATGTGCCCCCCCCCCAGCCCTCACCCCGCCCTAGAAAAAAAAAAGTGACTTTGCCAACCTGCTGGCTCTCGTCTGCAGGTTCCTGGCAGATACTGCTGCACATCTGCGCGTGTCCCGCAGCGGGGGCGGCAGGATTTCAGAATTTTATTTTTAATTTTTTTGGACAAATGAAGAGAAGGAAAAATAATCGGGCTTGGGAGAAAAGTAAATCCGTCAAGAAGAAAAAGAAGATCAAGACTAACCAACAGCGTGTTGATGTTTTTCATCGCAGCAGCTCTGACCCGTCGGAAATCCCATCGGTTGGTTCACATGCGATTTCTCTTCCATCGTGACACTGAAAGTGCTCCAAGTACGTCCAAATCCAAACATTTGTTTGTTTTGTTGCTCATCAACGGAGTATCACCCTTGGAGGACTTAACAAAGAGGGAAATGAATGCGAAGCAATAGTCGTTCTTCTGCTCCACTACTCTGTTGTCTCGCTACGTGCCCCCCCCCTTCCACATTTGGGGGAAGCAAAATGAAAGGCTTCCACTTTCTCAAAGCTTTTCTTCCGCCATTTTTTTTCTTTAGTGGCGCTCCTCCCAGCAGCAGTCCAAAGCCATTTGCCTTTGCCGAAGAACACATTTTGGGCGGCGTAATTGGCCGTCCGCTCAGCGGTGAGGCCCGACAGCCCGCAAATGCGCAATATTCATTCGCCGCGTGGGGAGCCACAAACGATGGACCGATTGAAACGCACAAGGCTCGATTTCTCGCTTTGTATTGGCGCCGTACGAGCGCAACGGCGCGCGTGTGTGTGTGTGTGTGTGTGTGTGTGTGTGTGTGTGTGTGTAATTCTGCGATGGCGCCTCGCCGGCTAAATTGGTGAAAGGAAACAAGAAACCTTGAGGGCCACCGAAGGGAGAGAAAAAGAAGATCTTTCACGCTCGCTCGACGTGTTTTTTCTTTGCATTTGTACTTTTTCACGACTGTGGCCGCAACAATTTCTTTGAAACAATGTCCTTTAAAACCTTGGTGAGTTTTTTGTTTGAAATCTTGTGTTGAGGAAGGTACTCACAGTCTGAAAAAAACCTTGAATATTTGCCTCACAAAGTTGCTTTACATTCACGATTTCACACTGATGCAGATCGTGACTTGTTTTGTTTGTTTCCGTTTGTGGTCTCGCGTTTGCGATAAAAGTGGATTGAGCTCGCATGTGAGAAGCGGAATTGGGCCGCAGGCAATCGAACAACCGTGGCCACTTTTCACGTCTTCTTTTTTTCCACGACAACTTTGCCGAGTCTGACAAGCGAGCGTCCGCTTCCGAATCAGTTTGCATTCAGTGCAAGTTCAAGCGGCCAAAAAACAAACAACAACAACAACAACAACGAGGTAAATGAGATGCAAATGTTGTTTGACCCCGTGGGAATGAATATGCAGAGTGGCATCCATTTTCATGAGGCGCAATCGGCGTCGTCTGATGGGATGCTAATGATGACGGCGACGTACGTGCCGGCTTGTGGCGCCCGTTGTCTTTTTCACACAACGCATCTTTAGCGTCGGCTCGTTTTCCTGTCAAAATTCTTAGCCGGACCAAAATGCCTTCATTCTAAAGCAGCCGTGTGAAATGTTGTCAAAAAACACATGCAGATATTCCAAATTGAAGAATAAAAATGAAATGTCCAGATGACTCCCAAAAATCTTCATCTTCGTAAAGAACTCGCAACTCCGATGGGAAAAGATGCGATCCCATCCGACCTGACTCCACGTGGCGAAAACAGAGCGAGCAATGGATGGAAAAGGGCCCCGGACGGAGCGCGGCGGCCATCCTTGAGCCCCATCGGCGTTGCCGTCCAACGACCTCGGCGCGGCGCCGGCCGGCAACGTGTCACGTCGCGAGCCGGCGGAGGATCACACGCGCCAGATGGCTCATAAATCAGAGAGTCGCGTGCGACGGCGCGTGGCGAGCAGGTGGGCGCAGCGCGCCTCGGAGCGGGCCGGAGGAACACGGGCCTTTCGTCGCCGGCCGCCGCCGCCGCGTGTTTTCATCAAGGCTTCTGCTGCCGCCGCGCCTCACCAACACCTCCGAGGATCCGCGCGCATTGAACACCAAACTGAAATCCAACCCGACAAAGCCCTCTGAAGCCATTTTGGCTCCACGCCCCTTTGCCACTCCCCAAGAAGCCACGCGACGCTTCCGCCTGCTGCGGTCGCCGCCACGGCGTGCTTGCCCTCCAACAACGAGGCGTTCCGATGCTACGCTACGGGCCGTCATCACTCGACGCAATGTTTTGCCACGCTCATGTTTCGCCGTCATACGCTGCCGTGGCCGCGCTACGATTAGCCGTCGCCCTCATCCCATTTGCGCCGACTCCGCTTTTGGCTGCTCATCGGAATGCGAAGCAAGCAGTGGAACATCGGCGACAGGGAGCGGAGAGCGCTTCATCCTTCAGTGAGCTCCTTCTCCGCGCATCTTTGTTGGCATGCCGGGGGCGGGTCGATGCCGGCGCCTCCCGAGGAAACATCTGTCGAATCCTCACTCTCGCTTCTCCCTCCACCAGTCCCAACGCAGAAAACTGCTCAGGGTGGGTTTTTTTCCTTTTTCTTTTTTGGGGTACCCAGCAACAGAGTGTGCAATCTCATATGCGAGTCATAACCAAGAGGGAAGCGCTGCTTTTGTGAAAAGGCAACAAAGCATTCCTCTTCAAGGTTTTTGGGGGATAGAAATGCCTGCACTCTTTTTGGCGCCAAAGAGTGATTTGACCGCAGGGAGTTGGAGTCGATTTTACACCGATCTGATGAAGTGTCTCAAACTCAGATCCCCTTATTTTGCATTTTGTGAATTTCAGGACTGGAGCTTGACGAACATTTGTGCCCCATTTGGAAGTAGTTTGCGACAACAGCGGAAGATGTGAAATTGTGCTCGCAAATGTGGGCGGAGCATGGAGTCGAGGTCTGTTGCAAAGACCGTGAAAAGAAATGAGCCCCCCGGCACCCTCGCGACAATCGATGATGGGGACTTCATTCTCAAAACGATTCAAAATTGCCCTCACATGATGTTGACCATTTTTCAAAATATGAAATATTTCCTCATCCAACCAAGTGTGTTGTATGTACAGGCTACGTCCTGGTTGGCACCGAGAACATTCTGGTGGGCGCCATGATTCTGTTTAGCTTTCGAGTAGAGTGGGATTTGTTTGCTAGTTTACTGTGTCATGGTTCAATTCCGTTTGTGACCAACAGGTGGCATTGAAGGACTTCTCCTCCGGCGTCGCACCTGCTGCTCATCATGCCATGAGCTCTTTTCTGTTCAAACAAGACTGTCACGCCGACCACTCCTGGTTGGATTGTTGCGCTTTTGTCACAGTCGCCCCCCCAACCCCTCCGGACGTTGCGCTTCTGTCATGGCTTTTTGCTCACGTATTTTGTTGGGTACGCCCTGCTTCTCCTGTCTCCTTGCTTTTTGGGTCGGCCCTCCATGACAGCCGCACAAACAAATGAAAAGCCAGTGACGTTCGGCTCTCCTGACAAGTGCGCATCCCAAACAGGAGCAGAGTGGGTTCAGCGTGGGCAGGAAAAGCCATGGGGGTGTCCTATCTGCAGGTGCTATGCGTGCAAGATCAAATATCATCCAAAACACGGAGAGAGAAAGAAAGAAAGAAACGCGCGAGGGCATGTCCGCCCTTTCCCCCTCAATTTGTGAAGCCCCTCTAGATGGCACTGTGCAGCCGTTCTGGGGGAAGCGGCGGCACTCACGCGGCATTCCGGAGAGTGTTGAATGACTCCCGCTCCCCCGTCTTCTCCGGCTTCGTTCTTTTGCCTTTTCAGAGCCAATCGCCTTTGGTGGTGGACGGCCCGGTCGTCGGCTTAATAGCAAAATAGAACCCCGATGGCCCGCCGTCGACATTCAGGCCAGATGCTGCGTCAACTGCTGTTTCGATATGGCAACAAAATGGCGGGGCAAGGAGCGCTCGCACACAAACAAATAGCGGCGCCAACAAAAGACCTCCAAATGAGCTGCCTGCAAGCGACACGTGCACGACAAGGGCTGGCGGTCACGACGAGTGCAGCACCTTACGCAAGACTGAATTCTGATATTTGCTCGTATTCACCACCTTGAACATCCGTGATGCTTTTTTTTTTCTCTGCGTCAGATTTGAAATCATCCTTGGACTTCAAGTGCATTTTGACAAATGAGGAATTTGGTCCAATGGACGTCAAGAAAAAAAACGGAATTGTACGCGCTGTGCAACCAAAATGCGATGCTTCTTTGATGTCTGACTCATGGCTAAAGTTCTCCTGCGAAATAACATTTCAACTGGCCAGCGGCAGACGGTGGCTTTCAAAGAGAATGACGGACGTATATCCGAGTTTGGCGTCGCGGGACGATATTCCAAGCCGAAGCGAAACCCGCTCAAACCTCGCGTTCAAAATGGCCGCTCAATGTTCAAGCCAACTGAGCGGAGAAACATTGCAGAATTCAGGTGACGGCAGCACGCAAAGCGGCCACGTATCGCGCCGCTGTCAACGACGGCTCGAAAGAGGAGCAAAGGCATTCCTGGGAGTTCTCGCGGCGTTGGCGCGTCCCCATCCCACAAATCCATCCGCAGATGAAAAAAGAACGAGGGGCTTTTTATTGTTGCTTCCCGATGGAGCGGCGGCGGCGGCACGAAGACGGCGGAGGCGACAGATAAAGAGACTGCGCCTTATCGCGGCGTCACAGCGCTCGTTCGCCGCCGTTCCCTCCTTGCTGCACGGCGGGTACAAAACAAATCCCAAAGCAAACCCCCTTCCAAGGATGACAACAATTTGTGACTTCATACGGAAAAGGAGAACGTCACGCCACGCATCAGTGTTTCCGCTTTCTCGTGACGTCTGTCCGGGGATGCCGAAGGAGGCGCGACATCGTAACGAGAGCACCTTTCCCCGGTCCATCCGCCGACGCAGTTTGAGCGATCGCCGTCCTTCCGCGGCTTCTTTCAAGACGCGTCCATTCGTTCCCGTGGCGCGGGGGCGGGCCGTCTGAGCCTGCTCGGACACGCCTCCTGCGGGTGCAGCGAATAGGCCGACCCTTGTTCTCGGTGAAGGCGCTCTTCCAGTGGGGTGATGGATCTGGAGCGCGGGGAGACGTCAAGGGGGGTCGGGGGGGGCGCCGTCCTCCTCAGCCGGTCCCAGTGAGCAAACGAAATCCACATTCTTGACACGCGTCGACCAATCTAACCCACCAACACGCTAACCCAAAAGGTTGAAAGAGCCATAGAGGACAAAAAACAAAACAAAAACCAAATATGTCTGCAGCCGCAAAAAAATAAAAGCCTTCAAAAAACTTACAATGAAAGAAAGACATGCTGTATGTATGTCGGAGACTGGACTGTCTCAGAATTGTTTGTGAACACACAACAAAGGAATGAATAACAATAGAATTTATTTAGCAATTTCCTCGCTTCATTTTTTTTGTTTTGGTGCATTATTTTCGCTTTTCTTAGTGTCAGTGAAGTGATCATGAACTTCCGTTTTCCGGAGGCGGTCTTTGAACGCCACTCGAGTCGAACGAGAAGAGTGAAGGCACCGAGTCGGCAAACTGGAGGGCCAGCTGAACGTGAAACCCATAGCGAATGACACATCCACCATCCGTCATCGTTTCACGCTCGTGAAAGCACGTCCAGTTTCTTTCGCTATCGATCGGGCGTCGGTCCGGGCGGCCGTGATGAGAGCGGTCATGCGGGCGAGTTGCTCGCAGTGTCGGTTTGCCCCCGGCGTCGGTCGAAATAAGCCGCGCCGTTGTTTGGATTGCGGCCGCTTCGCCCCCCCCCTCCCCCCCCCAACCTGGCTCGTCGGCGAAAAGGCTCTGGAAAAGGCAGGCGGCCGAACCGTCGCCGCAATCTGGGCTGAGCTGAAATAAATTGCTTTCATTTCGGCCCCGGCTCCCCTTTGTTATAATGTGACAAGGCCACTGATTAGACGAGAGGGGGGATCAATAAACTGCCAAGCTCGAGGCTCAAAAGCAGCGCGAAGACTTTTATTTCTTTATTTATGTATTTCGTTTCCCCACCCGGCGCTGCCTGGAGTTCACCGCCAATGCGAAGGGACGCACGCGAATGAGTCGCCAAGCCACGGGTGAGACGGGCCTCTTGATGGGGCTCAGACCACAAGGAAGGGGGCCTGCGGAGGGTTGCGCTTGCACACCCCGCAAAGAGCAACATGTTTATTTGGGGGGGATATTTGTCCCTTTTCACCCACCCGGAAATGTCACCCCATTTCCTCAAGCGAACTGAAACGGCGTGTCTCCCTCACACCCGTTTCACTAAATGACAGTTCAAAGAATTTCTGATGAGAAAGCCAAGTTGGGCGGCCCGGTGCTCCAGTGGTTAGCGCATCGACCTCACAGTGCAGAGGTACCGGGTTCAATTCCAGCTCCGGCCTCCCTGTGTGGAGTTTGCATGTTCTCCCCGGGCTTGCGTGGGTTTTCTCCGGGTGCTCCGGTTTCCTCCCACATTCCAAAGACATGCGTGGCAGGCTGATTGAGCACTCTAAATTGTCCCTAGGTATGAATGTGGTCATGGATGGTTGTTCGTTTCTGTGTGCCCTGCGATTGGCTGGCAACCGATTCAGGGTGTCCCCCGCCTACTGCCCGAAGACGGCTGGGATCGGCTCCAGCACCCCCCGCAACCCTAGTGAGGATCAAGCGGTTCGGAAAATGGATGGATGAAAGCCAAGTTGAGTGCTGACCGGCGAGCACGGCGCCTCGCCACGTTCGCATGTCCTCTTCAACTAGAACCCGATTCAATCGTGAAGGAAATCAAGATACATGCGTTGGCGCGACGTGACGTGATGCTCCCATGACCTCGCTTTGCTAGGAAAGACGTTCTTTCCTGGAATTTATGTTGCTACTGATGTCAAAAACTAGCCGCCATCCTTTGCGGCACAGTGCAGGACCCCCCCCCCCCCCCTCCCCACCCCCCGCCTCTCCTGGCCGTGGGGACCGACATTCATTGTCAGTGAAGCTGATGAGAGTGAGCAGGTGTCCTTCCAATGCCCTCGGCACAGTTATTAACAAGTGGCAGTGTATTGGAAAAAACAATCATAAAGTACAACAGGCCATAATAGCTGTTGTCGCAACATAATTGTTTAGGGGAAAGGGAAAAAAAGAAAAGGGCACGGTCGGCTGCTTTCATTTCCCGCAAGTTATTATTTGTCATGTCAATTGGAGACTTTTCTCATAAATATGCTTTTTTAATGATAACGACCGGACGAGGTGGCAATTATTGCCTCGAGCAGCTGCGGCCAATCAGGCTTTGGACCTTTCTTCTTCTTTTTTTTTTTCTTAATCTGTAAATTAATCAATGAGGATGGAAAAGGAATGAAAAAAAACTGCATAAAGTGTCAACCTGAAAGATGCTCCATTTAATTGCTGCGAGCCTTCAGCACACTCAGTTGTGACCCCCGTCTCACACACACACACACACACACACACACACACACACACACACACACACACACACACACACAGTGGAGAATCCGTTAGAACAGCTGCACTCACATAGTCGATATGAAAACGGAATTCTTGATTCAAAATCTTTTTGTGACCCACGTTTACAAATGCGAAACATTTTCGATCGATCCTCGAGCAAGTACTGTCAATATCGGGTCAATCCCATCACGTATTAAATCGGCTGAGTCATTCCGTCCAGTCACGACATGACTCGAATCAAATCCTAGATTCAGGATTTAATTTGACGGCAAGTGAAAACAAAGCCAGTTTGCCAGCAGCGCAGACCCCAACCCCGAAACTCAGAAATGCAAAGCTAACGACGAGCATTTGAGAGCTTGAAAGTTGAATTCCGAGTGGGCCTTACGGATTTTCTTCCATTCATCCCGCAGGCGTGATGGCCGGGAGTTGCGCCAAGACCTTGACGCAACCTTTTTTTTGTGTTGTTGCTTAAAAGGAATCGAAAGCACCGCGGTTAACTTGAGCGCATTGAGTGTCAGGGTTCAAAGTTCCCGAGGATTCACTTTCCCTCCTCCGGGGCCATCGGCAGAGAGCCTTGTTTACAAAAAAAAAAAAAAAAAGCAGCACCTGAATGACATTGAAAGCGGTCGCTACGCAACCCGACGAGCCCCGCTGAGCGACCCGGCTGGCCTTTCTGGCGCCGTAAGCAGAAAAATAAATAAAAAAAGAAAGAGAAGGAAGCTGACACGTCACCTTCCTCCAAAAATTACAAATCAGGAGGAGGATGGGAAGAATCAACAGCAAAACACCTCCCGCTTTTCCATTTGCCCTTCTGCACCCGAGAGTGGCAGCTCCCCGCTGAAAGCATTTAGGCCGCATCCCATTCATCACGCCCTCCTCAAAACAGTGTGTGTGTGTGTGTGTGTGTGTGAGACGGGGTCACAACTGATTGTGGTGCCAAAGTCCTACTGCGGACCTTCGGGACTGACATCTCTTTGGACTTTTGAGTTCAAAGGGCAAACGAGGAGGGATTAAAATCGCTCTGTGGCACTGTCAGCTATCGGGCGGGGGGTCAAACAGGGGGATGTTGTCATATCTCTGAGCACAGGTCTCATTTTTCATGATCAGCAAGTTTTGCAGGAGCCCGATCACCATCCTGATCGTTTGAAGCAGGAGCGCGGGTAGGATCAGAGACACCTGTGCAGTAAAACAAGAGCCAGATGAGCAAATACTCCCATTTCTTTCCAGAAGAAGACACGCGCACCGCATGACTTGAATGGGGCTTTTGTACATGGCCATTCGCCATTCGCTCCATAACTTACATTTCGGTTGATTTGAGAGCGCGTGACTTCCAATGCCTTGGCACTTTTCAAGCCGAGATGCTCGTGGTCATCTTCTCAAAAGCGGTGCTGATGTCATTCCCAAGCAAGGATAACTTCTCGCCAATATTCCGACAGTCCGTTTTTGTAGTAGCTTGGATCTGTCACCTCACCTGTTTTCCAGGTTCGGTTGCGTTCGTCGTTTTTTTTTTTTTTTTGTCGCTTGATTCCGACGCAATAGTCATCGAAAGATCTCAATTGGACTAGTGTGGCCGCGCATACAACGCATTCGTGTCAAGAACATTTTTGACTCGACTTGTGCCTCCTGATCATCGGATGGCCACCGGGGGGCAGTATAAACCTTGCAGCCACACCACTTGCGCAGACTTGACGATGACAAAAAAAAAGAAAACCGACTGCAGTCATCATGGGTTCCCCCGCCGCCAGTCGGAAATCTTGAACCCGTTGGCTATTTACAAATATCATCCGCATCTGGTCAAGGAAAATTGCGTCATCGGTTTAAACAACAGCGAAAAGGTGTTGCGCTCTGGAATCATCCGGATAGGAGTGGATCCCCCCCAACGTAGACAAAGATTTTGCACCAAAAGGGGCAAGACCCACAACCGGGGTAAAACAAGACAACCACCCCCTCCAAAAAACATAAATGAAACATAAATGGCTTGTCACTCAAAGGACAAGGAAATACAACACAAGGCAATACAAACCAAGAACTACTGACGGTAAAAATACAAAAACGAGGCGAGAGGCTAAGGGGTAAAAAGTCTTGAACGTCTATACTTGACTGGCATTCGGAGACGAGCGTTGCGAGCAATCATCGCACAGCCGGTTGTCGGCATGCCGGCGCTTAGAATGATGAGATGATTAGCGACAGTTGCGGCTCTGGAGGGAACGCCCTCCAATCCCGCCGGAGACTGACAAACCGAAGAGGACAGGATCATGACACAAGGAGCCTTTGCCTAATTCTTTTCCCGCAACAAATTCTCTGCCCTCTCTCTGAGGTCCGTCTCAGGACTTGGACGGATGTTTGCTTTCCTTCGGGGAGTGGAGGGGCGGGGGGGGCGAGACTTTCCAGGTGGATTGAGGTCCGAGACGAAGCAAATCCTCCCATCACTTTGCTGGAAATAAAACACAGGCCAAGATGACCATGAAAATCCCCCATTTGGCCTCCCATGAACTGCCTTGCAAATCACGATCACGAGTCCTAAGGGGGGGATTAAAAAAAGACAAATCAAGTTCCTTTGATGAGGGCGGGCGCATCCAATTCATCCGTGCAAAGACGTCACATCTTTTGACATTTCATATCGTTTTGGTTTGATATCACGCAGCAGCCGTGGCATTATCTTCACTTGGGTGCTTTTTCCCAATTTCAGATACCCTGCCTTCCTGATTTTACCCTCATTTGTAAATGTCACTTACGCAGAGAAAATGGGGGTAGGGGGTGTAAAAATACAAAGAGGGCGAAGAAAAAGTGAAATGGAGGGCAAGCGAGTCAAGCACGTTGGATTTGGTGCGTGCCGGGTGGTTAGCACGTCCGTCTGACAAGAGGGGGGGCAGGTTCTGGCTTTCAGGCGGGTGGCCTTCCGCCTTGGCTGGTTGGGTTGAGACGGGGGGGGGGGCGGGGGGGGGGAGAGAAAACCGGACGGAGGTCTTGAGTTAAGCGAGAGGGAAACCAGAGAAGGAGGTGGAGAATTGGCCTCCTCCGGAGACGAGGCTTTCCCCATGTCCAGCGGCCGAAAACAAACTCAAGCATTCGTCCAACAAGTCTATTCTGGAGTTGAGAAGAAAACGCTCCATTGGAAAGCGGAAGACGTTGTCGCCGGGCGTCGTCGGCAGGGAGCGGCCCAGTGGGCTTGGCGGCGCCGACCTCCCATCTCCGGGTTTTGTGGCGGGAGGAAAACAGCGGCAGATGGACGGAGCACCTTCTGTCGTCATGGAAACGGCCCACATTGCATCACCATGACAACCGCACCGATTCCATCTGCCGCGAGCGGCCTTTGGAGGGAACCCTCGTTTTCAGCGCCTCGCTTGGATGAGTGCAACTCGATAACGACGCGCGTGGATTAGAGCGGCCCATTTGGAGCAAACTCAGCGAGAGAGACGCTGCTGGAAGTGGAAGGTGACTTCAAGGGGATGAAGAGATTTGGCAAGACCAACACCTTTCGCCTTTGGGAAGGCACGTTGACTGCGGCTGCTTTCTTTTGCTCGGCGCCATTCGGCCACCGCGTTTGTCGAGCGGAACAAACGCGCCAATGCAAATGGCTTGCGATCACATGGCGGCGACGCCCGGTGACCCGTCGGGCTGCGCTGCACATCAACAAAGGAGCTCCAAAAACGGCCGTTTGATTGCCAAAGCGCAAAGTGACGGCTGGCACGCACATGACAAAGTGCTGCGGCGTTTTTTCGTGGTTGGATCTGGTGAGTCTGCGCCACGCTCGGCCCCCTTGACACAAATGGACTGGAATAGCAATCATTGCAAATCAATTCCCTAATCTGCCCCAAAACGGAGTGGCTCTTTGTTTGGGTTATGCACTCACAAAAAAACAAAAAAAACCCGCTATAAACCCCAGAAGGGTATGCTTTTGTAATCATGCAGCGCTACACGAATTGTCGCTGGTCGCTCTTCAAGTCGCGACCGTCTGCGAGGCTGCCAAGGTGCTGCGGTGAGGTGTTTTCTTTTTTTTGGGTGTGACTGGAGGTCCTGGCTCGCCCTCTGGGCTATCCCGGGCGCCTTTCAGCTTGTTGTTTTGAAGCAGCTTTTGTCATTTATCCGCTTGGGTCTCCCCAATGAGGCCAGCCGGCGCCTTACCAGGCGCAAAGGAAGGACAAGCGCGTTTGTTCAATCCGACTTGGTGTCCCAAATAAGATTGGACAGCGAGGCCCGGGCAAATAACGGCGGAGGATTGGCGGGGTGACCTTTGGCCGTCTACTCCCTGCCCCCAATCGGCGCCCCCCGCCAATTGTCTCTTTGCGCTCCTCCCGAATCTCGACGTCGCCACTCCTCTCCCGACGGCTCCGATTGGATTTCATGGCCTCTGCGCTGATGCAATCAAGGCGGCTCAGCGGCGCCTTTGGGTGCGGGAAGCGAAAGCTGTGCTCCTGCGCTTCTCCCCCCCGCCCGGGAGCCTTTGTTCGGGGGTGGCAGCGCGCCGTGGAGTCGCCAAGTTTTGCAACACCCGGCCATCAAGCCGGTCTCTCGCCCAGGGGCGAAGGTTGGCAAGTGTGCGCCGCTCGGTGGGGAACGGCCTTTGCGGCCCCCAAAACACAACGACAGGATTTCAGTCATCCATTCCTCCGATGGTCATTTTTCCCAATGAATTGATGAATTGCATAAAAAATAAAATAAATAAATAATAGAATGTTTTCCAAAGTTCCAGCAGATGTTTGCCAACACCTCCGCCAAAACATTAACCGGATCGGTCTGCGGACATCTGAGAAGGCTGAAATCGGGAGGACCCTTTCTAAGGGGCCGCCAAACGATGAGAGTCGCCCCCGCCTGCTTGAAAAGTGGTTTTCCAAAGAATCCGTTGAATTTGCAGAGGAGGCGGCTCAAAATGGAAAGGAGATGCAACCTCCAATTTGCTGACCTCGAGCCATTTCTGCCTGACCCGCCTTGCAAAAGCGACCCCCCCCCCCGCTGCTCTTGCAGTCTTCTGAAAACCGAAGCGCGGTGGTTGTTTTTCATTTGCCGTTGCCATCAGCAGCGGCCCGAGATCCAGCCTGCAGAAATGACTCCCGCAGGCTCTCCGGAAGGGGGGTGCACAATGACATCATCACTGAGAGGAGGGCAAAGCCAGTCAAGAGCGCAAAATGAAGACTCGAATGGCCACCTTGCTGCTGAAATGTCCAGAGTCCGGTATTGACGACGTTCCTTGCTTTTGTTGCCAGACCCCCTCCAGCAAGAAAGACTCTGCCGTGAATTCCGGTCGTCTCACGGCACCAAAGGCCGGGTTTGAACAAACAATGACGCAAAACAAACAATGAAAAGGAATGAGTATGAGTCGCCGTCATTTTCTCATCGGCCATCGAGACGTGCTCCGTTTGTCACGAACAGTGGTGGTGGTGGAGGAGCCCGAAAAGCAGGCCAGAGGAAGGAACAGGGTCAACTCGACAAAGTGTATCAACAAACACTGTGAAAACGAAATCCGAAGACAGCAAAAATCCAAAGTAACAAACTAAAACCGATGACAGAAGCGAATCACCAACAGAAAACCGGACGGGCATTAAGTCTTTGAAAGTGACAACTAACGACACAATGACCAACAGGTGCGCGGCTGCAGGCGGAGCCCTACAGCGCCACCTGGTGGTCACAAACAGAACCATAACACCGTTGCCTCTTTTGACTTCGCTTGGGCACGCCGGAAATTTCATCGTGACCAAAGCAAACTTCAAATTGACAGAATACTTCTGGAGTCGAAAATGCGATATTCAAGGGAGCCCCGTGGTCTTGGCGGGAGGCCTTCCCCTGCGCTCAGGGCCCTTATTTCCAGATGTGAAAGGCGGCACCCCCTCGTACGCAGGTGGAGGCTCCACTTTTCAAAGTATGACGACAGCAGCCGACGACGGGCCTCGGGGGATTTACCGCACGACCGCGTTAGCCGGACTAACGTCTAGCCGCTAACCTCGATGCCCGTTGAGCCACAAATCAACCCCGATAGCAGATTCTCGCTTACCACGTAAAAGAAGATTTGTGCATGCCTGCCGCACTATCTCCGGGGCTGAAATTAGAAAACAGCTTAGCCAGGTAGCGATAACGGCCGGCTCATCTGTACTGATCAAGCAGACAGCGCGTGCGCTGCCCTGCCGCCCCAAAAGCAATTAGTTGCCTAAAACACACGCACGCGCGCACGCGCATGCGAACGCACTCATCGATTTGAGTCTCTTGTGTGAATCTCAAGCGTTTGGCTCTTTTTGTCCCCTCGTGCATGCGAGCGCGCGCGTGCGTTCACCGGCACCGCTGCTCCGTTTCCTAATAACGGCTATTTTCTTGTCGCCGTTGTTGGTTTGCGTGATTGCTCGAGGACGGTTGGGAACGCGTCTCCGCCGTCGATGAGGAGGGGGTTGGGGGCGGGGGGCGCCGTCAAGGAGCGTGCCTTCTGTGGAGCATCTGCTCGGGATTTGGCGCATTCTGATCAGCGTTCGCAGTCAGCTTGTTGCGGAACGTTTTGGAAGGCCGGCTGTTGAAATTCCGGCATCTACGCTGGTTATTTCAGAGGAAAAAGTGTGCACGCCAGATGCATTCGGATAGTTCGCTTCAATAAAATAATCCTTGATTCTCATTGTTTAATGGAATCGATTCAAATGCTGGCTCCTTTGCGGCACCCGGCGGACAATAGCCGCAGCGCCCCCGAGCGGTTCAAATCCCACACGATTTGGTTGCGTCACGCAGGACCACCGCCGTTTGGTGTTCCGCAAGGTTCGATTTCGGGGGCCTTGCCGCTTGTCATCAAAGCACGCCTTTTCCGACTCCCGCCGAAGGTTGGGTAAGCGCCCACGCTGCCCATCGTTCAAACTCGTCATTTTGATTCTTTGGCTTTTGACTCAGCAGGAGACTTGATTTTGTTGTTTTCGTTGTTTTTGTGCTTTCTACGGTCATCGTTATTCATTTGTTTCATCATTTGTTGTGTGATTTATTTTTTTTGCTCCACATCCACCAAGGGCTCGAGAAATGCAATCGATGTTTGACCGCGCTTGATAGGATGTTTGTCCCGCCCCTCCGTCCCGTCGCATGCTTTCAAGGATAATGTGGCTGTAATGCAGCGCAAAACAAACATTTTGACTGCGTATCGTGATGGATGTGCCTAAAGCGAGGTTATTTGACACAGCGCAACCGTATCGTCGTCTGGATATGGCGCCCATTCTTGATGAAAAGCAGCATGATCGCCATTCGCCTTCCCCTCTGAAAGCGTGGCCTCTTTTTGGGAGACGTCACGACATGAGGCGCTTGCCCTCGTGCACGTCACACGCTTATTTGGAATAAAGGTGATGCGTGCGTGCATGCGAGCATTGGTGACCTCGTCAAGGTCAGGTGAGAAACACTGCCGCAGCCGCAGAGCCGATTGTATTTGCATGCATTAGCTTCAGCCTGGGAACAAGCTGCGTGGGTTTTTTTGGACTGACTGACAATTGTAAAGTGGTATGTTGACTTGCCATTTTTTGTTGTTGTTTTTTTTGCATTGTGTTGCAAACAAAAAGTCTTCTCGTTGGGCTCCAGAGAAGTGACAAGAACAAACGGGCGATGTCTGTTCTGCGCTCCCCGAGTGTGCGGTTCGACAGAATTGCAAATAGTTTGTCAAAGAAGAGGCCCAGCGTGCTCGCTTCGAACTGTTTATTGCCACCATGGTTGAAGGTCGCCGTAAAACGGCGGCTTGGTGTACTTTTCCTTTTCATCCCATCGGGTTGGGCGTCAACGTTGATTTGAGATGCAAGCGATCCGAGTCGCCGATGGAGTGTCTTCGGCTTTTCAGCGGAGGCGGCGCGGGACTGACTTTTGGCGAAACGCAAAGAGTTGGCCTTTTCCGCCTCATTGTATCTTTCCCCCTGAATCGGGGTGGCGCAGGTGGTTCCAAACAGCCTGACCGGATGGAAGGACGCGCCGCTCTCTGCGCTGCTTCAGTTTTCGCACGTTGATCACCGAGGTGGATTGCCGTCCTCTCTTGGGAGATGCGGAGAGAACGCCGGCAGGCCAAGAATCAAGCGAGAGAATGACACAAACGAGGTTGAAAACAATGTTGAACAAATGGACAGATTTTGTTTGGGGGCGTGGGGGGGTTTGGATGATGTCGGATGCCACGCTGCGGTTTGGCACATTGCTTTTCAAAGTGTCCACGTGCACTCGCTTCAGGCTCTTGATTGAAATTTCCGGTCAGGAAGTGAAAAGAGAATTGCACTGAACCAGAATTCAAAGCTCCGTGTTGCCAGTGTCGAAAACAAAACACCGTTGACGGGTGACTACAACCAACGTAGGGGTGTCAGCTTTTTCTGACGGGCATATTGAGTTTGGGCTGCAACTTGGCTTTGGCGGTCGCCTTCACCCGATGTCGGCCTTATCGGCCAAAGACCCGGATCAACCGTCCGGGGAAACAAACGACATTTGGACCACCATTTCAAGACGTGATGGCAAATATCGGGAGGAATGAAATGGAAGTTGCTGTGGTGGGTCTGGAAAAAGTGCTCCGGGTGCCGAGCGGATCAAAACGCCGCAAAACTGAGAATTTTTCTTCGCGAGAGATTCCGCGCATCATCTCAAAGTCCATTTAACGGGGTGCGACGTATCTGACCGGCAGCGCGTGCCGTTTGCTGATCAAAGCGGGCGCCGGCAGAGGAAAAGAAAAGAACCTTTTGCCCGGATTGGTTCAGTCGAGCCGGGGGGCTTGTTTGTCTGCGCCGCGGGGTCATGGAAGGCTTGGCGTTGCGCCCTGCGTTTCACCTGTTCCCACAAGAGAAGGAGAGAGAGAGAGAGAGAGAGAAAAACCACAGCGCCCCTTGTCAAAATCACCGTTGTGAATTGCGACGGTGTCTTTTGGGACAAAGCTCAGCAGGGGTGGCTGCGCAGAGTGTACTACACCACCTGGGGGAGAGAGACAGAGAGAAAATCACTTAGCGCGAAAAGCACTTCAAGCCAAGCGAGGACTTTGTCATACTAAAGTGGCGTACACACTTTACGCTTTTGGACATCTGAACTCATCCCCCCCCTCTTTTTTAAAACAGCTGATCAGGAAGGAGAAATCTCGCTGAGCACGGCCCACTCAACAGAGACGCTTTCTCTTGGTTGTACTCATCAGGTTGTACTTGATGAATTGTATTAAAACAGAGAAAACTAATTCCTAAACAAACAAAGTCCAAAGAATAAAACGAATCCAAAGTAGCAAAACAAAACCATGACTGTGGCAAAAACTAACAGGAACAGAACCATGACAGAAACAAACATGAGTTGCAAGCAGCAACAACAATGACCCGACACTGAGTGGTCGGGAGGGAGTCCTTTTATACTACTAATTGCATAACGACCAAGAGGTGTGCAGCTGCAGGGAGAGCCCTGCAGTGCCACCTGTTGGTCCCAAACCGAATCATGACAACTCGGATGCTGTCTGGAGGAAAGCAAGACCTGGATCCAACCGGCTCTCTGGAATTTCCATGAAATGAAGACGCAAGTGATGGCGTTGGGCCGCGGTGGCCTCGTCCATGCCCCCCTGCCGACGTGGGCCCCCTGCCTCCATATCTCAACAGTCTCCGACTTGGTTCTTAAACTGGAGAGCCATTTGAAATTGGCGCCGTCGTTCAATCCGGCATCTTTCAAGGTGAAAGCCAGCTGGCTCAAGTCGCGCCTCTCCTTTCGCCGGCGAGCACTTTGAGGTACTGCGCCCGTCATTCATGCCTTGGTCGCATCTCGGCCGGATGACTGTCGCTGTCGCTTGACTTTGGAGTCGGGCCGATCCTCCATCCTGCATCTCCAGTGGCTCCAGAATGCCGCCGCTGGCCTCTTGACTAGCACCTGTCAGAGGGAGCGCATCACCCCTACGTTGGCGTCCCTTCACTGGCTGCATTTTCGAGTTTTCTATTATTTGTTTTCCTTTTCCAATCTTGAAATGGCCTGGCCTCACCTGACCTCTCGGAGCTCCCTGCCCACCGCCTCAGGTATGCAGACCGGACACTGTTAGAGGTACCGAAGAACGAAGCCCGGAGAGGACGGAGCCTTTTCCGTTGCCGCTCACCTCTTTAGGATGAACCTTGGTCGAGGTCCCTTGCTGCCCAACCTTAAAAAAAAAAACCCAAACAAACTCATGCTGAGTCAAAGGGCAAAGAATTGAACTTCATCCATCCATTTTCTGATCGTCTTTCTCCTCACAAGGGTTGCGGGGGGTGCTGGAGCTGATGAAGATGGGGCTGTATTTGATTGCGCGTACGGCACACCGACTGCTTTGCGGGCAGATCGGGGAGGGGAAATCACTGCCAACATCTCCCGCACCGCAGGATTACCGCTCAAGCTAATTGTTCCTTTTCCGACTTGGATCACCGGGGGAAGAAAAATGCTCAGATTTCGAGTGATTGTCGCGTGTGTCGCCCTTCGCACCAGACTGGAAAATTGGGGAGAGAAATTCGTCAAATTGGCCCAGCTTGTCGGGATGCGGTTACCTTGCGTTGGAGACGTTGAGCGTTTCCAAGACGCAAGCGCATTCAAGAACTGCTTTGTCCCGCTCCCAAGGGGGAGAAAATCTTCAAGCGGGGCCCTCATGTTGACAGGCGGGTCCCCTGCAAAAACAATCGGCGGCCCGACTGTTTTCCGTGCAAATCGCGGAAGAGAAATCAGCCTCCTGCAACCGATCGTGGTTCGAATCACCTTTTGCGGAGGCCAGACAATGAAGTCTTTGTGGACTTTCAGAAGGAAAATGTTCCCATGGGCCACGGGCGCATTTCCATCTCTACGTGTCTCTCCAGATGTCCTTTTCCTTCAAAGTGCCGTTTTGAAACAATTTCCGATGGCCGGAAGAGGCGACAAAGCACTTTTCCTCTTTGGTTAAAAGTCAGGAGGTGTCAGCAAGAGAGGCCAATTCTGGGAAAAGCATTGAGCAATGAGACAACCGGCGCCCGTCATGCTTTGTAATCATGGCCCATGCACGCGATTAGAGCGAGGGGTTCAATCGATGACACCGAGAATACTTTTGGAATTGCCGAAAAGAGGCAGAACGCAACTATCGATTTCCCTTCTCGCCCTCCCGGGAATTGATTTGGCGGCCGTTGAGCGACCAGCCCCGGCAAATTCTCCTGGGAAAGGGAAAAGCAGGTCGGCGAAAGGAAGACGAGGCTTCGGCGAATTCACCATCTTCTCTCGCCGTTACGTCTGTCTCGAGCGCCTAGACCGGCTCGTTTGGAGTCGCTGGCTTCGGGGTTGGAAGGAGGCCTGAAGACAAAGACGGCCGAGCCTTTTCAAGCCGACTTCTGGCCTGCTGAAACCGAGCCCGCCGGCCCCGGTTTGAGAGGAGGCTTGCTTTCGAAGCTGGTGTGACGTACCCTTCACGTGACTGTGGGTCAACGTTTCAAATCAGGCTGTGACGCTGGGCTCGGGTCTTAGACCAGCGTCCAAACCCGGGCTAAGTGCGGCTTTCCAGGCAGGACTTTCAGCTTTCGTAAATGTTGCCCTTCAAGTTGAGCATTTTGAAGGACCGCTTGGGGCTATAAGACAGGTTTGTGGCTTCAAAGTGGGTGTGTGGCAAATGCCACCTTCCAAGCTGGCGCGTGACCGTGCACAAAGGGCTCGTCCGCGTCTCCCCGATGCACGGATCCACAACGAGATCCCTTGCTTCTCACCGATGCCACCCAAGCGCTATTTGAGCCAATCGGGTACACGCAAGATTGCAGAAGCCGAGCCGAGACTTGTCTTCCACGAGATGGCCTCGTGCCGCAGCTGTCCGCCGGCAAGCGAGTTGAGGTTTGGCGCCCCCAAGCTCGGAATCGCCAAACACGGAAAAGCCGCATCGCCGCAAATCCCGCGAGAGCTTCTCGACGTGATTGATGACTCGCAAGCCGACGGCAAAGCCGCGTCAATGTGCCGCATGCCCCAAATGCCCTCGAAAGACCGACGTTATTCACGTCCCCGCGCAAGAGAGAGGAGGCGTTTCGGAGCTTCGTAGCAATCGAAGCAAGACGAATTTCCCGGGCTGTCCGCAATCGATGTCACACGGTGCAAAAAAAAGTGAGCCCGACGGCGTCGAATCCAAAAAGTAAAAAAAAAAGCTCAACGCGAAAACCCCCCCAAAAATCCAAATGTCACCCGATTGCATTTCAATACGTGTTTCCATTTGAAGAGGCGCAGGAAAGCAGGCTCAAGTCTTGCCTGCCTTTCCGTCTTCCCCGGCCGCCTTGGCATGCGGGAATCCGATTACAGACAATCCTTGGATGGCAGTTGCTCAAGTAGAGCATGACAAGACAAGCGCGCACTTCTGCAATGTTAAAATACCAGCAAACGTTCAAAGAAAACAACAAATCTCTCTCTCTCTCTCTCTCTCTCTCTCTCTCTCTCTCTCTCTCTCTCTCTCTCTCTCTCTCTCTCTCTCTCTCTCTCTCTCTATATATATATATATATATATATATATATATATATATATATATATACACACACACACACACACACACACACACACGGAGTGCGCCAATGACTACTCGGGTCGCCCTACGGCCCGGTCGCCGTAAGACTTGGTTCTTAGCATGTTTTGGTCGAGATGCAAATGGAAAGCGAAGACTCCTTTTGAATTCCGGACTCAAGTTCTTGCCCATCATGGCATATTGACTTTGCATCTGTACTTGGACCATATCAGTTCTTTTTTCCTCTCAGGGTCACTCGGGGATGAGTGCAAGTTTTGTAGGTTTGGGTTGTGGGGCGGTAGGGTCCTCCTTTTGGGTGGTCAGTTTGAATTGGTTTAGCCGTCCAGTGCCTGGAGTTGCATTTTGATGTCTGAAAAAGCGCCGGAGAAAGTCCTCCCCCGCAAGGACTCAAGCAGCGGTTTCACTGGGCCGCATACCCCCCGTCGTCGGCCCCAAGTGGCTTCCCCGCCCGATCCCTTTTCCTTTGAAATCATGCGGGACGTTTGTATCCTCGCGCGACGTCAGCCGTTGCTCTCATGTGACTGCCGTCTCCTGATGACAAACGCGCCTCCCCCACCCTCTCCCCCGTTTCATACTTGTTCAACTTGTTTTAATTTCACGCAAGACGCACTTTTGGTGTCTCGTCCGCGAGTGTTCGGAAACGACAGCCGCTGTTTATGTTGAGTAGGCATTTTATTATTATTATTTTTTTATATCAAGCCAATCGAGCAAGCTTGTGTTTTGTTGAGCCTGGCTGCCCGTCTTGAAACCTGGTCTTCAGACTCCTTTTTATTCTTTGGCGTTTGAGACCTTTAGCTTGAGCGTTTTTGTGCTTTCCGCTGTCTTTGTTGTTCATCGTTGCTTGTTTTGTCATTTGTTGTCGACTGACTTCCCTTTGGTCCACGCGCAGCACTTTGGTAGACAGCGCCGGTTGTTTGAAAAGGGCTTCAGAAATACAGCCCAGTTGGGAATTTTTGTTTTGCATCCGGGAGGCTCCCGTATTTGCCGATCAAATGTCCATTTCATAAGCATGCGGCAAAGTTTCATTTTCATGACCGAAACCTCGGATAGTAGCAGATGAAGTGCCGGCCGCACCGCATCGCCAGCGTCTGCCTGATTCAGGACTCGGCGAGCAGGCGCCGATCAATATGCCGTAAAAGGAGCGCCGACGAAACCATGGCAGGGTGTCGCCCGTCGCTTATCTGCCAGAAACGTCCGCTCGGCTCCCGCTCGCTCACCGTGGATTCGACAGAAGAGTGAGCCGGACGCCGTGTGGGGAGCGCGACAGAAAAATTGTGGCTCTTCGACGTATCGCCAAAAACAGACACGGGGCCGAGTGTGCTGTTTGTCTTTTTCTCCGATTGGTCGTTTCTTGAAGGACGCAGTGGACGGCTGACCGAAGTCCGCCCCACGGCCTCCCGGCCGCCGTGTTTCATCGCTTTCGAATTTGCGGTCCGAGTTTGATCGGGCCAACGCGGATGTCGTGGTTGGAGGACCACCGCGAATAACGGCGGCTATGGTGTCGGATTTTGCCCGCCGCTGAAATCCAGAATGCCCAAATCTTGTTTGGCTGACATAACTGTTGGAGAAACCGTTGAACACGACAGCCCATTTAGGCGGCAAACTAGTTCTACCTCAATGTATGCCACTGCACACATAGCGGAGCAAGCGCCAACGTCATCGAACCGAGTGCGGCTGTTAGCTTCTTTGGATGCCGCAGCCCGTTTCGGCGGCAAAGGAGTTAGACCTGAATGATCTCAGCGTTCGGACCGCGTTTGCGAGATTGGTCTTGAAAACGACACATCCCGTCGAGGCTGAGACCCGCTGACAGCTAAATGGAATGAACTCCGTCTTGAAATTTGGTAGCTATCCATTTGTCTCTTTCATAAGATTTCAATCCAGTGTGCGTCCATCGCTCAAAGAGGTTGCAATTCGGCCACGAGTTGGCTCCAGTTCTGTCGAGCTTCAAAACGCTTGATGGGCATGAATGCAGCCGAGTCTCAGGGACTGACCATATTCTGTCGCAAATCCAATACGCTCCAACTACTACAGGATGAAGCGACTATGGAACATGCCGTCGATGGATGAATAGTTGTGAGTCCACTCCAGACACAATCTGGGCGGCCTTTTTCTTGGCATTGAATACTCGGCACATTGCCATCCTTTCAAGATATAGCGCCGACGAAGCATAATCTAACTAACGAGAGCCGTCAGACTCATCTCCAACCCATCTAGGCGACAAACTAGGTGGACTGGATGCTGGATAGTTCTGAGCGCAGCAGGCCTCCTTTGCTTCATGAAACAGCGACATAGAACATGGCAGATAAACAACGGTTTGGTCAATCGTTGGATACGGCGGACCGTTTAGGCGGCAAACCTCAATAAATGGCACACGCTGTTGAATGCCGACGAGTAGTTCAATCCACGAAGGCTACAGGACAGCTTGTAGGCAAGAGAGCATTTTATTAGCCGCCACATGATTGAATATGCACTTAAGTTCTCCTTTCTGGCAAGCCTGCAATCACATCCAAATTGTGCTTCGGTCGTTGAGCTTGTTTTATTGTCGGGGGTTGGGAGAGGAAAGGGAGGGGGGTGGAGGAAGGCTAAATGCTCTCCTGGCGTGGTCCGATAAGAAATGCAAACATGCACCTTGCTAGTCCCTTATCTTTCCGACATGCTCCCAACAGCACCCCCCCCCCCGCCTTCTCCCCAGCTTGGCATCCTCAGCCTGAGTGCCAGGGGTCCTTTTATTCCGGAGAACTCGACTCCAAGCGAGTTTCTCGCCTCTCGCGCAGGGCTGTGAGCATCTCTCTCTGTCTCTCAGTCATCACACTTACGGCAAAGTGTTAACTGCCCGGGGGAGCTTTCCACCGGTCATTATGATGTACCGTGTTGCGCCAGTCTCACGTTTCATTGACGCCAGCCCGTTTAGGCGACTGACCTGTGGGGCTGACTGAGGGCTGTTTGTTTGAGTGCTGACATCTAAAACGCTTCCATCGATTCACTCCGCATTTCAATCTCATGGCTACAATGGTGCCATGAGTCTTTGAATGCCGCAGCCCGTCAAGGCGACAAAATAACTAACAGGGTTAAACTGGCATTGTCGCTTTGCTGTACACTGCCCAGGACTGAAAACCAAAATGATGCACCATAAGCTTTGTGCGGCCACATTTGGACGCCGCAGCCCGTTTAGGCAGCAAACTGGTTGGATTTAAAGGACTGTCACCCTGCCTCGTTTTGAAAACAAACAGTGCTTGAAGATTTTTTTTCAAAGTCTCTGTGGCCATCTCATTAATTCCCTCGTTGCAGCCCGTTTAGGCAGCCAGGAACTTCGGCCTTCTGCTAATTGTTGCTTTGCATTGGAATTTGCTTGGCCACACCACCGTGCAACAGAGAACCGTGGTCCGAAAGCTCATTTGTGGATCCTTTTTACTCTCTTGATTCAAAATCGCATTCCACGGCATGCAATCTGCTGATTGTCGTATGAGTTTCGCCTCGAGACAAATAACAACGGCAGGTGCCGCTCAAAGCTTGCAGCGCTCGTTCTTGATAAATAAACGGCGACGTTCAGATTGCAATCGAGAGCCGATCTGCCAGGAGTGCCCCCTCCACGAGCCTGACCGAGTCAAGCTTGGAATTTTTTCAAGCAAAGCCCCCCAGCGTATAAGCCTCAACTGAGTGGTGACCTTCAAAATGACCTTGAATAGAACAGCCCACTTGACCGTTTCCTCTGCTATGGTATATATACACACACACACACACACACACACACAGAGCAGCGAAGAGCAGAATGTAGTCAGCTCGTGGCAGAGGAATTAATTTGGGGGTCATGAAACACAAAAGTGGTCCTTTGAGATCCATTTGTGAACATCTGGAGTTGGGGATAAGACGTTTTAAAAGAAGGGATTTCGCTGACAAAAGAGGCGGAGAGAATAGTACAATTCGTGTTGGACTATACAAAAATAATCGTATTTGCTTGACTTACGGTCTCCCTAATCGCTGATGTAATTAGCAGATAAGGCTTTGACGACAAAAGCCCGTTGAGGTGGTGTTCCATGTTGATATTCTTGAAGAGATTGGGACTACGCGACACAATCTCCTTCAGATAATACTGCCGAGAGATCGGTTTCCCCATAGCACAGCCCATTTAGGCAGCTGCAGTTTCGGGCTAAAAATGGTGACTTCCTCCGTTTGATGTTGCCACCGATTGAAATGGGATAGACAAGTTCTTTGAGACTGCGCAAGACGGGCCCCTCGATAGGTTGTGAGCCCCGTTTTTGGATACCACAGCCCAAACGGGCTGCGCACCAGTCGGGCCTCGATGAACGGCTTCGGGAGAGAAGCAACTATGCGATATAGCGTCGTGCATCACACAAATTGGCAAATGAGTCTCGGAACGCCGCGGCCCGTTGAGGCGGCAGGCCAGTTGGACCTAATTTAATGGCGGCCTCTTTGAGATGTTACTGAGTATGGAAGCCAGCGCGTGGCGCCGCTTTCAGACCGACTTTGCCCGTTTCGAGTGGCGCGCCGCTTCAAGCCGAACTCGGTTGAAAAGAATCGGCCTCCATTGCCTTTGGACGTACCAACGATGCAAAGCAACGATGGGGTCTCGGAATCGATGACGCCACTTTTTCAAAGATGCCACTTGATCTCATTGCTCAATCTCTATAATTGTGATAAAAAGAAAAAGAAAAAAAAGAGAAATGCAGCTTGAAAGCCGACTGCGGGAGCGTCACTTCACTCTTGGAAGGGTGCTCACTTGTCACAGCGGCCAGCAACGACGGCGACCGTTTGTGGCGCAAACCAGTCAGACGGGAGCGATTGGATGTGATTCCCGTTGGGTCTGGCAGCCGCGCGAGCACGCGCAGGCGAGCCGCTGCGAGGTTATTCAAAGGACAGCGATCAATGTTGCTCCCGTAGCTGCTACTTCATCCTCATCATGAGCTCGATTGGGGGCAATTCATCACGTTTGCGCGGCCCGCCTCTCCCAAGAATGCCGGCGGGACAAAAGCCCGAGGGAGAGGCGCCTCGCCTCGCACGGCCCCGCGGCGTGACAATCAGAGCCTCCTCTTTGACTCGACTGGACGCGAACGGCCGTCACGTTCAGATCCCCGCCGAAGGATGCCGCGACATCCTCCCGCTCCGACCATGCAGCCAGCCGCGCGGTACACGTCTCGTGCGCTGGTGACGGCATGGCCCCCGCCTCAGCGGGGAAGCACGATTCGGCCGCGTTTGCTGACGCCGCCGCCCGTCACGCCGGCAAAAGAAGTGAGCGTCCTCCGTCTCTTCAAGGTGTGGTGATGAGGCAGCATTGCCGTGTCGCCGATCGCACCCCCGATGGTCTTAATAGTCGGATAGTTTGCCCCGGCCCTCCCCTGCTGGTGGTTGTCCATTAGTCGGTGCAAGAGGGATCCATTGCTCGGCGCGTCTTTCCGGCATCTCGTTGACTGCAATTGCAAAATCGACTTCATTTGGCAGCCCCATGAAAAAAATTATCCCAAAACCCAAATCACGAGCAGAATCGGCGTAAGCGAGTTTTCCGCCGCGGAAAAGCGACTCAAGCGCCGAGCGACGGACTTCATTTTAAGAGCGGAGTACCTCAAAGCCATGCCGATCTCTGTTTCGGAAATTGAGCGAGTGGACCGGAGATGAAGTTCTTCTGATGAGCGATACGAGAACGACGGATTCTGCGTCGCTCCAAATCCAAGGCGGTGATGGCACGGAGGGGAATCCGTTAGCGTCCGGGGAGGGGGGGGGGCGTCGACGGCGTGGAGGGACGCATGCGTGCCCTTTCCCATTTGTCAACGCCGGCCCAAGTGGAGTGTGTGTGTGTGTGTGTGGGGGGGGGGGGGGGGCTCCGCCGGCCAGTAGGCGCCCCTTGTTGAAAGCAAAAGACAACCCGTGACGAGAGGTCCCACTTTGCCCCGGCCGCCACAAGTCGGCATACGTGTCGTTGGACTTTCCGGGAAGCGCGTCCTATTCATTTGGACGGCCAAATATTTGGACTTGGGATTTCGTCTCTGGGCGTGGGCGCAGTCGCCAGTCGTCACGTCAGGATTTTCAGCCGGCGCGGGGCTTATTTAGGTTGTGTCGTCATATGAGCAAAGCGTCAGGCAGCGTCTTCAGAACAGTAAATCTTTCCCATATTTGTGTACTCATAATTGATTCTCTGTTACATCGCCGGCAAAATGCCAGCCAGATAACCGCGCCGTAGACGGGCGCCATCAAAACCCTCGCCGAGGCTTGATCGACTGTCACATCTTATCGCGACTTTGAAACGGCGGTAGAGATCGGGGGTAAACACGAGCGCGCGTGCACGCACGCAGACGCACGCACGCACTCGACTCCCCGCTCCTCTCAAAGAATTACTTTGCTAAATAGTTTCAAAGCTCCCTCCGCCAGTTTCAAATGTCAACTCGTATTTCTTCGGGTGAGCGGGGAATGAAAGTATTAAGCAAGATAGCGCAAGGAAAGCAACTTCAAAAGGCAAACTTTTAGATTTAGATCAAGGCGGGAAGAAAAAAAAGTGTACAAGTTTGTATTTGGAACTTGGGGATGAGCCGCGGTGGGAATAGAAAACACGCACGGTGGGGAACATCTGCGAACGGAATTGCGAGAAGAATGGAGCCAAACAAATGTTCCCCGTTCGCGTGGCTAATAATACTTGAGCCAGACGAAAGCAACAGTTGCTTATAAAAAGAAATCCGTGTCTTAGTCTGATGCTAACGTGGTCGATTTTTCAACACCTTCAAGCGTGACTCTTACATGCTTTCCTTAGCATGTTTAGCTAGGCAGCTAAAAGAGATCCAAATATACGCATCATACAAAAAAACCCCAAATCATACCTTTTTGCGGGCGAAAACAAACTTTCAAGCACGAAAACAAGCAATGTCTGGTGTAGCTTATCGAAGAAGAAGAAGAAGAAACGGAACGACCGGGTAGTTTCCTCTAACTGTGCATAAATCTGATGCTAACACGATAGATTTAAAATAGCTTTGAGACACAAGCTGGCCGGCTTCCGGCTGTACAGGAGCTAGCTAGCTCGTCGTTGCTCGCTGCTCTTCTTCTTGCCGTGATTTACGCTGCGTTCACAGCTAGTAGATCTCAATGCTGCTCAGAACGTGGTGGCACAACACTGACGGCGAGCCTCTTTAAATTCAGACTTTATATTGTAAAAAACAAAAAAGAAAAAACAATGTGAAGAAATCATTGCTTAAAAACGAGCGATCTAGGGGAGGTTCATCATTTCCAAGGCAAGGAAAAACGTTCTGACGTAAACATGTTTCGGTCGCAGTCCTTGAGGCTCAACGCGCTTCAGACAGTTTCGCTTTGAGCGTTTTGGAACCGTTACTTTAAAGTCGCAAAGCTCCAAGCAGATGAATATGGAAAATAGTCACCAGCGTGGATGGAGGGGGCTTTTTGATGTCTTTGGCTTGCTAACTTCGCCACATTAAAGGGAACGCGCTCACAATGGCAGCATGCAAAGTCCCGCCGCGCACACGGGGGACTTCCAAAACACCCTCCGACAAACAACATCGGCTCGCCTCGGCGTCTCAGAGGGCCCTGAGGAAAGATTCCCCGACCCAATCCCGCGGAGAAGGGAGGGGGGTCGTGGTCGGGGGGGGGGGGGCTATCCGGCTTTGAATGACAAGTCGCATGAAGTCAGCGACATTGTGTATTTCTGTGGCAAGAATGACAGACTGACAACAGCGCAGTGGGCTCCAAAATGACGTTCAGCTTTTGGATTAGAATGCTAATTTGGTCTTTCGACAGTTTGGCAACTTAAAATAACCTTCATTTGAAATATTTGTCTTTTTTGTGAATGCGGTGTGCCCCGCATCCAACCACCCACCTTGTTTCTGCTGTACGTGACTCACAACAACGATGAATCGGCACGCAATCCGTCAGGGAGGTTTATGGGGGAGTCGAGCCTGAGCGCCGCGTAGCATTCTGCATGGAGCATTTTTGGTTCCAAAAAAAAAAAAAAAAGATGGGGGTGGTGGGGGGGTGCGGATAAGATGAGAAATGACCTCAAAGGCTTTTGGTGTCACAAACAAGCTGGAGACGCCTTGCAGTTTCACAAGATGGTACAAGATGAAAGAAAAAAAGATTGGTATATATACCCACATACACATATAGTATATCCACGCACCCACACACATATCTAGCTTCACAACCACTAAAGAGTCATTTGCGAATATCCGGTTAGCTGCGCAATTTACTGGTTCGTTGACACGCTAACGCTAAGGTTGAAGATGGAAATCAATAATTAAACAGACGACTAAAAAGCCCGCAGTCAAATGTCAAAACGGGTCAAACGGTGTTTGAAAGCTAAAAGGCTAATTTTGAGCGCAGGGAGAAGGTGATTCTGACAACATTTGGATGCTCCTGGCTGGAGGCCAGCAACACAGGATAGGGAAGGCAAAAAAAAAAAAAAAAAGAAGACGGGGTGAGAGTTGCGAGGTGGACGACGCGGCGGCAGCCAAGTTTGGGCAATTAGCGCAAAGCTCCACGAGCGCGCGGCCTCGCCGGGAGCCACTGAACGCTCGGCTTCGACAAGGTCGGCCACAAGGTGCGAGCAGGCGGCGGAACGCCGCCCCGCCCCGCCGAGCCGAGTCGGCGACCTTGCCCGCTCGCTCAGCGGCGCTCAGCACGCAGATAATGAAGGGGCCGGCTTCCCCGAAGCCCCCATTTCTGCCTGTCCAGATTAGCGGGTGCATTTGGGATATTGGTAGCGCGGAGGTCAACGTCACATTGGACGTCCTTGTGGGAAACGCGGCGCGGCGCCATCTGATGCGGCTTGAGCGCGAGTGCGGGAACTGGTGAAAACGGACCCTTTCCCCCGATGCCACTTCGGGAAGTGTCACCGCAAACGGAGAAAACAACCGGGACCCGAGACTCGTTGGACAGACGGAAGTTGCAAGTGAGAAGTTACGACTCCATCCGAAGCGCGGCGTTCATTTCATTCGGTTGATACTGAAGAGAGGAAGCGGGCCCTTTTGGCCGCAATCGGCAATTGTGGATGAACGCCATGGCCCCGACTCGGCTCGCCGCGTAACACTTCTCGCTGAAGGGACTCGGTCAATGAAAATTCACGAATGCCGTTTTTTTTTTTTTGTGCCCGTGGCGTCACCTCGACGTTTCCACGGAAGCCTTCCGCTCCGCACGACGCGGTGCCGCATGGCTGCGGTGTGCAGACGCGCCCCCGCGTGCCGTGGAGAGAGGCAGGACTTGCGGGATGATCACCTTCACCTGGGAAACACTGACTCTCTCTCTCTCTCTCTGCACCCCCCACCCCCCATCTTTCTCTCTCTCATCTCCCTCTCTCTGCCCCCCCACCCTCTCCCACTTCCCTCTCTTGCCCCACTCTCTACGCTTCTTGTGTCCCCACCCCTCCCTCATCTCTCTTTTCCTCCAACCCGCTATCTCTCCCTCCCTCCCCCCACCCCTCTCTCGGTGTCTCCCTCCCTCCCGCTTCCCCACTCCTTTCACTCGCCCCCCCCCCACCTCCCCCTTTCTCTTGTGAAATATTGTGGAAGAGGTCTAGGTTGCTGAATCTCAAGCATCCTTGTGTCAGATATTTTTTCTTCCCTGTTGCTTTGTGGACATCCATCTGCACCCCGTCCGTCCGTGTGTGTGTGTGTGTGTGTGTGTGTGAGATTGAAGAAAATTCCATTTGGCGTCAAGACGCACGCGAGGCTAAAACAACGGCCCGATAGTGAGTGAGCGTGGACCACGTCGATGAATTCGGGCAGAATGTGTCACAATTGTGAGGTGGTGGTGGACCCCGAAAAGCAGGCAGCGGGGAGGAGCAGGGTGAACTTGACGAATTGTATTTAATAAAACACAGAAAACGAAATCCAAAACAAACATAGTCCAAAGTAGCAAAGAAAAATCACAACTGAAGCTAAAACAGAACCTTGACCGAAACAAACCTGACACTGACAGCAGCAGACAAACGGCAACAAACATGACAGTGGCAAAAAGCAACAATGACCCGACAATGAAATCTTTTAAAGCCACGAATGACCTAACGACCAACAGGTGTGCAGCAGGTGTGCAGCTGCAGGGAAAAGCCCCACAGTGCCACCTGTTGGTCACAAACGGAAACATGACAGAATGGAAACAACGTGCGCGCTGACGGACGGCCACTGCACTTCATGAAATCTCCACTGTTGACATGATCGCGGTTGCGAGCGCGCGCAAAAAAAAAAAACAGTTGCCACGATGCCGGTCTGCCAGGCCGCGCGGATTACTGCGGCGCCTCGCTCGAGAGCTGCGCAAACACAATAAGCGGACAAAACAAACCAACGTCGGAGTCGATTACAGCCATGCTCATCAATCCAACTAGATGGGAGACGACTCTTTGCGGTCTGCAAAACTAACAGATTCTTTTTTTTCCGTTAGCATAGCAGTTGCTTCACTGTTATCATTGACGGGGGCCCGATGGCCTGGGCGGAATTGCTTGTGGCATGTGATGTGTGCGGTGTGCCGTTTTCCCAGGAACACAAGAAGCTAAAGGACTTGCCCGCAGCCCCCGCCTCCTCGCCCCCACCGGCCGCGCATTCTAAACATCGGAAGCCAATTCCATCTGGAAGCGATACGATCGCCGGCGAGGGAATTCGACTTGGACGGCTTTGACTGCGCAAGCCGCGTGCTCCCGTTGGAGATGTTTGCTCATCCCGGCGCGAGATAAATGCATCCGGCAATGAGCGCAAGAACGTCTTGGGGGACGCCGCTCTGCTTTCTGATGTTGTCCGGCAAAAATGGCTGAAAGGAGACATGTTAGGTTTTAGTTCCCCCTAACAGGCGCCGTGCTCAAGTGACCGTTTTTTTGGGCATGTTTTCCCAATGCTGCGACGGACTTGACGAGATCAGCCAGCGCTCGATGGCCCGAGTCAATATTTGGTCCTGGCTGGAGCCGTTATCACTCGGCGAGCTGAGTGCAGCTCTCCGTTTCTTTTGGCGGCCGGGACGAGAGGGAGAGCTCGGCCGCTCGGCCGTGAAACCTCCGTGATGAGCGCAAGCTCATCACATGAGCTACAGAGAGACCAAAGAAAATCCACCTGCGGGGTCGCGCCCGAGATCTTTCATTCTGTTTATGATGTCTTTAAAAAAAAGCAGCACCGATTGGATACGATGGTGGGGATATACTTGACAAAGCAGCAAAAACCCGATTTCCAGTTCGAATTTTCCCCCAAATTCAAATCATGAAGCTTTCAGGAGAAGTCAAGTGAAAAATGTTGCTGACAACAAGATGCTGCAGAGTCCAAAGGCGGGACGGAGCGGCTGGGATGGGCTCCGGCACGCCCGCGACCCTGGTGGGGGCTGAAGTGCTTTCAGAGAACGGCTGGTTGGGCCGAGGTTTGGAAATGAGCCACACTTCAGTCAAGTGCCGATGGAAACGTTCATTGTGGGACTCAAGTTGTTTTCGAATTAGGGAATGCGCTACCTTGAAAAAGCGCCAAAGAAAGCGGCTTTTTCAGATGATTATTTTACACTGCCCCCTACCACCACCACAAAAAAGGTCTTAAAAGAATTGTGAAAACATCCCCCAAATTTTTCTTTTGTGCATCAAAGCGCCCACACGCAGCCAAGGATTTTTAATTAAAAGCCGACATGGCAAGCAAGTGGCCTCTTTCTTCCACGGCTGTGAGAGCGAGCGATAAGGCTCGTTCGTCGGCCGCTTTATCAAACTCATCGAGTTACTGCCGGCTAACTTTTCCGCTTTCTTTTATCCGCAACGTGTCGAGCTTTCCCCTCCAGAGGCTGAGCCGCAGCGCGACGTGGCTAATCATCGTCGTGGGGTTAGCGTGGCCGCCGTAACGCGGCAGCCGCATCCGTGGGGTCGGGTGCTGTCGCGTCTGGCGTGCCGACCTCACGGGCGGGGTTGCGTGGCGACAGAAGCAACATTAAAATGTCTTCCTGGATCAGGAAAGCCTCGTCTCCTCGCGCTATTTTAGCCGACAAGTCCTGCTCCCATCCCGTCACCGCGAGTTTGCTTGCACCATTCGCAAAAGAGCTGAAACACTCGGATGGGACACCCTGTGAAACATTTATGTTTGCTTTCCATTTGTTCCGTGTGAGGATGGATGGACCAAACAAACCTGAAGCGCACTCCTGAGAAAATGAGCGCCGATGTTTGTGGCTTTGACCTTGCGAAGGCCGACCGCGGCCGCCGTCCTGTCGCAGGAACCGCTTCGGATTTGGGTTGATTTATTTGGGCAACTTGGCTCCATTCACGATTTCCTCTTGCCCAGCCACGTCGGACAACGATGACCTCCCAAATTCTTGTCTCGCCTCCATTTGTCCAGCCCTGGCAGAAGGCAGTCTGGCAATTTTCGTGTTCTGCCCTTCAAACGAGAATAAAACAAGTTGCAATTGCGCCCCCTACAGTGTGTCGGTCCTCCCGTGACATCCGAGGTCGGTATTGGAGGTGTGTGGTGCCTCAACGGAGCTTTGTGTCCTTGAGCTTTCTCTCGTCTCGCCGCCTTGCTCTGTCGCGCCCCCCCCCCCGTCTTCACACGGGGAACACTTTCTAATATCCATGACTTACACCAGGGTCAACGCAATCGCGCCGGGTCCGCCGAAGACGAGCGGGCAGGTGCCGATAAGGGCCTTGCTCCAGACGGCGTAATAACTGAACAAATCCCCGCGCGACCCACCGTGCCGCTCCCTTCGGCGGCGTGCCTGCACACGATTTTCCGTCAAGCCATTAAAATCGACCCGATGCCGTCGTCGGTCGCGGGGTGCGTTGTTGTCACCTTGTTGCGTTCGGTCGGAAAATGCCCAAATCAACTGCAAGGAGTTTGGAGACGCGCTTTAGGAAGCGGGCATTTCAAAGGAGATGCGCGCTGTTTCGCTTACAAGGTGTCAAAGTTGAGCCGTTTCCACGGCAAGAAAAGCCGCCTCGGTGTTGTTCGCCCGCTCTGGTCGCCCGGGAGCTGGCTCGGCGTTTGGTGAGCGAGGAGGTCATTCTGACCCCGAAAGCCCGAGCTGCCAGTCACGCTTGAGCCGCTTTGGAGCGGCCACGGCGTTAATGATTCATTTCCCTTTGTAATCCGCGCTCAGGCCGATAAGCCGGCCGGACGGCCGCCGTTGGCCATTGTTTGCGCTGTTCGACGAAGCCTCGGCGATCCATCCGTTGAGCCTTCGGTGGGCGGGAGGGGGCGAGGCGGCTCTCATGGATGCAGCCGCCCGTCCACCCGCTGGCGATGCCGCGTCTGCACTTGGACACCGATCGCAGCTCACCGTCGATCCGGAAAGTGGAAAACCGTGGAGATAAGATGGAATGCAGGAGGGGGCGGAGCCTTTGGCGCCGCCCCTCCCTCTCTTCCGTTGGGCAAGGCCCCTCACCGCCCAGCTTTCCAACTCCTCACTTGCATTCTTTGGCTTTGGACTCCGCATGAGGCTTGAGATTTGACCGGCCCACTGCCTTTGTTCTTCACCGTTGGTTGTTGTCCGAATTCCTTTGTGGACGGCGCTAGCTGTTTGAAAGCGCTCGAGGAATCCACTTGAGGTGAGTCAAGAAAATAAACCCCTGACTTTTGCAAGGCGTGCTGAGCAGTCAACGTTTCAGCTCCCTTTGCAAAATGTCGAACTATCGTCGGGTAATGATGAGAGGCGGAGCCAAGGTCTTGATCGTGTGGCGACACGAAGAGGCTTATTCCCCGTCCCTTCACGTGAACCTCCTTTCCGCAACTCACACCAAAGTACATTGAGTCCCAGCACGCAGCATATTGGGCGCCTCTCTGCAACCTACACGGGAACTTGAAGAAACCAGCCGGATATTCTTTTCATGTCGTAGCAGAAGATCTTGCCTTTGTGGGAGCGCTGTTGGTAATTTGCGCCCCGAGAGGCGTCGCATTTAGAAGGCACCAACAGCGAGCCGTATTATGTTTTTGATTCAGGCAAAACCCCTGCCGGGCCTTTTGACGTTCCAGAAACCCTGCGTTGGAATCGGCACATCGCTGCACTTGGCATGTGGCTCGCCTTCATTTGCCGCTTCAGTGAATGTGTGGGCTTAGTTATTTATTTATTTTTAATGATTATTTTTATTCCTCCCTGTGAGTGTTTAGATCTCTTTCTGGTTCCTTTGCCCCATTGCTATCATTTTAAGGGTGGAAGAATACAGTACTGTATATATATATATATATATATATATATATATATATATATATATATATATATATATATATATATATATATATATATATATATACACACACACACACACACACACACACACACACACACACACACACACACACAGTAGAAAAATGTCTACTCTGTCCATTTAAATTGAAGGTCCCCAAATTTCTTTTGCTGTGAGGGCCAATGACCTTCTCAGTTTGTCACAAAAATCGCAGAGGGGTCCAAACGGAAACATTGGTTGTTTTTCCAAAAAAGCCACATATATGGAAGCAAAAATTCACCCTTTCTGGGATCCTTGGAGGAATAAAAATTCTGAAAATAAATCAGGCTTGAAGTTGCAAATATTTCATTCTCACGCGACGGGCTGCCATGTCTGCGTGGCATTTCAATTCAGCGCAAAAGCGAAAAGAAAGTTCAGTTAGGGGGGGAACCGAAAATACCTTGCCGGGTTGCGGCTTTCCTTCTGCTTGGACGGGCTCGGGAAGCGCAAGTGCGCCGCTCGCATCGCACGACGACAAAGCCGCCGGTCGACTTTCAGAGAGCCACGCTTGCGAGCGAATTCCCGTTTCAGCCAGAAGCGCACCCTCGCTGCAGCGGCGGCCGGCACATGACGGCGGCGTAATTAGCCGCCATCCAATTTCGGTTGATGATACAAATGTTGAGTTGAGCGAGCGGCGCCGGATGGCAGCCTTCCGTCGTGCCGCGAGAGCTCTACCCGGTGTCATGAATGACAATGAGCTCGCGTGGCGGGTGGCCCCTTAGTGGCCCCACCACCGCCGCCGCCGCCGCCGCCGCCGCCGCTGCCGCCGCCGCCGCCGCCGCCGCCGCCGCCGCCGCCGCCGCCGCATGAAACATCCCACATGCTGCTGATGCAGTGATACGGATGTCATTCGCACAATCCAAGAATTACAGCCTTGGTTTCAATTTTCGAGCGCCACCTTATCTTGCGCTTCGTACCCCTTGTTCATTTTGCTTTGGCTGTCCGCTTTTTGCTTCCTCCGCCCCCCCCCCCCAAGAGACTTGCTCCAGTGAAGGTGGAGGACCTGCAGAACGCCGATAAGTCGTTTTCTTTCAAGCTGGGCACCAAAGACCCAGCGTGCAAAGAGCAGTGTGGAAAAAAAATGAGAAGGGAAAAATCCCAAAATCACACCGCAAGCTTGAGGAACGGTCGGCGCCTGCGACGGATCACGAAAATCGGGGCGGAGCCCGCGAACCTGCGCCGAGATTGATCAAGTGACAAAAATGTATTCAAAGACAGCGCTAAGTGTGAGCCAGGAGAAAACCATGACAACGCGGGAACTAAGATCTAGACAAAACGGACTTTGAAGCGACAACAAGGAAGGTCCAAAAGAGTCGGGCACTCGGTCCAAGAGTCGTGAGCGAGGCAGGAAGAATCCGACGAGCTGTCATCGAGTCCATCTTTGATGATGATGGTGGTGGGCGTGTCCTCCCACCGCCTTCTACCCAAACCAAAATGTGGGCGCCTGCCTGTTTTCCTCATGGTCAGCATCGGCACGGTTTGGGGCCTGCATAAGTAAGCAGACCTTGAGTCATGGATGCCCGGTATGGCGATCGACCGGTAGCGCGGGGACCGCTCCCAAATTGATCGCGAGGGATGTAAGGGGGAAATTGGGGGGTGGGGAGGGGAATATATAAGCCCCCAGTCTTTCCAGTTTGGCCAATTCTGCCTCTTTTTTGGGGGGTGGGGGTGGGGTAACTAAGTGACTTAGGTAAGCGCTCAGTCAGTAGTGGTCAATTTAACGGCAGGGGGGGGCACAACAAACACCCCATTGGACAGCAAAACTGTTGTTATTGCGAGGAACTGCAGAATGCAGTCGGCCTTAATCTCTGTCAATCGTAGCCTGGAGCCAAATAATGTTCTTGGCGCCGTCAGCCGTCGGGCAGCTTCTTTCGTTAATCCCCCCCCAACCCCCCCGCACCCCGCCATCTCCTTGCAGGTGCTATAAGCCCTTCGGCCACCGCACCTGTCGTCAGGACTGTAATCTCCACGTTTGGAGCTGGACAGATATCATCTCCAATGCGGCTTTTCATTACAGCGCGCGCGCCCGCATCTGTCGTTTGAAATAAGCGAATCCCCCGGAGAGCGATGGCAATCTTTTTGATTGCGTTCAAGAACCTCCACCAGGCCCAAATTGTCACTTCTTTTGTCTGACCGGCCCACTATTTCAATGGCAATTCAACATTTGATTGCAGCTTTCTTGATACCTGCAGAAGAAGATGACGTTGCAGCTCTTCCTTTGTCTCGGGTTTTTCCATTGGGCCGATTCGCCCGTTGACGTCATCGTGTTTTGGGGGAGTGGAAAACCAATGCTAATGGCGACACTCGCAACAAGTGTTACGATATGAACGATGACGGTAACAATGTTCGTCGTCACGGTAAAGAAAACGGGATCGGATCTGTTCGATGCTAATCGTGATTATGTTCATTCTGCGACTAATAATCAAGCCAATAACCACAATCGCTACTGTTCAATGTCGTTGGCCCACTTTATCAAACAACCCAGCCGCGGAGCAAAAAAGGGACCAGTTTTGTCTTTTTACTTTTGAAGTAACTGAGGGTTGTTGGTTTTTTTTTTCCCCTCCTCAGAGGGAATTATTGACTGTCGGTTTTCTGGTTGATGAAAAGTGCCAGTAATCTTGATGACGGATCCGTGCAACCTTCCTACTTTGTGGAGCGGCAGTCAAGGACTTTGCTCACTTTTTAACGGAGAAGATCCATCCGATAGGCTGATCAATAAAAATAATTCCCGGCGGAGTTGGCGTGCTCTCGTGAGCAGGTGTGAGGCGTTTGAGCGCGCTCCGCTTGGATGCCAATGTAAGTGATTAGCAGGGGGGGGGCGCTGATTGCACTTCATAATCACGTTTAATGATCGCGAGGACTTCAAGTTCACGTGCTGCGCCACTCGAATCAAAGGCCTATTTTTGTCTCGGCCGGCCGGCAAATTGCGCAGGGATGACGACGAGACAGACTGGAAACAGACCACAAGAAAATAAGAGAGAACATGGAAAAAAAAGAAAGAATTGATTCAAAACTAAACAAAGCCCAAATAGTCAAGGCAATTTCATTGACGTGGCACACTCGGAATTCCAAGTTGTCTCCATTTTCTCCAAATCCATTTTTTTCCGCCCAAACAAGCAAACATTTTGGCGCCTCACAAACATCTGTCAATAAGCATGCCTCGAAATTGGCATTATGAAAGGGAAGGCATTCCGTAGGCATAAAAAGCAGGATTCATTCAGGAGTCATTTCAAGACCAAAACGTCTGACCTGCTTTGCTCTTGGGCTTTCAAACGCACCCCAGCTCAAAAGAAGTCGATGGTGGAATTACACCCGATATAAATAAAATAACTGCAGAGTGTGCTTTCACTTTCTTGAAAATGATGGTCAACGTGAACCATTTTATGTTCACCGTGCGTAACTTATGGATCTATGGAAACAACGGGAAAGGGCAAATGTCCCGGAACTACATTGCAATCCACATGACAATGCCAGTCGCTGTGATTCCGTTTCCAGCAAACAACTGTCAAAAGGCCAAATCGATAGGTAATTTTGGGGCCAGGCAGGAGTAGCGGGAGTCAATATCTCTGCGTCGGGACCCAGAGGGAGGCCGCTAAAAGGATTAGCTTCTGCTCCCCTTAAGTTCGCGCCCATAATTGTCTTTGAGCGCGTCTGCGGCTCGACCGTTGGTTGTCTCTGGCCCGCGCGTTCACAGCGAGGAAATCGATCCAGGACGAGCCCTCGGTCACATGATGCCGAGCCTGTGCTATTGTTGCTTTTTGTTTTTTTTCCAATTCAGTCCAACACTCTGGAAATGATTCAGAAGTGAATAGCCCCATCTGTATTAGATTGGAAGCAAAAAAAAAAAAATCGCGATAACCCGGTCCTTTTTGTGTGCCTGATGTATGCTGACGTGTGCTCCAGAAAGGCTTTCCGCCGGGGCGGACGTAATGCGGACCAGCGCTAGCCTCATTTATGGCCCGAAGCTATGACGAGGGACAGTGAATGAATCAAGTCCTAATGCGAGCATTATCCTTTAGACGTTGCCGCTTATTGCTCTAATGCTTGTCACCGGAGTCCGAGCGGGAGGAGGCTTTTTAATGTGCGCTTTTATCAGCCGTCTCCTCTCGCTAACGTTCTACGCGTTGAGACTCAGAGGCCGTATCTTTGAGAGTACTTAATAATGCATCACGAGCATCTAACCCACTGCCAGCTGCTGTGGAGTGGAGTAGATTCCAGCCCTCTGCGTTTTTGTTTGCTTGTTCCACGGCAATGTTTCCACAATTAGCAGTCGGCACTCTGATGGGAACAAGGCGGCAAACGGGGGCGGTTTAGTGCCCGGAGACGTGCATTTTAAATGTAAACTTTCTGGAGGCATAAAATGCAGGATTGCAGTCAATTTCTTTCAATGATGTTCAACAAAAATGAGGGTGTGCTGATATACCGGACTTCCTGTTTTGGTCTTCTTTCAAATTTATGCCCTCTCGAAAAAAAAAATAAAAAAAATAAAAATATGTTTCAAAAAAATACCGCCATCTCCTGGAATTACACCAAATCTAAATGAAATGAAGACTAAAATAGTTAGGAACTGTAAAAAACTGCAAAATAACAGGACAGCAAAACTGGAATCCCCAGTGGAGGAGGGGTTGCCTTAATCCCTTCTTGCCTACCAAAACTCATCGAAACCGGCGACATGAGCCTCATCGCCATCAAAAAAATGAAATGCTAAAAGCGACATTGGACGTGAGCCGCAAGGTTAGTATACTATTACTACTAGTACTGTTTGAAAAATGGTCACTTGACGACAGTTTGTTCTTTGTTGTTTTGGTTTGGTTGTGAATGCGGAGATTCGCCTGCTGTTGAGTGCAATGCAATTCAGTGTGAAATGCCAGCGTTTAATTGTTTGAATCCTGACTAAAAGATCTCATTCGATCCCTTTTCGATCCCCCAAAAATGGATTTGACCCTTTACCTTCAAGATGACTCATTAAAGCGTGTTTACATTTTCGTCAATAACGAGGCGTCACGTTTGAAAGTCATTTTCACTTTGACTGTCAAATGGAAGTCGAGCTGCAGAGTCGAGGGCATGTGCACAGATGGCGAGGACGTGGACGGGAGCCCCGCAGGACAATTAGCGCATGAATTGATGATGATGATGCCGCCGCCTTGGCACTAATTGGAGGCGACTAAAGGAATGAACGGGAAGCGCCTTTGTCGTGTCTCGGCAGGCGGCGTTCTATTCTCCCTTTCGCGATCGCCCTGATTAAGATTTAACGCGTTGTATATTATTTTGGAAATGAGACGGCTACAAATGGTTCTGTGCGGACGCCTGATGAACGGCGATGCCGCTTCTTATTATCCCTGGCGCGGATTAATTAGCGCCTCTCATGAAATGTTAGCCTGGCTCCTGCTACCAATCAGAATGAACCGCTACTTGAGACGGATATTTGTCAACATTTGGAAAGAACGTGTCACATTTACTGTTAATGCTAAGGGAGTTAGCATGCATTGCGAATAGTTGATCTTTTTTGAATTTGTATTGCGTTACTATGGGAACAGCTCCCTTCCAAATGGGCGGGTTTGGAAGCAGAACAAAATTTAGCATGAGTACAGAGCAACCAAATTCACTTGGAGAGACAGAAAAAAAACAAGGACCGACAGACAGAGACAGAAGAAGAAGCCTGACTGATTACCAAAACGGCACCCCAATTTCTCGCATGAAAAAAAAGAAAAACATCAGGAAAGGGGAAGGGGACGGAGCAGCGGGGAAAGTCCCCAACTGGTTTCCCTTTTGGGAGGAGCAGAGTATGAATTTGGGGAAAAACAAACAAGCCAAACCAAAAATTAGCCAACGTTCAACAAATGCAGACTCAAATACTGGCACGTACTGGTACACGTGGAAGTGGGGCAGACGGGGCATTGCAGCCCAGAAACGCTCAGCGGGCCATTGCAGCCTGAGACGGGCCCAGCTATGGAGCACGATAACATGCTAAGGTGGGGATGCTAACATACAGTCTTAGGAACATAACAACGCAAGTACGGAAGGTGCGAAGGCAGACCGCGAAGGATTTTACTTCATGCCTTTTTCACAGGCGTTACACAGTTGAAACAAGCTAATGGGACTTGATACATTGCTACCATGCTAACAAGCGGTGTGCTAGTATACGGCGAAGGGAGCAGTGTGATGAGGAAAGAGTTACAAACTCTTTTATATCGGGAATTCGGAAGCTGTTTGGTCCTGCTTCAAAAGAGAATCCATCAAATGCTATCATGCTAAATATTTCCTTTCCTTTCATTTGACACATTCTTCCCACAGAAGACAATATGTTAGCCATGGTCCTTTTTATTGCCCTATTGTATTTATCTCACTCCTATTGGTGCCAGTCTTGAGCAGTGGCGTGTCCTGGAGGTTTGGCTGCGGGACTCTCTCTTTTTCAGATTTTCTATTTTGTTTTTCCTCTACCTGACAGGAACCCAACTGCGGCAAATCAATAGCTACGCTGGCAAATGACAACCCGTGTAGATTGGCAGCCAACTTGGTCTCACAAAACCGCACGCCGGCCTTCTACGCTGAAGCCAGGGGTCCTGGCGAGGAAATATTTTCCCTCTGCCCAAAATCAGATTTGACTGCAGGTGGTCCAAGCGCAGTTGCAAAGGAGTCTGCGAAAAGAAAAGATTCTTTCTGCACACGGGTGAAGCGCCCTGGCGCCTCCTGCTGATTTCATACTTCAGGGAGGCGCCCTTAATGGTGTCTTCCAAAGAAGTGTTTGGGGGGGCGGGGGGAAGGGTGTGTAAAAGATGCAAAATGTACAAGGTTGGAGGGCACCTTTAAGCAGCCGGCCTTCTGGCAGCTCGTTAGTTAGCAACTACAGACTAAAGCCACTGTAGTAGACTAAGCCGTCTTTGGAATGAAAAACCAAATGAATGCCTTGAGAATGAACTCGACAAAAATAAATAACTAAATGAAATGGTGCTTGTTCAAACTTGAATGCAAAAAGCCAGACTCGGTCTTAAACAAGCGCTTGAGACTGGCTCAAACACCAACAGATTTTGGTCCGAGCTTCTCACCCTCAAATGATCTTCATCAGTCTGGACGATAAGGCACTTTGTTGAACATCGGTCGACTCGTCAAAAGTCTTTCTAAACTCCGAAGAAAACCTTCAATGGCGACTTCACTTATTCGCCTATCTCTGTTTTTTATTTTGTTTTTTTGTTCAAACGTAACCCGCGCAATAAACGAGGTTTGGCCGCATACCTGAGCTATTGCTCCTCAGCCTCCTCCCGAATGCTTCAATCTGGCGGCTCCAGATAAGATGGAGAATCCATGCCGCGGGAACGCTTATCGGAATCCAGCAAACTCTCTCGGGAGGGTGCCGGGCTTTCGCCACCACAAGCCCCTCGCCGCGTTTCACGTATGACCCAATTAACGTCGCCTCTGCGGCCATCGCCCAAAAGTCCGGCAACAAAGGACAAGAGGTTGCAGCAAAGGCAACGGTGGTGGGGAGTTGCCGGAGCCTATCCCAGCCGACTCCGGGCGCAAAGCAGAGCACACCCTCAACTTGTTGCCGGTCCATCGCAGGGCACATATCGAGACATGCAAACTTTGGTGCCGTCACTGAGTGGGAACCCATCCCGTGCGGGCGGCGCGGGATGGGTTCCCGCGCCGCACTCATGCCGAGTGCTAATTCTTCACCAGGATAGTTCGGCATGCGTTTATTTCAACCCATTTTTCATTTGATGAAGATTTTGGCCTAAATGTGAAATAATAGTTTACAGAATACAATAATCAGTATTTGATTTAAAATAAATAATAAATAAATTTAAAAAATATATATATAAATCTCTCTCTCTCTCTCTCTCTCTCTCTCTCTCTCTCTCTCTCTCTCTCTCTCTATCTATCTATCTATCTATCTATCTATCTATCTATCTATCTATCTATCTATCTATCTATCTATCTATCTATCTATCTATCTATCTATCTATATAAATAAATATAATTTTTGGGACTTGTATTGCATTTGACTTTTTTTTCCATTTCAATAAAGTCATTTTTGTTCATTCTTAAATGCAAGTTATTTTCCCCAAGTCGAATTGAATGACATCAATCAATTGAGAACATACAAGTCAATCAATCCAGCAGCAGCTTGAGTTGTAGGCGGTCCAGATGAAAGAGCGAAAGCCCTCTTTTTGCCTTCAACAGAAAGTCAATGAGCTGTGGCGCTCGTAATCAATTCACTGTACATCCGCAGGAAGCCGCCAGCTCGTACTTCTTTCCAAGTATGGATTGGGCGCATCCTGGGAGAGACGGAAAACAAAGTGCTCCTAAAGACTTGGCGCCATCCCCTCAGATGCTTATTGACAGTACTAATCAGACGGCAAATGCTGGACCTTGCAAAAAAGCCCGACGGAGAGGACCACTCGCACTTGACCTTTCCAGTCAACAGATAAGTAGTTGACCAAAAACAACAAAAAAAAAAAACAAAATGGAAGAAATCTGAAGCATAGTTGGGTGCCACTGAGCTTCGGCTGAGCACGCGTTTGTTGCGGAGTGCAGTTGGCATCTGCAAGGCCGAGCCGCGTTGGATTTGAAGAGAGCGACATTTGGGTGGACGTTTCGGCTGTCACTTTGGCCTTCGTCTGAGCTGTCCGTGTCATGGCTTCCTTGTGACGTGTCGAAAAAAACCCAACAGCTGACTGGGGCGGGAAGGTTTTCCAAAGATGGCTTCCGATCCGATCAAGGTTGCGAAGCGGCCCCACAGCGCCACCGTCGAAGCGATGCGTCCCTGTTGACGGTGCCGTGGACGACAGGCGGGGCGGGCTCGCACGCCCCACGCAGCCGGGACGAATTGCTTCGGCCACGGCGAGGGGTCGCAGCGCAGCTTGAACTCATCCACTTAATGGAACGTTTCAATTTCGGTCTGTTCCGTGTTCGTGATTTGTCGCCAGGCAGGTGAGCAATTTGATCATGGCAGCCATCGATGTATTTGGGGACGAAGGATCGCTACTCGGAAGAGGGGCCCGATTGAGCGCAACGATAGCGTCGACGGATTGAGCAAAGTTGCTTTGTCGCAGTGCAACAAAAGCCTGGAAAGCCCGCCACTTTGCCCACTTTTTCCCCGGACGGATCTTTTCCCAGGATGTCTGCTGATATACTTCAGTGAAGCCGCAAGTAAAAAGGGGGAGAGCAGCGCCGGAGAGGAACGCTTCCGCCGATAAGCTCGTCAACAAAGCCACCAACGCGGCAACAGTCCAAACGCCGACGCCGCGCCCGTTAGCCCGCCGTTTGCGGGGAGGACGAGCTATTAGCCGACTCGGCGTCTGGGAAACGCTTCTCTGTGGGATGCCGACACAAAGGGAAAGATGAAGGACGAGTTGAGCCACAGATTGACGCTCTCGTGAAGGGGAATCGTCATCTTGGTGACGGCTCAAGAGAAGGATTCCTTTTCCAAAGTCGGGAAACAAACGACTCGTTTTGTGAGCGCCAAGTCATCGTCGACCGTGGCGCGTGGACGTAGATTCGCAACGCGGATGAAATTGTGCGCCGCGGTCGGCTGGCCGCCTCCGACAAAATGAGGACTTATGTGGGGTTTGAAGCGACTCCAACGGCCCTGCGAGTAAGTCACCCAACCTGGACTTGACATTTACGGCTCCTCCCGTAATAGTTTCCGTTAAGGCCGCGGCGCCCGCTTCACACACATCAGTCCTTCCCGCCGTTCCGCTCCGCCTCATTTTCGATAAACCCCGCCTCGAAAAGAACTCGGCGCCCAATGTTCTTTGCGGTAATGAAGGCTTTTATTGGTCGGGGATCATTTACGAGCGCGCGTCACGAAACAGCGGTCGGCCGGAGAAGAGCCGACTCCGTCGTCTTTTATCGTGACGAAGGACTTGTTCTCCGTGTGCGGATTGGTGACCTCATCGCGCCGGCCATGGAGCTTTGGATGCTGACGATGGTTTGACCTCCACTGAAGTCAGGCTAAACCCGCGTCGCCCGCTATTGTAGCCCCCCCCAAAAAAAGTGAGAGACGATGGCTTGTTTCCTGTCCTTTGCGTCCAAGATCATCAAAGGCGACGGAAGGAATGAAGAGCTGCTGGAGCTTATCATGCGTTGCTGTCCATCTTAGGACACAACATTGAATGCAAAACAACATGCCAACGTTTTCAGGATGAATAAGGAAAGCAAAACCAACAAACGTATTGGGCAGCCCTGCCTTCAAATCAAAGCTAATTTGTTCACTAGCTTAGCGCTTAGCGCCCTTGTTTGCGCATGAGCAGTGATGCAGTCATCTGGTTGGTTGCCCTCGCTGTCAATCAAGTAATGGGATTGATGATAGGCTGACGCAGGACGTTCTGTGTAGTTAGCGCCGCTGTTTGAGTGTGAGCGCCACTGCCGAGGCCTTTTCCACGCATTGAACCAGCCAAAGAGCCGCATGCGGCACGCGAGCCGCAGGTTGGCCATCCCTGACGTACGCAATGCGGCTAATCGTGCTTGGCTGTTCAACGAGGAGCCATAAAAGAAGCCAGGAAAGAAATGCAGCTGCGCGTTGTCATGAGCCCCCGCCATTTCCCACAAAACAACGGAGCGCTTCGTCTGCGACAATGAAGACGGAGACAGAGCCCGGCCTATCGGTCAGAGCGCCAGCTTTATCGGCGGTTCGCCAGAGCCGCCCCGCGCCGCGTGGTCGCCGCCGTCGCCCCGGGCTGGCTTTTGCCCGCAGCCAAAGCCAGCGGCCTTCATTAGCGAGGGCCTTTATCGGAGAACAACAGCCGCGACTGCCGCTTTGGAAGCGCGGCCGCTAAGCCGCATTCTTATTTGGAGCAACGAAAACCTCAAAGGACCGGCGCCGCCGTCAAAATTAGAAAATGATTGAGATGAAAATGGAAAGCACCTCCGGCTTTCCATGCGTCGTCCGGTCCGTCCCGTGATGATAAGCTAGCGAGCGCGAGATGCCCGTAACTGACTGTGTGTGTGTGTGTGTGGGGGGGGGGGTGATAGTGTTTTGCCCGCCCCCAAATCAAAAACACAACACACGTCAAAGCGTTCACACGAGCGGGTGAAACTGTCAATCATGTGAAGGCTTAAAGAAAGCGACAACTCGACTCATCGGAGTGATGTCCAATTTCTTTTGGCCGCTCACCTTTGACCTTTTGGACTCTCGGGGCTCGCTCGAAGAGAGAAGCGCACCGCTTGGGAATGTCGGGAGGGACATATTTTGAACCCGTCTTCCTTCGATATTTCCACTTTGAGGGAAGATTGTTTGCGGCCACCGGATGGATTGTGAAGGTTGCTTGGTGGGAAAATTGCTGCCCGCTTCCATTTGGCACTCCAGCGGCAAATCATTTCAGTCCATGTTGAAGCTTGCGGGGACTATTATTTTTGCTCAAAGCAGAGTTGTGTTGCGAATGATATCGGCCGAGGCTGTTGTCAGCTTGGCATTTGATTTCTTTTTTGTGGGGGCTGGGGGGGGCACTCGAGCAGCAGCACAACTCGGACAGTTTTGAAACTTTCTCAGGTGCTTTTTCTTTGTCAAAACAGCAACGGTTTTCATGGATTTTGAATGCCGTCCAAAGTAGACGAGGGCAAATCCGCTCTAAAGGTTCAAACATTTGCTTTTTGAAACATGCTGATGATGAGCGTCGTTCTATTCCAAAGCCAGCGGGCTTCCGCTTTCAAATAGCCGCCTCACTCCATGCACCAATTTGAGGCTCACCGGTTCGGTCCGGGTCCACGGAAAACAAGAAAACCCAGACAAACTCGATTTCCTTTCGGTCAATTTGCGCACAGGGGGGAAAGCGATGCTGGCGTGACTTCCGTTGGAACGCAAACATCAAGAGCCTGACTGCGCTTCTCAAGCTCAACGCGAGCGGTTGCGACTGCTCCCAGCGTTGGCCACATCATCGCAGACTCGCTCTGGCGTTTGGTCCTGGCGGCCCTTGTCCGTCCCGTCCTGCGGACTTGGGCCCCCGGCTCCTTAACTTGGGTCTTTCATTGTCTTTCATCGACGGCAGCTGGCTCAAGTCGAGGCTCCCCTCGCTCTGGCGAGCACTTTCAGATGCGGTCCTTCGTGCCTCCGTCAAATCTGGCACTCGACTTTGGAGTCAGCCGATCCTCCATCCTGCGTCTCCAGCGGGTCCAGAACGCCGCCGCTGGCCTCTTGACTGGCAAGCGTCAGAGGGAGGGCATCACTCCTACGCTGGCATCCCTTCAATGGCTCCCTCGACATTTGGAGTTCTTTTCAAGAACTCAAATTATTTGTTTTCAACTCTCGAAATGGCCACCGAAGCTCTCGGAGCCCCGCTGCCTCAGGTCTGCGGAGCAGATACGACTCCAGGTAGTGCCAATTAAGCTCCGAGAGGGGGCGGCGCCTTTTCCGTCGCCGCTCCCTCTCTTTGGAATGAGTGTTGGACAAGCCCCCTCGCTGGCCAGCTTTCCAACTCGTCATTTGGATTCTTTGGCTTTGGGCTCAGCATGAGACTTGCTTTGGAGTCGGACTGTTTTTTTGTTTTTTTTTCGTGCTTTCTCCTGTCTTTGTTAATTGATTGCTTGTTGTTGCTTGAATTCTTTCGGCTCCCCGTCCAGCACTTTGTAGACAGCGCTGGTGGCACGAAAGGGCTTGGAGAAATGCCGTCCAGTTGACTTGTTTTCTTCTCCTGGCGCAAAAGCAAAATATTTGAGGGCAGTTTTCTCCCGGCCTGTCGTAAGAAGAAGAAGAAGAAGAAGAAGAAGAAGAAGAAGAAGAAGCGGGCAGCTTGACTGCTTTCCAAGAACATAACGGGCCCCCCCGTTGGGCGGGGCAATCTCCCAATTATTTTTGACATCCGACATCCCCGCCAAGAAGCGTGGTCTCCGTCAGTCCTCAGACTTTCCCCAGCCCAAGCCCAGCTTCCTTGCTTTGATTCTTGCTCTCAACATTTTGCTGGAGGCAAACGAAACGCACGCGAGGGCGAACTCGTTGAATCGTCATCGATGTGATGAGATCTCCTGCAGAGGCAGGCGGCCTTTTTTGTTGTTGTTGGATCGTCGCAGGCTTTTCAAATACTCACTCATCTCGATATCTGTCGATCTCGATACAGGATGTCGATATCTATTTTTTTTGTTTTCGCCTCCACCAAATGTTGAACGCTTCCGACGGTTTTCCTCGCAGCCTTCTGTCGTCGACCCAAGAGTGCCATTTGTCAGCCTTTAGCGCCATATTCTGAGCAAGGCGTGGCTCCCCTGTTGTCCGGGCGCCAGAACCAGACATGAACGCTCTGCTTGCATCGCTTCGTTTTGAGTTGGCATTTTGGTTCCCTTTCATCCAAAGTCTCACTGGTTGCCAGCCCGTTCAGCAGTTTGTGGCCTCCTTCTGTCCTGGACTCGGCTCTCAAAACAGCTGGCGCAAAAAGGGATCAAACTAACGTTCGGACATCTTCATCGAAGCCAAAATGGTGGGATGAAATAACCCGCAAAACAATTTCAAACCAATTGATTTCGCAGGGAGCACAAACAAACAAATCAAACCACAGCAAACTCAAGCAACACGCCGGCTTGTCTTCCGAGCCCACTTTGCGGATTTGTCGATTCGGTCGAGCCGGCAAAACGCCGGGGATTTGGGCGGGGCCAAGGTACTGAACCTCAATGTAGCATTCTTCGGTAGCCCAAATGACGCCGCTGAATTTGGACGCAGGGGTCAGGCTGCCAATCTTGCTCAGGGCTCGTCACGCACCCAGGACAGACGTGACAAAGGGGTCAGGAACGGCATCCAATGTCAAAAGAGCGGCGAAGGTCATGGGCGCGGCTCACAGCGGTGAGCCTTGACTGCAAAAAAGGCTTTTCGGACACTCTGACAACCTTGGGAACCAACTCCTCCTCATGGCTAGTTATCCATATCCCTTTTGTATTTTTATTTCATTCATTCATCATTCATCTTCCGAACCTCTTGATCCTCACTAGGGTCGTGGGGGGTGCTGGAGCCTGTCCCAGCTGTCTTCGGGCACCCTGAATCAGTTGGCAGCCAATCGCAGGGCACACAGAAACGAACAACCATCCATGACCACATTCATACCTAGGGACAATTTAGAGTGCTCAATCAGCCTGCCATGCGTGTCTTTGGAATGTGGGAGGAAACCGGAGCACCCGGAGAAAACCCCCGCAAGTCCGGGGAGAACATGCAAACTCCTCACAGGGAGGCCGGAGCTGGAATCGAACCCGGGACCTCTGCACTGTGAATCCAACGCGCTAACCACTGGACTACCGGGCTGCCCTGTATTTTCATTTATTTATTTTAATTTTTTTGGAGGGGGGGGTGTCTAGTTATAAAGAACTCCGTTTTCTGAGTTCCATTTTGTAGGCTGAGGCTAGCCTGGCTCTGACCGTGTGTCCCAGTGCCCACGTTGGTTTCAAAATGGATGACACTCCACGACGGCAGGGGGAGACCGGCAGCAAAGACGGCCCACTTCAAAGCCACGCGACAGACCCGGCCGGCCCGCCACTCTTCGGCAACGCTAATGAAGTGGAAAATAAGAAATCAGCAACGGCTTTCGACGAAGGGGCCACGGGCTAAAAGGTTAATGGCTGGCATTTCTGGGCCGTGTTTGTTCATTATTCAAATGCCAAACAGGCCGACTTTAATCAGCACTTTTTCCTGCTCTGCGCACGGGTGACGCGCCACTTTTTGGAATACGTTCATTCCAACCCCTCATGTTTTATTAAAGCAATCACGGCGCCATGCCGTCGCACTCTTGTCACGAGTGGCTGCTTTGATCCGCCAGGCCAACGCAGAGACAGCGGAGTTGATCTGGAATTCCGGCAGGTCTGTTTGGGAAGCGCAAGGTTCATGTCACGCGGCAATTTAGCGTTGAGACGGTAAATGTTTACTTTGGCACGGCGTACTCGCCTTGGGCCACCATTGTGTTTGAGCTTTACCTCCAAATCACCGGCCCTGCTTGTGTTCAAAAAAGAAAAGAAAACAAAACACGTAACTTTGCCTCACGTTTGATAGAAAACACGCTTGATGATTCTGTAGGTTTTGTTGAATCGCTTTCAAACGCTGTGTTGAGTGCTACATGACAAACATTTTGGTTGATTTGGGAGGCGGCAACAGATGAATTTCGATGGCGAAAGACTGTCTTGGTCGTGGAACTTGTACGTCGAGGTGCCGCTGCGTTTTTTGGGAGGTGGTGGGGGTTGGGGGGGGGGAGTTTTGACATGCAAACAACTTTGACCTGAGAGGTTTGATTGTCGCCCTCGATTTCCCAGACAGAGTCGATGAGACTGCCAGCAAGTGGAAACCCGCGACCGTGCCTCTCGACAAACAAGCCGTAAAGGCAAAGCGGGGCCTGATTAGGTCTGCGTGATGCCCACTGATCAAAGTGCACTCGAAGACGTCTTGTTTTCTTCTCGGTCAGCCTCAACGAGGACAACTGCAGTTGTCGGTCTCCCCAGACACCTCTTTCAGATGCACGCCGAAATTGAATCAAGACGCTGAAGGAGGCACTCAATTTTCACTTCCTTTGACTGGCCGAGCGATCTCCACTGATGGAACCCATCCTTTGTAATTGCCAAGGAATGTGCGGGTAAAATAGAAGCGGGCGGGCGAACGGGCGGGCGGACGACCCGCCTCGGAACAAGGAATGCCATCGAGGCGGGGGGGGGTAATCGGGCAGGTTTGCGAAGGGGGCGGCTGGGGAATAATGACTTCCTCAGCCACATTATGTCGTGATAAGATGCCGGCAAAATGGCAGCTGTTGGAAATAATGCAATTCATTCGCTGTTGCTGCGGGGGCGCGGCGAGACCCGCCAGCCAGCCCGCCCTCCCGCCGCCACCCCAAATGAAGCATGTCTTCCATTAGACCCCTAAAGAAACAAACTAATAGCCCTGCAAAGACTCGCCATTTCTAATACAACAATAATTCCTATGATTCATTAGGCAGGAGCCGAAAACGATAGTGTACTCTGATTAGAACGCTTCTCCGGGGAAATGTTGATGTTCATTTATTCGGAACACTCTCGTTGACTAAGAGACTTGTCAGGGCGGTGTGCGGAATAGATGAAGTCGTCCCCCCCCCGTGTCGCCCGTTGTCTCTGCAGAACGTAGCACGGATTCACGTTGGGCGCCATCGTTGTCAGCGTCGATGTGTTTCGCCCCCAAACAATCACACCATACATCCTTTCTATTCCCCCATCAGCCATTCGATCGCGTCTGCGCTCAAAGACATCGGCCGACGTCAGCTTGGCCTCTCCGCTTGGCCGCCCTTAGTCTCCTCTTGAGTAAAACCTTGGATTCGTCATTGTAAAATTTGGAGGATAAACACCGGCGGCGCTCGCCTTCGCTGAGCTGCGCCTTAGCTTGGGCTGCAAAATGGTCGCGCTCCAAAGTCTCGACTTAGCTGCAGTGCCCGCGAGCTCCCCGTGTCAAAAGGGTCAAACAGATTTTCCGTTGTAAAACTTGTGGATAAACGCACATGCTAACGTTAGCTCGGCTGCTCCCCTCAAAGAAAACTGCGGCCCACTCGATTTGGTGCGTCAAATTTGACGATACACAGCCACAAAAGGAACAAAATACGAATCCAATAAACACAGACAAATGCTAGCTCCACCCCCCACGGTCGAGCCTCTGGCCGTCCTCGGTCTCCTCTCGAATAAATGACTCACGCCCGACTTTGAGGTGATGCGAAAGAAGCAAATGCAGATACTTGGGGAAAGTTGCTTGACGACACCCCGGACCAAACTACCAGCGTATTATATTTGATGCCGCTTCCATCAATTACCACGCGGGGCACTGCAGACTTTTGCCCTCGATCGGCAGGAGGGGAAAGATTGCGGCGACTGGAAGTCGTGATGAATGAGCGGGCCGCTCCAAAGTTGCCGTCATTAGCGAACAATGTTTTTGGCCGGCAGAGCGTGGCCCGGATGACCGCGCGTTAGCATCTCGGATCCCCGCCGCCCGACTGCCTCGGGGGGAGATGAATGGCCCGCCATACGGACGGAGCAGGTGGACGGCTCCAAAAAAACCCCGCACGACCCCGCTGACGCAGACACGCGTGCGGACGCGCGATTTATGCGCTACCTCATAAAGTGATGACCTGCGCAGCTGCCAGGTGAACGCGGGAGGAGGGGGAGAAGCAATTGGCTTCTGGAAGGATGACAGAGATGCGCTGCCACGACAAAAAGGGAGCCTGCCCACAAGGACGAGCCGCCGTGGATGCTGTCCAGCTTGAAAGAAACATGAAATCAAATGAAAATGAAAAGCAAAAGCTGGCATTGCGAAACCGAGCCAAAACGAGAACCAAAACAGTTTTCATTTTTGTCAAGACATTTCTATTTTATTGATCATGGATTGATTTCGGTATGATCGTTTGGCCGCACAAACAATGTCCAATGAGAATCGCAGTTGACTTGAGTCCGCAAGACTTCCCCTTGTACAAATAGTCCCTACGTGTGGACCAAAAACTGCCCGACGACAAAATCTCAACTCAAAGGAAGCATTTTTGACAAATGCAACAAAGCGAACAAACCTGCGCCAAAGATGAAATAAAAATTTTAAAAGTCAATGAAATTCAAACAAATGATGAGATTACATCAATAAAGAAAGCAATTGTAATCCTGGTTTTTATTCCAAAGCAAAACATTCATTCATTCATCATTCATCTTCCGAACCGCTTGATCCTCACTAGGGTCGCTGGTGGTGCTGGAGCCGATCCCAGCTGTCTCCGGGCAGTAGGCAGGGGACACCCTGAATCGGTTGCCAGCCAATCGCAGGGCACACAGAGACGAACAACCATCCACGCCTACACTCACACCGCGGGACAATTTAGAGTGCTCAATCAGCCTGCCATGCATGTCTTTGGAATGTGGGAGGAAACCGGAGCACCCGGAGAAAACCCACGCAAGCCCGGGGAGAACATGCAAACTCCACACAGGGAGGCTGGAGCTGGAATCGAACCCGGTACCTCTGCACTGTGAAGCCGACGTGCTAACCACTGGACTACCGGGCCGCCAAAGCAAAACATGGAAGACAAATTCAACGTGATTTCTGTGGTCGCTTTGCCATAAATCAGGAAGAAAAAAAACAAAAGCACCGGCTGTTAAATCCGAGCGGCGTGTGCACCATTCTGTGCAATCCTCAACATTCAGCCGTTGTTGCGCTCTCTCTCTCTGTGTGTCTCTCAAGAGCAAGGTGACCTTGGCCATTCCCAAAACTGAATAATATTAATAACAGTAAAAAGGAAAACTCTGACTTTTATCATCACTCAATTGACTTTATCTCAGTGCCGCCTGTCGCCAATCACAAGCGGAGCAACAAAGTCGGCCGTCTCCTTCTTTCTCCTTCCGTTGCAGCGCCGCGGCGCGACCGGCGACGGCAGGGTGGGGTGGGGGTGTGGGGGGGGAGGGGTGAGTCAGGAGAGCGGCAGGCGTCGATATCGGCAGGTCACTTTAACTTCGCCGTGCCGCACGTGAAATGATAAATGGCTCGCCGATGTTCTTCTGACAGTATCGCTTTGTGCTTGCTCCCGTTTATTTCCTCGCTCTGTTCATTTCGTGACGTTCACTGAAAAAGGAAAATGATGCTATCACCATTTTGACATTCTCCTCGGGTGTTGCCACGACGTGAGTGGATCCTTGTTGCCAAGAACAAATTCCGTTGAGCTGACCGGCTCTCTTCGTCTTGGATCGCTTTGAAATGTGTCGGACGGCTCGGCGACGCAGTGGTGAATGCGCCCGCCTCACAGCGCAGAGGCGCAAGGTTCGATTCCGGCTCCGGCCATCCCGTGTGGAGTTTGCACGCTCTCCCCGGGCCTGCTTTTCTCCGGGTACTCCGCTTTCCTCCCGCATTCCAAAAACATGCGCGACAGGTTGAGGGAGCGCTTGAAATTGTCCCCGGGTGCGAACGTGAGCGCGAGCGGTTGTTTGATTCTATTGGCCGGCAACCGGTTCAACGCCGCCTACTGTTCAAAGGCGGCCGGCCGGGAGAGACTACGGCGCGCCCGCGACCCTCCCGAGGAGAAGTGGACTCAAAAATGGATGGATTGATCGATAGACACGTGGCACCATTGGATGTTTGCTATCAGAGCTTTCAAATGCATTGATTGGACGCCGGCTTCAGATATGGAAACGAGAGTTTGTGTCAGACGAAGATTCAATGCGAGGGCGGACCCTTTCATTGGTCCACCCCATTCATTCGTTCATTCATCTTCCGAACCGCTTTATCCTCACTAGGGTCGTGGGGGGTGCTGGAGCCTATCCCAGCTGTCTTCGGGCAGTAGGCGGGGGACACCCTGAATCGGTTGCCAGCCAATCGCAGGGCACACAGAGACCATCCACGCCCACACTCACACCTAGGGACAATTTAGAGTGATCAACCTGCAATGCATGTTTTTGGAATGTGGGAGGAAACTGGAGTACCCAGAGAAAACCCACGCAGGCCCGGGGAGAACATGCAAACTCCACACAGGGAGGCCAGAGCTGGAATTGAACCGGTACCTCCGCACTGTGAAGTCGACGTGCTAACCACTGGACTACCTGGCCGCCGTGGTCCACCACGGTGTTTGCTAATTTCACGGGTCAGATGTGACAAGACGACAGGTCAATCTATTGGCGGCTTGAAGCGCGTCAGTAGAAATCCAGAATCAGATGAAAGGCCCAAGAGGAAAGCAGCTCTCGATTTAGCGGTCGACCCACGTCCCCACCCTTGACCGCGGGTCTTGACCGGACACAAATGGCCGGAACGAGTTTTCTCCGTAGTGGTAAGGCGAGACGGTTGGTCATCCGGGAGGGACTCGGAGTCGAGCCGCTTCCACTGAGCCTCGAGAGCGGCCAAACGAGGTGGCTGAGGCATCTGAACACCTCGGGATCCCCTGGGAGGAGCTGCAACAAGGGGCTTGGGAGAGGGACGGAAGTCTGGGTGGGCTTCCCTGCTCAAGCTGTGGCCCCCGCCGGAGACAATGGATGGATGAAAAAAATGATAGCCTGGAAAGTCGTAGAAGAAGGAGCGGATTGACCACAGTCCTTGTCTGACTGTTGAAATGTTGGGGATGCGGCGGGCAGCTTCGACGACTGCTCCGGCTCATTAATGCTGCGCTCAGACTCAACGTGAGCTGAGGCTTTCTGGCGGCGAGGAAGTCGACCGATCTGCTGAGTGGACCGACTTGCTTACAGCCGCGGAACTGTCAAGCAACGCGGCAGTCCGAAGCCAAAGTCGTGACGCCAGCAGCAGCCCCCAGACTGACGAGTAAAGTTGCAACATTTTTTGGTTTGGTTTTTGTTCTGCTCCGTTGCGCCGGTCATCAGCCCGCAAACAAAACCAGGCGAGATCCGTGGGGCAATGCGTCATTTTGGTCTGAAGCGAGCTTCACTCCTCGCAAGTTGCGGCGTCGCAGACGGAGACTCGGAGCGACATGTGCGCCGTCAGCACGCTTCCTCTGCCGTTTCCACTCAGCCCGGCACCAGGTGGGCGGATGTGACACCCAAGCTCCGGAGGCTTTCGTTTGGGACGGCGCTGGGTCGGCCCCGACGCTTCTTCTCGCCGCCGTTCTGTAACGGTTTGGAACAGAAGAGGACTTCCGAGGCGTTGACTCTGAAGGGGTTGAACAGAAATAGAAGAGAAGAGAAATAACACCCAAAACGCTTGCCAAAGGCAAGGATGATATCAACGTAAATAGCTTCTCGTGAGTAGAGCGGAGGAGAGCTGAACCGAGAAAGATGCGAACACCGAGAATAAGCTTCGACAAGCAACATACTGACTGTGAGAAGGCAGAAGCACGGCGAGAAAATACACGGCGTCAACCAGAAAGAACGTCGAGAGGTCGTGAGCGAGATGAGGAATAACCCGGCAACGGGTGCTCAGCACGCCACTCCTTTTCTCCGACCGTGGCCAAGCGAGAGGCGCGGCAGGTGCGCCACCGGAGGGAGCCTCCCGCCACTGCGGCTGAAACGGGGATCGAGACGGAACGCATTGGATGGAGTTCTTCCGGAGAGGATGCCGGCGAGCACCGCCGCGGGCATGAGGTCCCGTCGGACGGGTGTCGGCTGTCGTTCGGTGGGACGTTGAGACTGTTGAGAATGACCGATCACTTTATTTTTGGAGTCTTGACTGAGCGCTAGGCGGCCCGATAGTCCAGTGGTTAGCACGTCGGCTTCACGGTGCAGAGGTACCGGGTTAGATTCCAGCTCCGGCCTCCCTGTGTGGAGTTTGCATGTTCTCCCCGGGCTTGTGTGGGTTTTCTCCGGGTGCTCCGGTTTCCTCCCACATTCCAAAGACATGCATGGCAGGCTGATTGAGCACTCTGAATTGTCCCTAGGTATGGTCATGGATGCTTGTTCGTTTCTGTGTGCCCTGCGATTGGCTGGCAACCGATTCAGGGTGTCCCCCTGCCTACTGACCGGAGACAGCTGGGATCGGCTCCAGCACAACAGTCAACACAACAAAAAGCAGTTTGGCGCATAGCATGAGTGAGGAAAACAAAACCAAAAACAAAAGTCGCGCTGCTAATGGCCCCTCTCAGTTGACATTTTCCTGTCAAACTCAATCATGGAAAACCAAGAGAAGCGCACCGCCTGGATTCCAATCACCCGGTCGCTCCGCAAGTTCAACGCGAACATTTCATGGGAGAGGCCATCGGTCGTGGTGAGGGGAAAGTTTCTTTCGTCTGCACATTTGTCATCTCCCATTCATTTTCAGCTGATCTGCAAACCACAACAGGGGTCGAGGGGGAGGGGGGCGGGGGCTTGGAGGGGAATCAGAGGATTTGATTGCCTCCCCGCCTCCCCCCCAGGCTTCCGGCAGCCTCTTCCCTGCTTCCTCTCGCAAGAGCACCTTGATTCTTAATCAGCCTCCTTTTGGTAATTGAGAGTGGCAGCGTTGTTCCGCTTGGTAGGACTTCTCGGTCGGTCGCCGTGGCAACCAGAAGGCAAAAGGTTCTGGATCACGGCGGAATCGTTCGGGAAACGTCCCCAATGACACCCGCCTCCGTAAAAAAAAAAAAAAAAAAAACTTTCACTTCACTCAACCAGCTCTTTGTGATTTTTTTTTTGGGTGGGGAACTGGAATTTTCCTGTGCGACATCTTCTTGACGCAACAAAACTAAACATTTTTCAACTTTGTTTTGCTTTTAGTCATTGTCAAAAAATCTTTCAAGTATTTCAAGATTGTTGATGTGAATCGGAAATCAACAATCGATCATTTCTGGTATTTCTTTTCAATTGGTTTGTTGGTTTCTGATTTGGATCGACCACAACACAGAACAGAAAAAGAGAGATTTGAAAGTGATGGGTTTGCTTTTGGAGAATATTGACAGCATGGTATGGCCTGCTTTCTTTCCCCTCACTCCACTCTTTGGTCATCTTGAAGATTCAACGAGGAGGCGGTGAAGCCAACATTCTGCAGGCTGAGCGAACAATTGCATCTCATGCCTTCAAAATAAAACAAACAAAATCACCGGTGCCACTTTGAAAGCGATTTCCATCGGATGGAGGCTGTGGAGATGCTGCTTCGGCGATCCTTCCTCTCTTTTCCAAGAAGTCTGCTTCAAAGAGCGCAGACGTCATGGCGGCGCAGCGACTTTGTTTCCTGAGTGACAGTGACAGTGGGCGGGCTTTCGGGGGGTTGGCTCGCGCGTGTTGCGCAAGGGCAGCGCGCACGCTCTCTTGAGTTTTGCCCTCCTGTTTCTGCCACAGCGGCGCACGTCGAGAATTCATGAAATGTTTGCCGGGGCCTGACACGGCCGAGCCCGGCGCTCGCCTTTCGCGCCTAACCCAACGTGACACGCATCCCCGCGGCGCCGCGCGCTTCATGCTGCGTCATGCCGCCACGCGCAAGACCGCGAAAGGCCTTGAAATGACACGTTTATTGAAGCGTGCTCTTTTCAACAGTTGACCTTGGGGTTTTTTTTTTTCCTCAGATGACCACTGGTCCAAATTCGACAGGATGCTGTAAATTGCCTTGAAATGGGGATGCTTCCATTGGAAGAGGGAAGCCGGCGTCCCGCTCACGACTGGGATGGTCCCAACTTGATGGCTGTGGGGTGGGGGCTCCCTCTTGCGCTCACACTCGCGTCTCCGGACAATTTGGAATGAAGGGGTCACCTCGCGGGCATGTATCTGGAATGCGGGAGGCAAACGGAATACCCGCAGAAAAGCCACGCGGGCACGGGGAGAACATGCAAATTCCACACAGGATTCGGACCACTGCGAGGCGGACGTGCTTAACAGTTGGACTAAAACGAAAGGTCAATAAAAGAAATGCTCCGTGTCTTCACTCAGCGAGGCGGCGCTTGCGACAAGCATTTCCAGTCGTCGCAAGAGCGAGGGCGACGGGTCCCGCGCGTCTCGGTTCAGTGGCACTTGTTCACGTGTCTCGCACGGCGCCTTTAACGTGCGCCGGAGCAAGAAAAATAGGCCTCGGCCTAAAGCCGTTGCGGCCCCGCGCGATGAAAGGCATGAACGTGACGAGGGGCCGGGGAGGGGCTGCATCCCCAGGAAGATAAACGCATGGTGAAAACATCATTGTGCCCGCGCCGCACTCCCATTTCCCAGCCGCTTCATTACCCCCTGATGTCAATTCCTCACATTTGCTGAGATGGCCGCAAAATTCTCCAGGCTTTGCGAGAGCAAAAATTGCACTCGGAGCAGAGTTTAGGAGCGCGGGGGGTGGTTGGGGGAGGGGGGCTCCTTGCAGATTGGCCACATATTTGCCATTCCCCCGACACGACGGCCTGGACTCAGATGCGCACGTGTGCAAGTACGAGCGCAATTCTTTCCCCACTGGTGTGCGTTTGCGTGTCTTAGTGCGTTCTCCTTCTCCCGCTTCACAGAATGAGATGCTTGAAGTCACGCGGTCCAATTGCAGCGAATACAAAATGGAGCGGATCCCTTCTGAAGGACCTCGAAACCAACGCGGAGCTCATTCATCCGTGCCGCCGCCAACAGACCTCCATGCGTCCGACCGTTTTCCAATCCGCTTCTCCTCACGTGGGGCGGGGGGGCGTGCAAGCCCGAAGAAGCCCCGCCCGTCCCGGCCGTCTTGGCGTGCACAAACGACACGTGCTTGCTTTCTTGATTGACTTGAGCGCCTTTCAAAAAGTGTCCTTTCATCCTCGCATTGCTTTGGGCCCTCCAAGCGAAAAGTTTGGACGCCGCCGCGCGAGGGGCATTGTTGCGCAATCCAAATTCCCGCCATCATTCCACCCGCCAATCTGAGTGTTTCTCATGCTCCTCTCATCGACGCCGACCGAGCAATAAAGCATCCGAATGGTTGCTCCTGCGAAAGAGCGCCCACAAATCTGGACGCGAACGAAGAAATAACGAGCTGGCAGATATTAGATCAGAGCGGGCCCGACTCCAAAGGCGGCCTTCGCGATGTGACTGCGCATCATCCTTTTTTCAGAGGCTCCTGATCAAGTAAGCACTTAATTGCGGCGAGGCAGGTCCATTTGGCGCCCAAGTAAACCCGCCCGTCAAATAAGAGGCCAATGGCAGCGAAGAGAAGAGGGCGGTCGTGCGGCCGCCATGGCTGATTCTCGAGCAGCGGTCCCCGAACCTTTCTTGCCCCGGACTGGTTTCATGTCACCCAATATTTTCAGTGAGCGGCTAGATAACACGATATGATATGATATGACCTGCATGAAAAGTGCGGTATTTTCCAAACATGAATCATGACACGGGCAAGGTCCTATCTGACCGCAACACTCTCTGGTCGCCATGGGAACGTTTAAACATGCCTTCAAAATAAGATACAAAGTGCATGCCTCACCATCGCCGCATCCTATGCAGAGTGGGCTCGGTGCGTGGGACTAGAGGTAAGATCGGGCCGCCCGAACCCGAACCTAAAATGATCAATCATTGCTTCCGGTTCAGGTCGGGTCTGGTTTCTCTCTCGCTGATTTTTTTTTGTGATTGTTTTGGCCACGAGAGACCGTGGTTCGCAAAAAAAAAAAAACAGAAATCGCCTCATCACAACACGTACTGTACTAAACTCTTGCAATGACAATCCAAAGAACTCCTTCCTGTCTCTGTCCCGTCAGTGTTCGTCTTTGTCTCTCTGCTTCTCTCTCTTCAAGTGCCGTGATAGATTCTTAAGGACGTACAGCTGCTGTGGGTTACGGCCCAATTTTCAACGGACGGCCTTAAATATTCCCTGTCCACTCTTAAAAAAATCCGTCAATGATGGGAAATTGTCATTTAATTTAATCTCTTCAGAAACAGAAATAGAAGAGATGTAAATTTTTATACAGTCTTGTTTAACTTAGATTTCATTACAAAAGACAGGCTTTGTTATCAGAAATCACCCCTCCTCCTCCCGAGTCCTCACAAATAAAATATGAAATGTCGGGTTTGCTTCGTTAAGTGATCGGGCTCGGGCCGGGTCGGGTTTAAATACCCTCGGCCCGGTCGGGTCGGGCTCGATTTTTTAGGGCCGATCTTAGCTCTACGTGGGACGCTCCCGTTCCCGTTGAGATGAAGCCGTATGTGAAGTCGGACTCCCGATTCTGTCGATTCAATGCAGCCTCTTTTTTCTTGAAAGTCGTCGGCTCCTCTTCGGTCTCCTGGCCGGGAGTTTTCCCCTTCCCAAAGATGTTTGTTTTTTGGCTCATTTTGCGAGCTCCCGGCTTTCATTTCAGTGCTAACCTGTCACGTGAGCCAGAAGTGCTCACAAGAAAATGTCTTTCGGAGTCCGAAAGAAATACAAAGGAAGTCATAGAAGTTATTTTGTCATGTTTTGCGTGATGGCGGTCAAAGTAGGACCCCAAAAAGCAGGGAGGAGCCGCGGGGATTGACCAAAATGTATTGAACAAAAACACACACGGGTGTGCAATGGAAAAAACACCAAGTGGACTTCCACAATGCCTGGAAATCACCAGGAAGCAAAGTATCCAATAAAACATCCACAACATTGCCCATATTCCGTCGATCGGTGATGGAACTTGCCAACTTGAGAAGCACAGCTGCCCACTTCACGTGACGCTGCGTATGTAGCGGGAGCAAGCTAGCCGGAAGCCGCGATTGAACAGCGCATTTCAAAGGAAGAAAACGGCCGGCACCTTCAAGGGGAAGGGAACAGATGGCGTTTTCGCTCTTGGCGAGCCGCGGGGGGGCCCAGCGGTGACTGATAGAGCGAGGACCACCATTAAGCGCCAGATGCCGCTCCTTTTGTTTAGATGGGGAGTGGGGGGGGGCAACTACTGCAAACGATAGCACCCTCCTCCGTCCGGATGTGGCTTTTGACAGAGCCTCGCTGTCTGCTGCTCGTATTTACGCCCGGAAAGCAACGTTTACGTCGCGTTAGCAGAGTAGTTCAGGACACGACAGAGCGCCCCCTTCAGTTAAGACGCCGTCGCCAGATCCATCCGTCCCACCGTTGAGCGCACGGGAAGGGGAGACCTCGAGAGCGGAGGGAAACGGCACGACTCATACCGCTCTTATTCTGAACTCCTTGACTTTTGACTTATCATTAGCTCAATCCAGCGCTGGACATTTTGTTCCTAAGCGAGGTCGCGGCGGCGGTTCGCTTGGCTCGGTTGGTGGTCACAAAGGCCTATGAACCATTTGGTGGAGAAAATCCCTTTGTTCTTGACGAGCGAAATGGAAGCTGAATGACGTGCAGTCGGGACTTTGACATGGGAACAGTATCGGGGCCAAAACGTTGAAAAGAGCTTCGACTGTACTTGCCACTTGTCGCTGTCGTGCAAAGAACAAGTATTGCCATTTTTTTGGTCCCTTCGCCCATTTTCCGATCTGCTTTAACCTTACAAGGGTCGCTGGTGGGGAAGGGGTGAGGGGGCGCGCTGGAGCCTCTCCCGGCTGTCTTCGGACACCCTGAACCGCTGGCCAGCCCACCGCAAGGCACACCCAGACAAACAACCGTTCGCGTCACCTCAGGACAATTTCGAACGTTCCATTAACCGAGTGTGTTGTTTTGGGAATGCGGGAGCAAGGCAGAGTACCCGCAGAAAAGCCACGCGGGCAGAGGAAGAAAAATGCAAACTCCACACCAGATGGTCGGAGTTTCAGTCAAACCCTGCGCCTCCGCACTGTGAGGCGGACGTGCTAACTCGTCGACCGTGCATATTTTCCCATGTGACAGCGATGCGTCCTCCCAATCCAAGTCAAGCGTTCCCTGGAAATTGAGGTCACCCCTGCTCCAATATTTGCCGTGCGGCGAGCGCGCTGTAACGCCCGACGCCACTCACGGCGCTGACAGCGGCACTATTGAGTCCCATCAGGAGATTAGCCAACAGCCGGCAAGTGGGAGTTGGCTTAACACGCGCGCATGACACATGGCGCTGTAGTAGCGGGTCAGTCACAGCGACGGCGCTCATCATCTCACACACTGACAGAAGGGACCAAGCAATTTCAGATGTAGGCGGAGCTTGGTATCAAAGTGGATGATCTTTTCGTGGGAATTAAAAAATATATATATTTTGACCGCTAGCACTGAAAATTGAAGAAGAGGATCCAAGAGAAAGTCTCAAGGACCCTTCTCCCAAGTGAAAGAGGAGGGTGGCCATGTTGGGTGGACTCCAGTGCTCGTACTTTGGCCAACTCCTTCGAGGGAGTTGGAATTGTAATGCGGGCCCAGGCCTACGTGGAAGTTTGATGATGACTTTCAGGGTTTGCCACCAAGACCAAAAGGCAGCGCTCCCTGTGGCCGGGGCTTTCCTCTCGATTTCACAACCAACAAATCCATTATTGCATTTCAACTTCCCGGCTCGAGTCGACGCCAACACGGGGCAGATCAGACCGGCACTTGTGGACAGCCCCAATCCGTCTCGGGAGATACCAGATGGGGCCGTCGGCCTGCTTCGGCCTGCAATTGACAGCGGCCGAAGGCGCCTTCCCCGGGGGAGGCCTTGCCGCAAATGCCGGCTGCGAAACACCCACGTGCGATTCCGCACCAAACGCATTCCGGTCGGAGCGCTCCAAGTCGACCGCCGTTTGGTCAGAATGCCCCTCCGGAGGCCCACTCGGGGCTTTTGCAGCCTTGCTAATATGACAACGCCGGCCGGCGCATCCAAGTCGGCACGGCGAGCGCCGCGCCGTGGGGGTTGGAGACTCCCCCTGCCTCCCCTCGGCTAATGAGGCTCATTCGCTGCACCCTCATCCGGCGGGTCAGCGAGCGTGTAAGAGTCCGTGTTCTCATTAGGCCGCAGAACATTGATTCAAAAGAAGAGGCGGAACCGAGAGTACGGTGAGGCCAGGCCGGAGGACGCCCCGGACCGCCGTCGACATTTAATGCACCGACGCTGGTGTTTACTCGGAGAAACTTCATGTTGTGTCTCTCGCCTGCCCTCTGCAGCAGCGCCTGTTTTACCGTCAGCCTGTCCTGCAGAGGTCGGGCTACGCAAGCCATCAGGGCTCCACCACGTCTCATTTGCAGGTGCGCCATAATAGAGGAAGGGAGAGAGCTTGGGGAGAGATTGCCATTTGTGTGAACACATCAGTGTGTGTCCAATAAATAACAGATTCATTTGCCGCTTTATGAACCCCCCGGTCTGTTTCGGTCCTCTAATACAGGAATAAAGATGTGAATTACAGCGAGAGCATTTAGCTGTTGCCTGTACTTTGTCCTTTAGCTTTTCACTTGAGATAATTTGCAAAAATTGGCCGATGCTACTTGGGTGTTTGAGGGGGCGGTTCAATGTCACCAGACTTACTCTTGTCATGTGTGAATACGAAAGAAAAAATTAACCACTGCGTGCTATTTTGCTCATTTTAAAAGAGCTGACCATTGAAAGTTGTGGGGGGGGTGTGAATACACAACGATGCCGATTAGGTTGCAAATTCACCGCACCGATCCGTATTTGTCCAGCGAGCTTTTTTGTGAGGCCGAAAGTGAACGGAACAGGCAGTCTGACTTCTCCTTGTCCTCACCTTTACTGTGCCATCACGGTTGACATCATATTGCCGCTATTGATGCCGCTATTGCCGTCAAATGAGGCAATATCTCACCATCGATTTGGCGACCGCTGCGTCTCTCCTTGGGTAATTTCTTCTCAAGGCATGTTGGGTTTGATAACTCAAGAGCCATTGATTTTTTTTTTCCAGAAGGAAAAAATAGTCCGCGCGCAGGCACAACCCCAAAACATTGAACATCTCCATGGTATCTTTGTTTCATGATCAATATTTCAAAGGTGTTTGGTCAGACTGGATTTTGTCCTCCCCGTTCATGCATGAGATTGTCGTGGTTCTGTTTGTGACCACCAGGTGGCACTGTAGGGCTCCGCCTGCAGCTGCGCACCTGTTGCTCATTGTGTCTGTCGAAAAAGGACGATCACTCAGGGTCGGGGGTCATTGTTGTGTGTTGCTGTTTGTTGGTTGCTGTGCGCACGTGTCATGTTTTGTTTTCTGTCGTGGGTTTTTTGCTACTTGGATTTTGCTAGACTTGATTTGATTGAGTTTTTGAGTTAGTTTCTCCTGCATAATCCTGTTTGCATTTTTGTTCAATACATTTTGGTCACTCCACCGTGATCCTCCTTTTTGGGGTCCTCCTCTGCATTACCGTCACGCAAAAAATAGATGACATGGATGATGAGAGACAAAAGCCAGATGAAGCTGCAGGTTTGCCTTCTTTCGCTGCGTTGTGACCCCGGTGTCTTGTTTTCTTTGACCGTTCCCGCTTGAATCTCCCAAAAACGGATTGCTGCAGACATAAACCAGCTGCCATGTCGTTATCATTGTCGGCAGAGAAATGGCGCGGTTGCTTCTTGACGCAGTCGTCGGTTAGCCTACGTGCTCATGGATACGTGCACTAATTGCAGACGAGTCAGGATGTCAGCTGATAACTGAGACGACAAGGTGTCAAGTTCAAAAATGCCCCCCCCCCAGCCCCCTCTAACTTACAGTTACAGTTAGCATCGGAAATGTTCCTAAGCGGAACTAATAAAGAGAAGAATCAGCCAATCAAGACACACTGTTCGCTGTAGGATGTTTGGGGGGTTGCAGAGATGGGGACCCCCAAAATATTCCTCGATCCGATTGCGATCTTGCTTCTTGAGCCGCGGAGGGAAAAGCGACAGAGACTAATGGGTTTGCGTGACTGCTGTGATTAAGAGGCCGCGCTAAACCTGAGATAATGGAGCCGATATCCGCTGGGAGCCGCTTGATGCCGGCTGATGGCAATCAGTCGATGACGGCGGAGAAAAGCAAGCGCCACCTCTGCGACACGCTCGGGCGACGACTGATGAAAGACACTCGTCTCCGCCGTTTCAACCCCCAGTCACTCAAAACGATAGCCTTTGAGCATTGACGAGGAGAAAACGGGCAGATTTGGAGAAGAAAAAGAACGCCTACGCTCACGCCGAGGCCGCATCGTGGGTTGCCACATCTGAAGCGCCGCAAGATGTCATCCGAGCTTCATCTGCATCATCACTGCTGGAGTGGAAAACCAGCTTGACCTTGGCGGGGAGTGGAAGGACAGACCGCACTTGTTTGTTTCCACATTCAACCATCAACTTCTGCAACCAGCGCGAGTGACGTCCCGCACGCTGTGAAGCCTGATGACAAATTGGGCAAATTGTAGACCAGAGGTAGCGAGAACCAAGCGGAGGCTCGGAGGGGACTTTGCGCTGGTTGTGCTCTAGAAATACACTCGAGTCCAGGAATAGGCTCGAGTATGCCCGCGATTCTTGCGAGGAGAAGCGGATGAGTGTTTTATTATTGTGTATTTTGGGGTCGGGGGGGTGAGAAAACCAGATTCCCTGCTGAGCATTTGATACGGACGGGTTAAGTTTGCAGCCATGACCCAAAGGATCCTCCCTCATCTCGTGTGCGCCGACGTACGCGGCCGAGCTCCGTCGGCATCTGGCGGACCCGCTCCCGGAGCCCCCCCCCCCGCAGCGGCGACCTCCCGATAATCCCCTGGCTGGCTTTCCCACATGCATGCCGCGCGTCAGCCATCTTGGCCGCGGTACAAAGAAAAAAAGCGGCTTACCTCCAGTTTTCGTCACATTGTCGCCCGCTCGGCGTTGAAGGGGAAAGCAACTTAAAAGTCGCGGGATGAAAGACGAGACGAAAACGTGACGTGTACTTTGGAGAGATTGATTGTGATGAAATCAATCAATCAATCAATCAATCAATCAATCAATCAATCAATCAATCAATCAATCAATCAATCAATCAATCAATCAATCAATCAATCAATCAATCAATCAATCAATCAATCAATCAATCAATCAATCAATCAATCAATCAATCAATCAATCAATCAATCGTCACAGTTTCGCCTTTGCAATGGCACAGTTGTACAAAGAGGCTCACATGCATTGGTCGGTCTTGTCCCGTTGGTGTGTTTGGCCTGGCCAGCAGGTGGCAGCCCCGAGCGGACGTTCTGGTTGCACGCCTGCTGCCAATCTCTTCTTCTGTATCGAAGGAGCCATCTGCTGTCAGCTGGTTGTCGGAGTCTTGCTTACGCCTTGTTGCTTCCTCGCTCACGGGCGCTTTGCTAGCGATCTCGTCGTTTTCGCTTTTCAACTCTCGGTCCCGTTTGGTGTGGAAGTATGGCTTTGTTTTGTAATTTGGCTTTTTCTAGTGTGTACTTCATACGTTCTTGTTTTCCTCCCTTGCCTTTTGCGCAAGCGCTTTTTGTTCTTCGTTTTTGAGCTCCCTGGTCCCCGTTTTGACCAGCGCTTTATGTTACGACTTTGTCGGTGCGATTTTTGGACATGGAAACAGTTTTTGCTCCGGAGACCTCGTTTGACGTCGACACTTTTTGGGATCCCAAAACTTGATTCGGTTAGCGCAAAAACGAGGCCGTGACAAATCGTCATAAGCCAGAGAGGTGGAGAGGTGACTGCACATATTGGTTGACCCTTACCATTTGGAAGCAACGTTGCTTGAAATGCCTGCACTGCACACTTCGAGGTTTTACGATGGTGATCATTTGACCCGGGAATTTTTCCCGCGGAAATATAATTGCTTCAAATTATTAACGTTAATTGTTGTGCCTGTTAAAAAAAAAAAAAAAAAAAAAACAGCATCTCACCGAGAGCTCTGTCTAATATTATAGCGGGGAGAATCGGGCCCGCTAAATTACAGCCTGTGGGCTGAGCCTTCAAAAATAAACGCAAACGCCTCTGCCACGGAGACATTTCATAAAAGCAAAGCATTCTAATCGTGGTGAGTTTATGGCGCCGCGGCTGTTTTATCAGCGCCACTAAAGCCGTCAAGGGTGCGGCTGATCGATGGACCGCCGGTTGACTTGATGACCGCGTGTGTCGCAAACCTTTGGCTTCAGGAGCCGCAAAAAAGAAGTCTGGTCAAGTCAACACGGGAGGAAGGATTTCACGGATGGATCCACGTGTGTCCGCCCGACGAACCGGCGACATCTGTCTCGATGCTGGCCACACGTCCATTTTTATTTGAGTTCTTTAATTGATGATGCCGTGAACAAAATGACGTCACACTTCCGATACCTGACACCCTTTTGTTTTTGTTTTATTCAAGGTTGAGTGTCATTTATCAGCAAGCGCGATTGACTTTCCCCTCGCAGCCGCCATCTCCGCTCGCCACCGTCGCCCGGATCACGGCGGCGGGGAGCCGGAGATTTCCCATTCGCCCGGTGAAACGGAACGCCAAGGTGACACTCGGTCGACGCGCCTCGACCGGCATCCCAAAAGGCCACGACCTCAACAGATGTGGCTTTCGGACAAGGTCCCACCAAAAAGGTGTCGCTGCCTTATTTGATTCCAAAATGCTGATCATAAATCTCTTCCTGCTCAAAGAATTCCTGATGATTGCGTACGCACGGTTAGCCTTTGAGGTCCATCGAGGGCACGCCGAGACGCGTCTCGCCGCCAGACCGCATCTCGACGAGCTGATATGATTGAAGTCCGGCGCGTATTTGTCAAGTGCTTGGTCGCAGCTGCATCTGTCGCCAAAGGCGCTAGAGAAATAAAGTCGGATTCTAGTGCCGTGTCTAGATTGATTTTCAGAAAATACGCTGTCACCTCATCTTCATTTCGTACCCGAATCGCCTTTATCGCATCGAATTGTATCCTTCTTCAAAATGCATCGTTCCACTTCGAGATTTGACACGGTTTCCCCCAAATCACCCTGAAAGGAAGTGATGCTTGGATTTGGGTTTCCCGAACACAGCTCAAAGGTACGTGAAACGAACGCATGACTTCACCAAAGCTTGTTAGCACAGAGAAGAATGGCGTTAGCGCTCAGCTAGTGAAGTTAGCGCATGGACCTTTGGACATGACTTCACCTGGGCAAAGTGAGTACAAAGGCTCAGAAGGTTTGGGCGCCGCTGCCGTCGCCGTAGCGATCAATCATCAGTAATCAGATCCTGACAAAAGCGTCCGTGTCTGATGTTCCTCCGTGTCGACGCTGATCCAAGGCGTCGGTCCATCATGATCTCAACCGCGGTTGCTTTTTGGATCTTTTGTAGATGGGGGGGACGCTAACAAGCTTACTTGGACAAAGGAAGGTGGAGATCCAAGAGACCGCTTTCAAATGTGGGCGGGAAAAGTGAAAAGTCGTCGGGAAAAGTACAGCGGCCGAGCATTTGTTACTTGCCACCACGGTGACTAATGGACACGGAATGCCGCGCGGAATTTCTTGGCAATCACCGGGTCTTTGTCTTGCGTCCGGATGTTTATTTCCCGTTGAAAAGCGGACCCTGTTTTGAAAAGGCGGGCATGCGCCGCCGCAGCGGTTTGCACCATTAGCGCACAACGGCATCATTATTTTCTGGTCAGAGGCGAAGCCACCGGTGGAGCGCGGCTCAACAGATGTGTTGTTGATGACCTCGTTAGAATGCAGCCCCCGGCCCCCAGCGGCGCCCCGCCTTCTGAACGACTTCCTCGTACGCCGAGCCCCAAACCACCAAAGTAGCAGTCAACTGCCAAGTGGCGCTTCCCAACGCTTGACAAATCTTTCCGTCCGCCCTTCCCAGATTCCTGCCGAGGGAGCGGACTGACCATTTGGTGCCGACCCACAAACAAATAGTTGGCTACTGTGCTTGGGTCCATTTTTTAGGTTTCTGCAATTGAATTTGGATCTTTTCCGCGCCGTTTTACTTTGACTCCTTCCATTTGAAAACCGTCGTGTAGTTTCGGCTGGTTACCGTGGAAAACATGAGCGCGATTTTTGTTTTCGTTTTTCCCGCCCCCAATCTCTTCCGCTGATGCTGTCACGATTCTGTTTGTGACCACCAGGTGGCACTGTCGGGTTCTCCCTGCAGCTGCACACCTGTTGCCAGCCCGACCACTCATTGTCGGGTCATTGTTTGTTTGTTTGCTGCTGTCAGGTTTGTTTCAGTCATGTTTCCGTTACTGTTATGTTTTAGCTTCAGTCGTGATTTGTGTTTGATACTTTGGACCCTGTTTGTTTTGGATTACTTTTCTCTGTTTTCATCCAATTTGTCAAGTACACGCTGCTCCTCCCTCCTGCCTTTTTTTGGGGGTCCACCATCATCTCGTAACGTGACAGACGCGACATGATGAAAGTCACCGTTGAGATCGTTGATGGAGATCTTGAGCCGTTCGGGCCTTTTGCACTCAGCACAGCACCGTGTCGGCCAACCTATTGATCGTATTTGTGCTGCTGAGGATGACCGGAGAATAGCGTTTTTTGGAACCGAGAGTCGGCGCTTAGAATTGAAGCGGATCGAGGTGTCACAGGAGAATCGAGAACTGCTCTTTCTGGGTGTATGCGTGTTACTCCTCGACTGTTTGTTGACTTTCTAGCTTGGCTTGCAGCAGACGCGTGTTCTTGGCAAACCACCGCTTCATTGGGAATCCTGATGATTGAATTAGCCGAGGCGTTTTATCTTCTGTGTTCTGCTGTGTCCTTATTACGATGATGCGCTCGGTTACTGCCGCGGCTCATGCGCGAGCTCCCCAAGATGGTGCCATAGCCTTGGAATCGGATGGACTGCTTTGAACCTTTGGCCGTCCTGCTTTTCTCCTTGTTGTTTCGAAGTCAAAATGACAAATTGTCATCCTGCCAAACGGCGAGCGACTTCATGTCCAAAGTAGCAGAAACGGGCAACAAGCTATCCTGAGCGGTCGCCTAGCAACCAGTGCAAAATATGAGCAAGCCTGCATCCAACCCCGCGATGCACCCTGCAAAAACCAGTCGGAGACAGAGTGTGAGCGCCATTATGTGCCCAGACAAAGCCTCATTGAGCAACGGCGCGGCATAATTACACACAACTGCGAGATGGCCTTTGTCGCCGATGCTGACAAACAAGCGATGCGAAACAGGCGGCATACATTTGCGCTCATTAACATTTGAGAGGCATTGTCGTGGATATTAGCGCCGCTGTAGCGCAACAGAGGTCGGGCCACGTCAATGAGCCTTTAAATCATGCGCGTTGCCGCGTCGCAGCTTGTGGTTGTGTTGTTCGTCGTGAACGGTAGGTAACTTGCCTTGATCGCACAAACTTGAAGCGATTCAAAACGTGTTTGTCGTTTTGTTGAATGCTTGCGGTTTGCCTCAATTAAAACATTGGGGCACCCCCCATCCAGTCTCTGCCCTGCTTCTCTAAATTCGGGTGAAGTTGGCGATGGGTTGTGGGACAGCTGACTTTTAGCCAAAAACAAAAACCCCCAAAACCATGGAGCGGTTGTCAACCGATCTCTTGGGGCACAGAGGAGAGACCAAGTCGTTTGAAAAGCCCTCAACTGATTCAGACAAGAGCTCAGTGAAGGTTGGGTGAAAGTTTTCCAAATAGTTTAATTTAAGAGAGTGACTTTTGGGGCCGTGCATGCGCAAACGCGAGCCGAACTGGGATGGAAGGCGCGATCCCAAAGTGCTTCGGTGTGGAACGGAGCACTAAAAGACAAATGCCACTTCAGCGTTTTGGATTCTTCGAGGCAACCGAAAGCTCCCGAGTGCTTTCCGTCCGCGTTACACAAAGAGGCTTCCTGACAAACAAGCCAGGAAGTGCATGTCATTAGAGCGCTTTTCAAGATGAACACTCTTGATCGTACATCACATCAATGCGACAAATGTTGGAAGCGGGCCACCGCTCCTTCGAGTTGAGAGATTTTCACCGAGGTCAACGAGAGGTTCCTTTTTAAGAGATGAAAAGCACTCTGGATTTCACTCGCTCATCAGAAAACCACTTAACTGCGGACCTTTGCTCGGGCCAAAGTCTTAAAATGGCGCTGGAACTGATTTCCCGGCGACGGGCAACGACAATAGCCGTTGACTTCAGGATGCGTGGCTCGGCAACGAAACGCTCGGCTCGCGTCTGCGCTCTTCTACTTTGCTGACTCCGGCCGGTCCATTCGCAACACGTGTGTGGTCCTACTTTTTAACCGGCCCCACAAGGCAATGCCTGCCTATTGAGAGTCAGAGCAAAGATTTCCACCCCGAGCCTCATCGCGATGAGGAAGACTTCCGAGATGCGTGGCCCTTTGTTCTTTTTGATCCCCGAGGGTACGGCTTGCCTAGCTGGCTCCGTCCCCTCTGAGCTTAGTTCTCGCTCCGAGAGGTCAGGTGGGGCCGGGCCATTTCAAGACTGGAAAACAAATCAGAGGATCTTCAAAAGCACTCGCAAATGTCGAGGGGACGTCAGAGTACCAGTCAAGAGGCGAGCGGCGGCGTTGTGGACCAACTGGAGACTCTTGATGGAGGATTGGCCGACTCCTAAGTCAAGTGCATGAACGTCACCCAGCCGAGGTGCGAGGAAGGTATGAGTGACTATTTGCTAAAGTCCAAATCCGATGGCAAATCCCCGCTTTTTTTGCCAATCAGAGCTTTTGATGTTTTGCCGCATTCTCTGAGGTGTCATCGGAAATGACCACGTTCATTGTTTGCGCTCGTCCGTTGCGAGAATCCGTCCAAAAGGTGCAAAACCCCAAGGCATGCGTCCAATGTGGGCACATTAAGCGCTTGACCTCGACAATAACGTCGACGGTCAGTGTCTTGTATTGCCGGACTGCTGCCATTGCTCCTCAACGTTGTGCGTGGGTGGGGATGGAATTTGTCAGCCCCAGCGTCATCAGCAGCCTGCGAGCGCAATGTAGCTTGATGATGCGGCAAGCAAAAGGAGTGCTTGCGCTTCTGTCTGCGTTCCAAAGCTTCGTACTTTTGTAACCAGCGCGTTAGCTCGTGCCACAGTGCTCCCGTCAGACACGCATTTCGCTTCCTTGCATGCTTTGGAGTCAGGACTCTCCAGTGTCATGCCGCGGATCGTGAGCACGGTTTGTTTGTAAAGGTCAACGATGCGCAATTGTCGGATCGTGCGCACGCAAACATGAGCCGAGCGCCGGTGCACAAAAATACGGGGCGACATTCCCTGCGGAGGATGCGTCGGACGGCAGGTTACATCACAAAGGCTGTTTTGTTTTCAAAGCAGCTCACCAATGCTGGCTCTTGTTTTTTGTTTTTTTGGGAGGGGGGAGGGGGTTATTTTTGAATCGACGCTTGCTTCTCCGAGGCACTCACTCGTGTTCCATCCATCTCTATGGCTTTAAAAGGGCTCACATTTGATTTTCTAAACAGCCCGATCGGCAATTCTTGTACTGGTCGAAATGAGCAAGAAATATGTCCTATGCACGCCACAAATCTCAACTGCTATTTGAGCCCGTTGCAATTCCAACAAATGCCAACAAGGAATGCGCCTGCATGTGGCATTTTCTCAAAGCTGCGAGTCAACTCTGCGGCGTCGGGAGAAGCGGGGAAGGCATTCAGCGATGCGTTTCACCCCGAGAGCCTCGTTTTCCCCTCCCTACTCTCGGGTGCAGGTAGCGAAGCGCATCCTTCAGGCTGCGGCACGTCACCCAGAAGCGGAGAGGCGAACGTCACCACCCGACAGCGCTGTCAAGGTCATCAAAGTGTGCGTCGCTCCCAACGTGAGCGCGCCGACAAGGACAACAATGAGTCGTTCAACGGAGCGAGGCTGACAAACTACAACCTGCAAGCCGTAACTATGAACAGACAACAAAACAACAACAACAACAAATGGGTGGACATGGTGTCAGATTTGCCCACATCATTGTTCACCATCAAATTGTATGCGTGAGCGCTCGTGCGAAGAACAGGAATGTGCTCCATGGCCCCTTGACGATCCCCATTTTGGGGGGAATTTATTTGGATTTTGATTCTTACCAACCCCAGAAATTCTTCCAAATGGGTCAATATTCAACATGCATTCTTGACGTAAAACAGGCTGAACTGGGGCGAAAAAAGTGCTGATGCGCTGGGTCTTATACTACACAACACCATTTTTATTGATTTATTTTTGGGCGGATTTGCAACGGACAAGCACAGGGGCGGGCAACGCGCGGCTCGCGAGCTGCACGCGGCTCTTTGGCTGGCTCAATGCGGCTCGCGGGCTTTCACACGACAAGCGTAGAAAACACACTCAAACAGCGGCGCTAACTACACAGAACGTACGACATCAGCCGATAATCAATCCCGTTACTTGACTGTCAAACAGGCAACCGGTCAGATGTCAACTGAAAAACCACTCATGAGCAAACAACGGCGCGAAGCGCTAATCGCTAAGCTAGTCAGTGAATGACCTCTGATTTGAAGGCAGGGGTGCCCAATATGTCGATTGCAATCGACCGGGAGCCGGCGGACTGGTCCCAAGTCGACCGCGAAGGGTGGGAGGAGGAAATGGGGCTGGGGCCGGGGGAGATTTGTGTGTTTGGATTTCGCTCATGTTCAGGCCATTCCTGCTGTTGCTCATCATGGCACGCGTGCGTGCATATGTGCGCGAGTGCATGGTTGGGCCACCGTGTGCGTGCGTGTGTGTGTGTGTGTATGCTTGCCCGTGCGTGATCGGGTCGATCGTGGGAGGTTGGTCGCTTCAAGAACCGGTTGGCCACCCCTGGACGAGCAGATTAAATTTCCGAGCGAGTTGATTTTGGTGAAAAAATGTACACGATGAGGTGTGTTGGTTTCTGGCGCAGCAGTTTTGTGCCGTCCTTGAATGGTCATTTTTGTGCACTGGCAAAACCCCCCAAAATGTCAGGGTATGTTATTCTTTTGTTGACTTGACACCGTTTTGTTGTTGGCTCTTCTACACACATTAAAAACATTCTCAGCAGTGACACGATCTATTTGATGTTGGATGTTCTGAAAAGCGCTTTATCCTTGTTGTGAATATTGCGTATTTTGCATGCTTGCACGCATAGTGTCCATATTTCGGGGAGCATTTTAGTGCGGTGGTCCCGCTCTGCACCAACTAAAACTCAAATCATTCATTGTAATTTGGTGAAGGGTATCGTGGCCGCTCCTTCAGTTAGCGTGCCCGCATGTTTTGTTCCGTGGGCTGCGGGGTCATCGCAGCGCGGGCCGTCCTCCGATGTCACCAATCCCTTCTCGGGTGCCGAGCCATCGATGGCGAAGGTCCTTTTGAAGAGAGACGGCCCACGTCCATTTTCAGGGCCGTTCAACGTTGTCCGTTCGGGGTCATTTTCACCGCCGCGGGTGAAATGATGACGTTGTCATCACCGTCAGGTCCCATTTGAAGGGTGAAGGGACTCTGCATTCTTCGCAAATGTCGAGGGGACATCAGAGTACCAGTCAAGAGGCGAGCCGCGGCGTTGTGGACCAACTGGAGACTGTGGATTGGAGGATTGGCCGACTCCTAAGTCAAGTGCATGAAAGTCATCCAGCCAAGATGCGAGGTAGGTGTGAGTGACTATTTGCTAAAGTGCAAATGACTCAGTGAAGAGACTCGGCGTTCTTCGGTCCAAATGTGAAGGCTGATTGACGGAGCCTTTTGTGGACCCGATGGCCGGCGGTGAAAAGGTTTCCATCTGAAATTCCGGTTTAGCTGGCGCTCGGCTTCCGTTTCCCGGTTGTCCCGCCGCCGCCGCCGCTGCTTTGCTATTCCGGCGGCGACAACCCGCTGCTCTTTTTTCCAGCGTGCTCGTGCACTCCCGCTGGCCTGGCTCTGTCTGACGGGGATTCAGTGAGAGCGAAGGGATCATAAATCATTGCTCGTTAGCCGCCGGCCGCTTCACACCACACCGCACAGCTGGGGGATTTTGCTGCCCTTACCATATGATCCCCCCCTGCCAGCGGCCCTTGCCTTCACTCCACTCACCTCAAGTGTATTTCCAGAGGCCTTTCAAAGGACCGGCACAGTCGCCCAAAAATTCGGACAACAAACCGTAAGAAAACAATCCATTGGTCACAACACGATCCAGTTGGTGATGAAGATTTTTTTTTTTCGTTTTAATTTCAAACTTCATGTCACAGCAAACTGTACAATAGGATAATTCACAGTGTGTCAAAAAGAAAAGATTTCACTCACTTCTTGAGTTTGATGTTCTGTAGCTGACAGTGCCCATGTTTTGCTCGCTTCTTCTAAACTTCTCTAAAACACATATTAGTAAATCCATGATTTGAGATCCTTTTATTGGTACAAAACCTTACAAAAACTAGATTCTTAGAAATTCTCAATGTCCACAAAGACAACCCTGGTTGGCACCAACATGTTGGAGTTTTTTTTCTTCTTCTTCTTTCCTTTGGACAACTGTGAGAAGCAGAACTCCACCAGGAAAAACCGTTCATCTGCTTGAAACTCCTTCAAACCGACAGCCGTGTAAGTCCACGAAACGCGCGAATGGCCTCCACCAAGGAATGGATTGACTGACCGAATGATGTCTACCTATTATTCCAGGGGGCCCAAAAGTTTGGGTCGGAGGGCCAAAAAGCGCCGGCACCAAAGGGCGGGCTACTTGAAAATTGGCCAACTTTCTGAAACGGCAGTTGGACATTGTTTGTGTTGTCTCGCTCATTGGGGCCTCGTGTCGCGGGCCGCAAAGAAAATGGATGGCGGGCTGCAAATGGCCCCCCAACCGTAATTTGGAAACCACTGTCTGGTTCCTTGCCGGAGGCTCTTCAGGCTGAAAAGAGAAAAACTGCATTTTGGAAACGACCAAATTCACACCTAAAGGCAAAATGGATTCCATTTTAGTTTGAAGGGTGACTTATTTTGTGAACTTAAAAATATTTGAAGGTACACGTAATGTTGCTCAGCAAGCATTTCTTGGTGGAGGTTGTTGTTCTGACAGTCTCGATCGAGCGCGTGAAAATATGTCGCTAAGCATATCGTCGATCAAAGGCGGGAAATGCGCTCTTCTTTCACAGGGCGGCGCAGGGTTCCGCGCTCACATTTGACCTGGTCGGAAAGTACGACGACGTTCGCCGATCGATGGGTCGGCCGATTGGTCGACCTTGTATTCAAATACGGCCGACACCCGCGTGCGTTAGCGCACGTCAGAAGAAGATCACGGTGTTCCCACCACGTGACACCAAAAAAAAAACAAAAAAAAACGATTCTTGCCCCTTTTCTTTCGGTCGTCACAAATGCTCCAAGACAAGGTTTCGCACAAAGTCAAATGTGAGCGCGAATGGACCCCCAAATGCCCGATTTTATATTTTTGGGAGACTAAGTGGGCCGGTTATCGGATATGTTGTCTGCCAAAAATCTGAATCGGCCTCCGCCTAAACCCCCGCCCTCCCAAAAATGCCCATCGGCCGGTCAGGCCCGAGCAAGTACCAAGCAAGCAAGAAGAGGAAGAACGATGCCATCAGCCGAGTGAATGTTAGGCATTTCTTTTCACTCCTAAATCCGATTCGGGGCCTTGAAGCGAGCTCTCGATTGAAATAAATAGTGTGGCGTCCACGACGCTGTCTTGATCACGATTACGACTTGTAGCAAAATACGCGGGTCCTCCTGCACCTCTTATCTACACGCTCTACTTTGCAGGAGGACTCGGACAAACAATGAAACGAGGGGTCTCTAACTCGACCACCGCTAAACTTAGACACCCTCCCCCCACACACACACACACTCTTAAGATAGATTTGCACTCTAAGGTCGATGTGGAACCTCACAGAGGTTGGTCCGCGTGTTCGGGCCACACGGGCCCAACGCCCGGTCCGTAGGTCCACTTGGACGTCGGATGAGATGACGCGCGGGAAACGCTCGACGGGCTCCCGCCTGTCATTTGATTGCTTGATTTCCCTGCGAGTTGGTGCGACGTGGCTGCCTGAGCAACGCAACCCGCAGCCCGAGCCGTCCCCTTTGGACAGCGAACCACGCGACGGCCGATGGGCGGCCCCTCAGCTGGTCGCGACCAAGTCGTGATTTACCGCTCCCGCGTGACCGCCGAACTGACTATTGTGCCCGCCAGTCGTGCGTTGTCGCGATCGTCCGCCGTTTGATAAATGAGACCAACGTCGGGGTTTGTTCTTGGCTTCCCCTTTCTGTCACGAACGGACAGACAGATTTTCATTCGATCCAAAGCTGAGCTCCAAAATGAAATTTGAAACTGGATTACCAGTGCGCGTGGCGCGTCGACGCCGAGATGATATTCGCCCTGCCAATGGCAGCTTGAGGTCAACAAAGTACATCCATCGATTGTTTACAAACCGGCATTTGCATCGCAAACGAGACCGGCACAACATACAAATGAAAACAAAAACCCAAAACAGTCCATCCAATGAAAAGTGTCGAGTAAGGGACTGCAGCGGTGCCTTGACCTCCTCATTAAATTTGCGCTCGGTGGTGCCTCTCAATGCTTGTAGCTCAAATTAGCTTTCTCTCTTGAAACCCCACCAAAAAAATTCCATGAAATGAAATGAAGAATCTGGCCGGTACGGCGGTCGAGCGGATCATTCGAAATGGTCCACAGGTGCGACAGTGAGCGCGTGCGGTTGTCGGTCTCGGTGTTCCCCGCGACCAGTTGAGGGTCGACGCCGCCGACTGCCCCAAGGCGACAATCGTGAAAAAAAGTGCATCCCGATCAAGGATGGCTGATATGGAAATGAAGAATCCGACACGGGCATGAAATTGAAATCGGTCACTCGGACTTTTCAGGCGCCGGCTCAGTTTTGTTCGCTTTCTGGCCATCATGCGCTGCAGAATCCCGATTCACTTGGCACTGAGACCAAGATTGCGCGCTGGTCGTATCTTTGGCAAGAAAGGCGAGATCTATATTTTCTTTTTGGGGAGGGCGACACATGAACAGTCCAAAGTCGAGTACGTGGAAGGAAGTCCTGTAACGACACCGCGACAAAGGCGGCTTGACCCCGTGCCGGTCATTTCATCGCTCGCGTCCAATGGAATGCGGTGGTGAAATGACGCAACCTCGGTGGGTTTCGGAGCGCGGGCGTCCCCGACGCAGTCTGTCCGAGGTAACGTTACAACAACCATGAGTGATCGTACGTCTGGTATTATTGCCTTTTTTTTGTTTTCTTTGTTCAGTCCAGTCTTTTCTTGCTGATTCGTCGACTGTGTTTTTGCCTGGCCCACGCCGGCCCGGCAACTTCTCCGGGAAGCGGAATGAAAAGATGCTTTCTTCGGGATGGCGTCCACCATGTGAAATTTGGTTGACGTGGGACTCCGAGCCGTCATACCTGCGTGGCCGACGCCGGCATTTTGAGCTGTCCGTGTTTGGTCAGTGTGCCCGCGTCACCGTGGTTCATGGTGTAGCGCAGGATCCCGTCCATGCCGTCGTCCCCGTCGTCGGGCGGCGCCCCCGACGCGTTGCTCAGGGGGGCCTCGCCCTGCGGGGAGCGAAGGCTCAGGGGAAGACGGGGGGGCTCATCCCAGCGCTGCAGCTCAGGTGGTCCTTTCCGGGGAGACGGCGGTCGTTGTAGGCGCGCACGTCGATCACTGCATCCGTCTTGGCTGCGGCCGGGGGCTGCGGCTTGCGTTTGGCCCGCCTCTCGCAGGTGAACGACAGTCTGATCTCGTCCAGCGTGGCGCCGCACAAAGACCTCTGGGCAAAAAGGGAGGAGGAGCGCGAGGGGGAGGCGAGCCACGAGAGGGGAGGGAGGGGAGAGGGTGAAGGCCTTAGCTTTAATTTGTTCTGACGGCACACGGCGTCCACAAAATGCATTCAAATGTCACGTTGGCGTGTGTGCGGAGCGAGCGGGCCCGCATCGTGCATCTCGCAGCTTCAGGCTCACCGCATGCCGCGCGTTGGCGCCACGTCTCCCGGCATCATAATCCGATGGCGACTAGACCTGCCGAAATATCGCGAGAGGCCATGCCTGAAACCACGCAGCGAGTCACCCATTAGGGGTCGGACTTTCAGTCGTGTGTCAACCGTAGAAGTCGACTTGACATTTTCCCCAAATATGGCAGCTTTGGCCATGACGTGTTTGCCATTGAAACGATCCGCGACGCAGAGCCGCTTTAAGGCGGCGTGGAATTTGGTATACCTGCCAAAAGGTCTCAAGGATTCATCCCTGAAAAGACACAAGAAGGCTGGTGTGCTTCTACTCCTGCGGATTGCGTGCGCTGACCGCCAAACCAGATCAATGGCCCATATTGAAGTGCGAAACATTTGACGCGCCGTCGAGGCGCGTGGCCGAGATTCGCGGTCAAGCGTGAGGCCTCGGCATCCAAAAGAAAGAAAGAAATTGGCTCCGGGAGCTGAAAGCCACAAATCCGAAGACGTGTGAACTAAACGGACCTCATTCCCTCAGGTCTGATCTGCGAGCAGGGGGGCAGATTTCAAACAGAGGTCGATGCCGACCGACGCCACAGTGACAAATTTTGGCCCGGCCGACGACGGCTCTCTCCCTCGTAAGATGACCGCAAGAAAGTAGACCGAGTGACTTCTTCACTTTATGGCCGACGGTTGCACACTCCCAAGCCAATACTGTTGGTGGATCCGCAGTCGGCGTGCCGCAGGATGTGTTTGTGTGTCTCAGCGCGCATGCCCTGGCGAGCTTGCGTGCGGAGCATCAATATAATCGTAATCGTCATAAAATGCGCACGGCGCCGGCGGCGTGCAAGCGCGACGTGTCAAGCAACACCGCAAGCGCCGCCGCGAACGCGTTGCGCACCCGAGCGTGCGGCCTTTGCTTGGCTTCCACTCACATGAGAGGAAAGGGCTCACCGAGTCATGACTCTTTGCTCCCATTTGCATCCATGCCTATTCAAAGAAGTCAATGCGATGGCCGGCCGGGGGGGCCGGCCGGGGATCAGATGAGCCGCGGGCACGCGAATCCTTTGACGGCACGTTTGAGCCAACTGCCCCCCCCCACGCATCTCCAACGGGCACGCATACCTGCTCGCGTCCCACCGTCTTCCTCAGTTTGTAGCCGAACTCGGCGACGGCCACCAAGACCGACAGCACCAGGCCGGATGCCAGCACGATGAAGACGCCGCCCAGTTTCTGGATTCCCATGGGGCCCGTCTCCCGCCGCTCGTCATCCGAGCAGCCGTCGCCGCTCCACCACTTCTCCTTCAGCATGTGGAGGCGACCGTCCTCCATGATGTTGAGGATGGCCACCGAGATCTTGTCCCTGTACGGCGAGCCTGCAAGCAAGACGTGCGAGGCCGCTTTGACTTCTCCGCGTGGAGAAAAAGGGTCTCGTGCGGCAAAGCCACCTATCCGGCGTCATCAAAAGCAAAGATTTCTCTGCCAACGTGCTGCCGTTGCCCGACCGGACGGCGAGGGAAGCGGGGGACCGGAAAACCCCGCCCGCCGCAGCGACGCGTCGATGTTCATTGCTTAGCTTTGAGATGGGAGCGGTTCCATGGCCGTGGCCGCCTCTCGCCGCTCGGTGCAACACTGCCGTTAGTGGCACACATGGTGGACTTGACTTCAGGCCTATGTACTGGTAAGCCATTGTTAAAACACACACACGGAGAGTATGTCGAGTATGTGTTTGCAAAGAGAGCGGCGAGGTATATGCGCCTAACAAGGTGTTTGCAGTACGATTCGTTGGGGCTTTTCCGAGACCGACACGGTTGTCCTGAGACAGCGACCATCTCTTACCGAGGGGAGTGCCGATGCCGTAGCCTTTGCTGTCGATGAGGCCCCCCACCTGCGTCAGGTTGCAGTTGCGCCTGGTGACGTAGTCGATGGTGGTGGACTCCATAATGAGGGCGTAGTCGGACTTGAGCACCCGCTGGACGCCGTCCTCGATGGACTTGACCAGCGACGTGCTGGGCTTGCTGCTCATGAAGGCCCACATCTTCTCAAAAGTGGAAACTTTGGATTTCTGGTGCGGTCAAGAAATGGTCAACGCTCGGACGGCGCTTCGAGACCCCGGCTTCGCTGTTTCCGCCGCGTTGGCCTGCTGATGACGCGACAGCAGGCGCCACTGGGGATTCGGCATCTTGCTGGAGGACACTCGGACATGGTCTCAATGTCAACATTTGTTGTTTTGCCAAAAACCACACGGAACCCAACATGAAGCCCGAACTTGAAGAAACCAAAAAATTCCGAAAAGAAACGATCACATTATTTCTGTCAAAAATAACACAATAAATGAAATACGTGGTGACCGGTCCATTTTTCCTCACACCTCCTCTTTTCACCGCAATTCCATTTATTTGACAGGGGTGTGTCCAGGGGGGCTCGGATAGGACACGGAGTGCAGAAGAGTTGAACAGAATGTTACGTTCTATGCGTGTACAAGACTCGCTCACGTGGCCGGACTGAAGAACAAATTGAGAACGCACGTCTGCTCTTGGGGGGCCGGGCCGTGTCCGACTTCAGCGGTCCGCCGTAGTTGACGGACCGCTGAAGTCAGCGGTGAAAGTGGACCTTCCAGAGCCCATTTGGAGGTACGGGTGGGGATTGAGGATCACTGTCTGGAGTTCCCATCTTGGTGTCTGGACCTCCTTGTATTGGCCACAACGGCACAGCCGCCTTCCCCGTGGGCAATTTGAATGCCAGGTGATCTTTCACCAAGCGCAAGGTATTTCCTGCCAAATTCCTAAGGTCGAAATGTGCTGCCTACGGTACTTTGTTATTTCTTCACTAAGCATTAACCGTGAATGTACAAGTGGTGGAGGAATCTTGAATGCTGTTGTACGTTTTAATGCTCTTGTTGTTGTGACGCACCGCCCACATCAGACGAGACAAAAAAAGGCTCTCCATCAAGAGTCGAGCCAAGCAATTCCGAGACTGCGATAGTCTCCGAGTTGGAGATTGCTCTAGAGTCCTCCCGTATCTCGCATTCAAGTCTGGGGAAACGATTCTCAACAACAGCTCCTTCTTCACCATGACCGACCGAGACAAAGTCCCGGTGACGTCTTTATTATTTTGGGTCGATTTTTCTGAAAAATGAAGCGTTTCTGCCGGCCGGCTGAAACAAAAAGAAAGTCAAGCATGTGGATTGACTTTGCGCCTGGCAACAGTGTGAATACAAAGCGTCTCCCTCTCTCCCTCTGGATACGGACGTCCATCTAGGGGGGCCGCCCCTCTGCCGCCTGTTTGCGACGTCTCCCCGCTGGGACGCGCCGGGAGCCTCTGATTGTATAGCGCATCTTTTCAAGTCCCCGGCGAACGCCATCGGCGAATGCCACTCTGTTGGCTTTGTGACAGCGTGACCGAGGACACCGCACCGATGCGCTTCTCCTCACGAGTGAGACTCGAGCAGGGATAAGCAGCCTCTCCATTAGTCCCGCCTCCTGCCCAGGCTGCCGTATTTCATGCCGTTTTCTACCAGGGTCACGTTCAGGCCGTGTCCAATCCAGGATAATTGCCGTCTTCACGACTGAGAGCCGTTTCGAATTGGCGAGAGGTGGCCGTTAAAACGAGGACTCCCTCCTGTTTGCATTAGAATGTTGATATTTGGCCGCAAGTGTGACAGTTTGGAGATAACAGCGAGCGACGCCAAGTGGCAGCCGAAGCGCAAAGTTGAACGAGTTTTTCATCCGACGCCTTCCTGTGAGATGTTCCAAAGACAAACTTGGCCCACGTGAAGCCAGTCAGAGTCATCGCCGAACGCTCGAAGAACGGTGAGGAACGGGGACCTGACAGACGGGTGACAGGAATGAATCGGGCGAATTGCACGGCTGCCTTTCAAAGGATTCCTGCTTTCATGTGGCGCAAAGTTGCCGAGTGCAGTGTCGTACTTTCGGTAGCCGCATCAAAGGCAAAGTTCTCGACGATCAAATAAAGTGAAAGACCCTGAAGGCAAATCGAACAGAATCAAATTAAACTCACAGCGGTTGCAATCAAAGGCACAACCGTGTTGAGTGGCCTCAATCAGATCGCATGCGCATTTGGCGTCTCTCGAACGCTCGACGAGATCTTCCACCGGGAACAATTGGATTGCCGGTGGAAGATCTCAAGTGCCGGAATCATTCACAAGGTACCTTGAAGAAAGTCATGGTGGCGCCGTCGCGGACCACGCCGTACTCGATCTTGGTCTGCTTGGCGATGTCATCGGCCGAGTCCACCGGCGAGTCCATCCTCTCCACGGTGAGGATCGCCGCCAGGTTGGCCGTGTAGGACGATATGATGATGAGCGTGAAGAACCACCAGATGGCGCCGATGATCCTGGTCGACAGGGCCTTGGGCATCAGCTCGGAGCCTGCGCGCAAGCCAGACACCGCTCAAGCCTTTTCATCTCCAAAAACACTCTCGTCTGATCAAGGACAATATCTTTGGCGTTTGCTCGTTAGCCGGCCGCTCTTCCGGGTAAAATGTTGAGCGGAACGGACAGGTCAAGGTCTGAAGAGCCTTATGGCTCCCTGATTCATGCGGGAGCTAAAAGCCTTTCTGCGGTTCCTGCGCGCCGCCTTTAGTCTATGCTCAGGGCTGTCCGACGTTGCGTGCGATTGCTCGTGATTTTCAACTCGGGTTGGGACTTGTGATCAAAAAAAGAAAAGCTCTTTCCTGATCCTTTCATTCCCTTTCCCTACTCCCCATCCTGTGTTCCAGGTGAGCCGAAGTCTCTCTCGACTGACTAGGCTCAGTCACGAGTCGCTCATAATAGACAAACATTCGCACCTGGTAGGGACAATTTTGAGTCTTCAGTTCAGCAAAAATGGATGGGGGTGGTTTCGGACGCCGTGGGGGGCGGGGCCTGAGAGAACTTGCAAATGCCACACTGGAAGACCGGAGCCCCGATTCAAACCCAGATCCCCAGACTGTAAAGCAGGCAATGGAATCACGACTGAAATGCGCTAGCGGCTTGGTAGCATTCTCTCAATTTTTCTGGCTGTCAGACGGGGCAACAAGGCCGGCATCAAAAGCACCCAAGATTGGACCCGGGGCAACCCGCGCTAACCAACCGAGCCAGCCGGCAAGGCCAGCATGCTGCTGTTGCCCCGACGCGAAACTGGCGACCAGCTCCCGTTACCCATGCAATGGATCACTTTGGACTTGAACAGATTCCCATGCCGACCTCACGTCTTTTCCCCATTCAGACCAGCCTTGCTCGGAGTAGAATGTAAACTGGAAGTCGTTTGGCGGTCTCTGCTGCCTCGGCACGTCTTCATGAATGCCGCCACTGCCGGGTGACCAGTCACCTCGGCCAAAGTCGGCTGGAACTCACCTGGCAGAATACACGACTGAACCTTCTGCACCTTCTGAACCCTTTTCCTTTTCTGCGATCAGTTCATTTTTGGACTCGGCCGTGAAAGGTCACATCTGGCATCAGAGCGGGAGGGCCCAAGCAGCCCAGACGGTGTCCTTCCATGAGGTTTCTTCCAGAGCTACGGTGCCGTACTTGCTAAGCCTTTGGGAATATCCGCGTATATGGACCGCCAAGCCCTGCGCGACCCCCGCGGAGCGATTCGGCTTCACCGACGGCCCGCTGACTGACGCCGGAGTTACTTTATATCTCGTCTCTGACAACCTTTAAAATACCCTTGCGCTCTGCGTGCGCCGTGTTACTTTCCCGAGAAGATTTATGACAGCAATTCTGAAGAGTAACAAGCCCGCGTGGGAGGCGGGAGGGAGGAAGGCAGGGCGGGGAACGAAGGAACGAAGGGGGTGGGCTGAGCGCCGCGCTCTCTAACCTCTTCCGCCAAATGTGATTGCATTCGTCCTTCGTGGCTTGACGGAGGCTCGACGTGGTTACAAACGAGGGAGGAACGGTGCCATCCCCTAATTGGCTGTGACGGCGGGGAGGGGCGAGCGCCACGCTTTTGCGCCGGAAACCGCGAGAAGCGACGGGATTCAATTTCGCGCCGTCAAAAGCTGCCGTCAGCACCGGGGAGGAGGGAGGCGCGTTGAAACTCCGGACGGAGTCAATGCAAAAAGGCCATCGGCCCCGTGCTGGCGGGCGGATAAAAAATGTCACAGAGTTTGTTCTTCCACGGGCTAGCGTTGACGCTTTCAGCCTGTGCTATGTGCTTGGACTGCGACACAGACAGGAACAGAAAGCAAAATTGACAAAAACAAGCTGTGATACCGAAGAAAAGGGGCGGGGTGGCTAACGTCCCCGCTCGGATGGGCGCATTTTCTGCTATTGGCCCCGTAACGAGTGTGGACTGCCTCGGAAAGATTGCAGACGTTGCGGTTGGAGAGGAAAAAACAAGCCTACACGGGCAAATGATGTAGCGACAGGCTTTGCTGTCGTTAGTTTGTCTTGGAAAGAAACAGGCCCGCCCGCCCGCCCGCCCGCCCGCCTTTCCTTTCTCATTTTCTGAGATGAGTTTAGTCACGCATTGGCCACGAGCAATCTGCGCCGCCCGTAAAGAGAGACTTTTCTGCTATGGTCTGAAGAAGTCGGACTTGTTTCCAATTTGGCGATCCAGTCTGGCTTCAAAAGATTGTGAGCGGCGATCTTGAACGCTAAATTTGGACGTGAGAAGGTCGAGCCAACAAAGCTCAAGCTACCAAAACAGAGGTCAGAGAGGCTTCTTTTGTCCTGCGAGCTCGGTCATTAACGACCGTTTGCTTCTCGAAGGGTCAAAGCGACAAATGTCATCTTCCACTTCCCGTTGCAATCGTCATTGCTCCACCCAAGTCGCTCATGATCAAAAGAGCTGCCTGCCCGCGGCATCACGGCGGCAACGAGGCTTTTCGGGGCACGGTCCGTCTTTGTCGTCAGCTGTTCTTCGTGACGGTCGTGACGGTCGTTATGGCGTTGAGCAAGCCTTTGTGGAAACGCATTTTGCAAAGTGGAGTCAAGGTAGCAGGAAATGATCACACATATGTTTGTTGTTGAGCGGCGAGCACATTTGGAGCGCTTTGTTGCTTTTGCACCTCGTCGTCTCGTGTCTTCTTCTTGGCGTCTGTGACACCTCACTCCCACAGACAAGCTGCTCGTTTTCTCCCTCCTCTTAAACACAGTCATTTGCATTTTAAACGCCTCAACGAAATGGCTGGCTTCCGTCTCAGCTGCTGTCACCGAGGTTGGCGGAGTGCGGAAGAAGAAGCTTTTGGAGCAGACTTTAACAAACGACAGCTCACAGTGAATATCGGCACTACGTTGTTTTCCTTTTGAGGACCCAAAAAAATCCAATTCGAAGACCGACTGCTCTGCCTGTCGGCAGCGTTTACACCAGCATCCAACTCCATGACATCGTCAAACTTTTAACGTCCACAATCTCATGAAGCCACTCCGACAGCGTCACAGCTGCCGGTTGCAGCGCGCCTGACGGCCGGCATTTGGCACTCTGAAGACGCCCTCTCGGGGTCGGCGACGGGCTTTAAACAAACGCCGCAACACTATCTAGCCTCAGCTGACAATGCCTGACAAGCTGCCCCCTTCCTTCTGTTTTTCTCTTTTGGGGGTTGGGGGGGTGTGGGGAACAGCAGGTGGGTGACAAGCAACCCGCTCCGTCGTGTGAGACAGAGCACCGCGCCACTCGTTCCTGACGGGTGAACATCTTGACGAAAAACAATCACAGAACGGGGCGGGAAGAAAGCAAAAAAAAAAAATCTAGCGGCTTGTCAGTTAAAGAAGCAGGAAGTGGAGGTGGGGGGGGCGGAAGTTGAGGATGGGGGGGTGGGGGGAGGAGGGTGGCACGGCAGCGCTGCGCGATTGTTTTGAGACAGCATATGGCGTACCTTGTTGCATCAAGGAGCCTACTCCGAACCAGAAGCTGTTCAGCAACGTGAAGTTGTTCTCCACCACGTCTGATCCCGGGTTGCAGGGGTGGGCGTCGTACCATTCGTACGGGCTGAACCTGAAGTTGGGAAAGCAGGAGGTTTTTTTTCTTTTGTATAAATCCCCAACTGCAGTCCCACAGAAAGCACAAGTTTCCACTCTTTGAACGTCACTCCTCCCCGGTTCTGTTCGGAGACGTTGTGAGCTGTTTTGTACTTCAGTCATGTCGAGTTTGAACACAAGACCCACGAATCTGTTGCGACAGGAAGTCTGTCAAAGTAGGAGAGCGGCTGCATTGGCAAACTCACAGCAGATGGCTTTTCAAAGGCGCTCGACTTAAACATTTCCGTACTTGCCGTTTCACAACATTTGCTACACTCGCGCTATATTTTGTAACTCAGTGCAGGAACTATATGATTCTGGACAAAAAAAAAAAAAAAACCACTCTTCTTTTGATTGATGTTAATGAAATGATCTGCTTATTATTGCAGTTTGCTGTGGAGTTGCTGAACAAAAATGGCCAACGACTGTATTTGTATTTTCGTGATGGACCGATGATCAGCCGGGCCCATATTCGGAACTAGCGTCCGAGTTATTTTGGCTCCGATCACCGTAGCTGAGTCTGCGGCACCGGCAGGTCCTGAAATTGTCATCAATGTCCGTCTTTTGCAGCTCTCGGCAACTTGTAACGCTACGATGAGCTCATATAAAGACGAGCAAAGCGGCTCTGCTCGCCGGCCATCTCCCGACATGTCCCTGTCATGTCAATCGCTTGAATGGACAGCCATGGTGTAAAACACACTCAAGTTGCCTTGTGTATTCAATGTGTTGCCGCCGCCCTTGGCTAGCTCACCGGCTACCAGGCAGCTAGCTGCTAATTTGCTACGTCAACCACATGGTACCGGGAGAGGTTTAACCACCACTCTTGACTCGCTGTTGGCCCCTCACAGCGTCCGAACGAGTAGGACGGCGCATAAAAGGACCCGGGTTAGCTTAGCACTAGCTAGCAGCCGCTACGACGCAAGCGGAAGGGTTAAAAATTGGTCCGAAAGAAGACCCTGGGTATGGAGAGGGACCAAGCAATTTATTTTCCCAGCATTGGCATCGCAGATTTCAGCAAATTGCATCTTCTGTTTGGATCGGATTATCGCAAAAGTAGCCCCGTGCAAAAAAATGCAAGGGCCGCTCAAAAATTATTTCACTTTAATTCCCTCAACAGGCCAAAATCAGTCAAGCAAGCCACAATATCTTTTCGAGTTACTTGGCCGCTTTCTGTCCAAGGTGCGAAGGCAAATTGTGAAGGATTTTTAGGAGTTTTTGTTTTTTTTCTCCAAGGTGTGAGGGTGGCCAAGGGCCCGGTATCTCACTGGACGAGATCCATCCCTCGCCTTGCGCCCAACTGGAACCCAATCCCATTTCCACTTTCAGAGCCAAAACGAGAGCAAAGCATATCGGAACATTTTTCAAACGGTGACGTGAGAACGATTCACGTGACGTGTTCATGAATCGGGCCTTGACGCAGCAGAATGCGGAAGAAACCATTGAGGCTTCTCAAATGGAATGATCTTTATTTGTCAGTGTTTTGAAGAGAAATTCTTCTTTCGGATGTGAATGCAGTCGTTCATTTCTATCTTTGCATATCTGGCAAAGCTGTTCAGAATGTGAACGTTTTTTTTTCTCACTCTGCCCACCTACGCCCTCTTCTTTTGATTAAAAAAATTTTTTTTTTTTAATTTTACTAGCATTGTGGGCCGCATCGAATGTCCTTTTTAGGATATGCGGCGGGCCACTGAGCTGGCCTCAACCGTGACTAGGTGGCACAATTGGCAACATTTGGTGCATTTTTATTTCTTTTTTCACCTGCAGAAGAGCACTTTCCTACTTAGCACTCAGGGGTCGGGGGATTTTTGATTTGATTTCTTTGTATTCCGAGACTGAAAGGAGCCCAGAAATCTCTGCTCCTTTTTAACCGGCGGGAATGAAGTGCGTCGGTGGCCATGGCGACGACAGCAACAAACAGCGGGACCCTGGGTTGTGTTGTTGACTTGGCCTGTCGCCGCCATCCGCTTTGTGACGCGGATGCTAATCACTTCTTAGCCGAGGATCCCTTTTGTGTCGTCTTCCATCCTTAGATTTCTTAACTGAGTGGCGGAAGTGCACTCGTAGCCTCTTACGCACTCGCGGGCTGCACTTGGACAACCTTTTAGCTATCGAGGCCAGCTACCCGATATCACAATTTGCCATGATTCCCTCCCTGCGCTGTGAAGCCCCCTCCATGATTCCCGAGCAAAAGGAGAGACAGGGGACTGCAGCTGTCTGCACTTGAGCGGGATGCTTTTTTTTTTTTTTTTGCCCGAGCCCGACTTTGCATGAAAAGCGGCAGGAAACGGGTGGGCGGGGGGGAATCAGATTTACACGTGAGTCGGGGCTCAGCCAATGTGAAAAGTTGGTAATGGCTATAAATAGTCATCATTTCATCATCGGGCGGCGCCTTTAATCTTCCAGCTTGAGTTGGCAACCTTTGTTCCCTGCGAGGCGCCGATTCCAAGGATGCTTTTCCGGCCCCTCGTCCTCAGCCAGCGCGGCGTGTGAGGCCGGCCGACGAGCTCCATTTCACACCCTGCAGTGAGAACCGGCTAAACGGCTCACGTGGACCTCATGGAGATGTTTTGAAGGACTGAGCGGAAGGTCAAGGGGTTGGGGGGGTGGGCGGACAGACTCTTTCTCTCTCTCTCACTTGCCTGGCAATGACAAAAAGGACGCAGCTGACGCCCAGGTAGGCCAGCAGGATGTAGATCCAAATGTCGGGCGTCATGGGGCTGAGGAAGGAGAAGAAGCCGTTGTTGGTGACGTTGGGCTTGCGGTACAGGATGCTGATGCCCATGTTCATGAAGGGCTTGGTGAAGTCCACCGCCTTGTCGCGCATGTAGGTGATGGTGAGGGGAGCCACCGCCAGGTCGGCCCTCTGCAACGCAAAAACATCACAGCCCATGTTTATGGCATGCGCCACATGTTGGGGGTGGAGGGGTGGATGAAAAATTGTTTTCTATCGGGGAGTCTGTCAAAGACGTATTTGTGAGCGAGGCGAATAAGGAGCAGTGCGCGCTAGACGCTTTCCAGCCCCCGCGCTCGCAGTACGGCAAGCACACTCTTGGCAGCTGCTATGGAGGAAAAAAAAGAAAAAGATGAATCTCCCTTCAGGTGCCATTCAATCTGCCTGTGCTGACCTCTGACAAATGTTTTCCGAGGCAATATTTTGTGCGCTTCCAAAGCCAAAATGTGCTCACGCACCTGATCATCAAGTCGCCTCTTCCAACCTGGTTCGGTTCCAAGGCAGATCCAGCTCGAAAAATTCATCACGTGTCAGTTTTTTTGCTGTGGACGTTTGATTGATAATCCGCCAACATTTTTTAAAATTCCTATTCACTTTGTTTTGGTCTTTTGCAACCAAATTTGGAGAGCTTGGAGACAGGACTGACATCTGAAAGCTCAGCGCATTCTTTGATTTTGCCGCTTTTGGACATTTTTGAAGCAGGAATCTGAAAAGCGGCTGACCTTCAAGGGTGGACGCATCCTGTGCCTTTGTGTGTGTGTGTGTGTGTGTGTGTGTGTGTGTGTGTGTGTGTGTGTGTGTGTGGGCGCTCTGTCCCGCCCTGGTTTCTAATGTGACAAAGGCGACACTGCGACACTGGGACACCATGGCCAAAAGTTTTTTTCCGGAAAAACAGGTTTCGCACCGGAAAAACAGGTTTCGCACGGCATGCAAAATTACGGCTCGGTCACCGCGCCCCCGTTTGCCCGACCATCTCTGATATCATTGATCGGATCCAAAAAGGTTTGTCATCGCATACGGTTGTCTTCAAATCATCATGTTGGGCTGAGAAAAATTTGTGTTGCCCCTCCAAGTGCGTTTCAGTGTCGACGAATGAATTTTTGTGGCCGCGCTTGCCGAAAATAAGCGTGGGCGCGAAGCCGGCCACGTTTGGAGTGGCTCAACCTGAGCGGCGATGCATTTGGTAGCACTTACGTGTTCGATGAGTTCCCGGATCATGCCGTTCCACTGGCCCTTGTCGTCCTGGGAGCCGTACTTGCCGTCGGGCACCAGGCGGATCTCGTAGGCGAAGCCCAGCACGCCGGCCAGCTCCTTGAGCAAGTCGACGCAGAAGCCTTCGAAGCGGTCGTTCCCCGCCAGCGCCTTGTCAGACTTCTTCAGCATGACGTATGGCTCCTCCTGGCCGCAATTCAAAAACGGGCACATGATTGGCGAGCCTGCCCTCTCCAATTCGCCCGAGTCGCTGTTGCACTTAACAGGTAGCGACGGCGGAATGGCGAACTCAGGATCAAAGCGTGGCGGCGGCTTTCATGGGGATGGATTAGCGAGAGAAGACGCTCAAGCTAACGCTCAAGCTAACGTGACTGACGCGCAACGTCGCGCATTGATTTTATGGTCGGGGAGCTGACGCTCTTCACGAGCCTGTAATCTCCCGCCCGTTAGCGTGGCTCTTCTCCAAAAGGTTCTGAGGACTGCGCTAACAGAGCCGGCCGGCGCTTTCGCCGGCGACTTTGCTCGAGCTGTCCAATGAAGTCGATGAAACAAAGTTTGCGCATGTTGAGGGAAGTCGTCAGCATCTGTTTGGGAGCCTTCCAATTGCGGCGATTTCCCCCCGCGGTTTGGGCTGCAATCAAAGCGCTCGTAGCGGCGGCGGCGAGAGGAGGGAGGCGGGCCCGTGCGGAGGCATTACGGGCAATGGCGTGCAAACAATTAACGGAAGGGGAGAAAAGGCATTCGGCGGCTCCATCTCGTCCACAAAGTTATCGCCGGGAAGCCGTCAGACGTCTCGTTCACGCGTCGGCGGCGCCGCTTTGCAGCAATGTCATTATGCGGAGATGGGGAGATTGATATTCAAGTTGAAGATTTGCCTCCTCAAATTGAAAATTGATTGTTTTATAACCTTGAACTAATGACTTGTTGGAAGTACGGCAAATGCACTTTTTGGGAAGGGGGGATGGGGAGGTGGGGAGGTGGGGCGCACCACGTCATCTTCATCGTCAACCAACTTTGACATGTTCAGTTTTTCTTGTGATTTGGCTAATTTGCCACTTTTTTTTCTCAGTCCGGTGGTGCTTATTGTTGTTCCTCATGCTCGTTAAAATGGGGGGGGGGGGGGTGAATGTTGATGTTTTCTTGCACTATTATGAATCTGCAAAGAGGGGAAGACCGATTGGTCGAGGACTTTCTGAGCAACGAGTCATGACTTGTTGCTCAGATGCAAAATGGCAAAATGCACTTTTGGGCAGAGGCGTCAGCAGCTTCATCGCCAAGCGACTTTGAGCCATTTCAAGGATGATTGCCGTTTCCCGTTGCGTCTTGGCCCGGCCGCCGGGCCTTTCTCCATCGAGGGCGTCCTCAAGAGGCTTGCTGCGAACGTGTGTGTCCCCAGGAGCTCCATTTCAGCTTGACCATCCGGTCACGTTTGTGCCGAAAAGGTTGCCGAAAAAGCCAAGGCAGGGGAAGGATCGCCATGTTCTTTTTCGCAAGAACAGCTTATTCTGGATTCTCGAAGAGAGTTCACTGACTCACTCTCTCTGCTCGTCGCGGTTGCATACAAACAACTGCAAGGACCAATTTTGCTTATTTTGTTGGTAGGGCACTTTATTCATTTTTCTCGATCAAACAAAAAAAGCAAAGTGGTTCACGAAGGTTCAATAGCATTCACAAAAAAGGAAAATAAAGTTAAAAAAAATATTCGAGGCTAGCGGCCTCTCCTCTAACGTTACGGGCGATCGCTCATCTCGACTATTCATTTGGACCCTGGAGATGTGTGAGAAGGTAACGTGTCAGCTCGCCAAGCTAACGAAGCTAGCCGCGGCTCGGCTCACGTTGCGACCGAGGCTGCCGTTCACCTGATCTCGGTGTCACATCGCTGACTCATTGGCTCGAAAAAGACGAAAAAGACAGCCAAACACGCTTTCAAGTTCATGCCGGATGAATAAATGCAAAGCTATCCATGCCCGGCATGAGCTTCAGAGGGCCTCGTCCACGACCAGTAAAGAAGAGCAAACGACTTACAAGGATGGTGGTGATGACAAGCGAGCGGTTGGCCAGCGAATCCGTGATGTTCAGCCCTTTTCGCTTTGGCGCTTCTGTGATGTTGAGACCTCCGGACGGACTCCACTTGCCGACCTGCCAGAGATGAAATCCGTGATTTGGAATTTGCAGAATACGTGCAGGTGGTGGCGCACGGTCGGGATGGGACCGCCTCGCCCCCATTTGAGCCAGGAAACACCCCCAGATATGAATTTTTAATTTGGGGAGAGGCAATCACAGAATACGAACTCTGGCGATGCAACCCCAAACACCGGTTGTCGTCTTTTTCGCTTCATATCAGTGGCGCTCTGTCACTTGCTGCCACCCGGACTTATGCTCTCACGGCGCCGATTGCTCACCACAAATCTTCTCCCGAGCAGTACAGAGCAATTGCACGCAGCTTTATGGAAATCCTTTCTAATTGCGCCCAATTCCGTTTAGCACGATTAGCAACAAGACCGTGTTCCTGAGTGACACTTATCCGGCGGCCTCCGTTCCCCCAAATCCGGTCCTGAATGACAATGACAAGGCGCCGCCGCCGCTAAGAACCCCATCGTCATTCCAGAGCCAGCTCAAACTCGGGCTAATATTCAATTACAAGGGATTAGCCGAGAAAAGTCCACACCCTAACAGGCTCGAGCCGATTCCGCGACACGTCGAAGACGGAAGGGGAATCCGAAAAGGCGCCGGCGGAGATGCTAATGCGCCATCAAATAATGATGACGGCACGCGCTTCTATTCAAATGACCCCACGCGAGACGAACAGGCCGACAAGAGTTCAGAGCCGACGTCTCCCCCACCCCACCCCAACCCCCACCCCCATGCCGCCGCCGTCCTCCAACAGAAGGGTTACAAGATGAAAAGCTTCCGCTATTATATCGTCTTGAGCCTTTAGGGACTACTTGAGCAAGTCATAATGGGACTTATCCCGATTTGATATATTCTTAATGGTGTAAAAGCCCTTCGAGGAGTGAGAGGCTGTTAGAGTTCGGAGGGTGCTTTGAAGACCTACACTGTATTACCAACCTTTTACTTGAACACACACGCAAGCACCAGCGCACACATTAGTTGTTCATTCATTTGTTTGTTTGTGTGTGTGTGTGTGTGTGTGTGTGTGTGTGTGTGTGTGTGTGTGTGTGTGTGTGTGTGTGTTCAATTTATTTTGTGTTTAGAGAGCCCATTAGCGCCAAACTGCATTTTGGGCATCACCTCAAATTATCATTAGGAGAGACGGCGATTAACACCCAAACGTGTGCCCGGATCCAATTTGCTTTATGATCCACTCGCATTTCAAGGAAGTGCCAATTTGGTTCCTTGTTAGGGAGCTGAATTACACTTGTCAGCTGGGCGGTATTTGTTGCACACGGAGGGGAAAAATGACTCATTGCTTGGTCAATTTGGGCTTGATGCTTTTTGTCCATCTCGGCGGATGACGCCATGGCAAAAAGACGCAACTAGCCGAGTGTCCCTGAGTGCTGAAGCCCCAGCGTGAAGCGCTACGACGACCCGAGGGAGAAAAGCGCAATAGATCATTGGGAGCGCCCCACCTACTCTCGAGGACTTGCGCAGCGCAAGAACCAAGACGCGGGCAGTCCAGCGCCCCTTCCCGCTGCTCCCCTCAGGTAAAGCGCTATCGAAGCAAAACCAGGAGACATTCAGACCGCTTCTTCCCGCTCGCCATGAACGGCGACTCGGTCTTACCGCTCGGATCATTGGAGCGCCGCGGTTCCAGACACTTGAAAGCATCAATGCGCACCCAAAGTTGGACGCCGATGACGGCGAACGGCGCAACGATTCTTGGTAGGAATTGCATGACCCTCATCGTTTTGCACTGCACCACCGATGACACGATCTCGATGACTTGACGTCTGCACGCCGTCGCGCAGCCGCGATCGGGTGCTACTACTGCGCAACGGTACCCGGTAGTCCTTCAATACTTGTGGGTCAGTGGAGCCGATACGAGTGGAGCCAAACTCCAGGAAAAACGATTGTGATGACAAAGTGAGAGCCCATTGACCAGAGACTGGAGATGTCTTGCAGATATTTACATTTCCATTTGGCCCAGTCGCCAAGAACATTTTAGGTTTGGGATATCGACAGTGTCCCATTTCACATTTCTCTTTAATATGAACGGGGCAAACTGACATTGTTGCTATCCGCAACTTCTGATGAGTCAAAACTGTCGCTGCGACGAGCCACAATTTCATCAAGAAAATGACAACTATTCAAAATGCAACGAGGACGAGTCAGGATCAGTTTTATTCCCGATTGTCTAATTTACCGGAGAGGTCAAGTCAATGACGATTGCTTTATTTGATGGATTTCGGGAATTGGAAGGTGAAAAAAATGATGCGATATGGACTGAGGTGGCGCTTACCTTTTCTAGTCCCTCCTCCTTCAGGCTGACGATGTCCAGGTCAAAGTCCGTACGCAATCCAGTTGTCTTGTTGAACGAGAGTCTCCCGGTCAGTCCATCCCATTGGGACTGGAAAACAAACAAAAAAGGATGCCATTTCCACCAAACTGCCCACCGGATTGTGTGTCTCCAGCAGGTGGCAGAGGAGGGCCTTCCCTCCGGCCTGCGTACCCGCTGCCCATCATGATCAGCTCTGGATTTAAGGAAGGACTTCCAAGATGCCATGCCTTCGTGGGATTCTTCGCCTTGCTCACACTTTGTCACTCAGTTTGAATTTTCCAGATGTCCAGTCGTGTTTTTGCATGACATTTTAGTCTGGTCATGGGTTTTTGGCATTTCACTTTGGAACTAGTTTTTCGTTCTGATTAGTCATCAAGGCTTCGTATCATGAGCATTTGGGGTTTTCTTATCTCTTGATTGACAAGCAGTTTCCTTTTATAGTTTGTGCTTGACTTTTGCAAGCGCTTTTGGTGGTTTTGTTTTCTCTGGTGCCGCACCAGCGTCCTTTGTTGCACTTTGTTGGTCTCGTTTAATTTTTTGTGTAAATAAACATTTTATATTTTTTTATTTATTTTTGGTCAATCCTTGGCGAGTTCACGTTTCGAGAGTCCATTTCTGTCCGGAACCTTCCAGAAACCCTGACACAAATATCCTCACAAAGAACCAAAAATTACCTCCCTTACACGGGGTCCAGTTTGGATTTGTCCTTATCGTATGTAAGACCTCATGAGGACCATTATACATGCACACATCATAAATTGCTAACGCTGACAATAATTGAAGAGCTACGACTAGCAACAAAGCGTGTGATTAGCAGGCGGCGTGTGTGTTTCTCAACCACGGAAAGCGTTCAGGCTGCATTTGCATCTTTTTGGTCATTACAATTCACATCGGATGCCGCCAACGCCAGAGAAGCGCCGAGTTAATTAACGACAGTCTTTTGCTTGCTTCCTCTTGAAGAGGAAAAATACAGAACTGCCCTCTTTGACTATTTTCCCCGGTAAACGCGAGATGCGAGCGCCGTTTGTGGCAGCACCCTCCCTGCTGCAGACCTTACATTTAATCTGCCTGTTTGGTGCTGCGGCTTAATTTGGGATCGAGTGCGAGCAGTGTCAAGCTAAGCCAGGATCTGCTCTTCCCCTCTTCCTGTCCAAATGGATGGATGTTAAGGGGAGGGGGGTTTGGGGCGGGGGGCAGTTCCTTTTCCTAAAATTAGAAAGACAACCAGCACTCTGAATGTTCAAGCTTCAATGTGAAGTGACTTCCTCCAACCGTTCTAAGTTGGCCTCGGGACGTTCAAAGGATTCAGAGTGCGACGCAAACGCCTCGGCCTCATCGACCTTGACGACACGTCTGACAGTCGGTCTTTGGGCAGTGCGTAAATCAGACTGGAGTTAGTGTTTTTACAAGCGAGCGCCGCGGTGGTGTCCTTAAACGGGAGCCCGACGTAAGGACAACAATGTAATAATATTTCATTGGCTTTCATCTTGATCGTCGCCAGAGGCCGTTGCGGTCGCTTCCTAATAGGAGACCTTGTAAAAAGACAATCCCGAGTCTTTTGGAGGTGGCATTTGTCATTGGCCAGACAGACTGGAGGGTGTTTCAATGATTTCCGCATGAGGACAGAAGAACGCAGTCCTGTAGAAGCATGACGATAAACAACGGAGCCAATACAATCTTGAAGCCCTCACGCTCGCCTCCCGCCCTTCGGACAATTTTGAGGTTTAACCGAAGAAGCGTGTTTCGGGGATGTGCAAGAAGGCCGGAGGGCCCGGAGAAAATTCATTGCCAGCAGGGATTGAACAAACAACCTCTCCACACAGATGGTCCATCGGAGAGTCAAAGCAGGAGTGCTGACTGTGAGGCAGATGTCTTCCAAACTATTCGTCTACACTGCTGCCACCGATGCGTATCAGATTCTCATCCACGTTCAGAAGAAGCCCGAGTCCGATCTGAGGAAATTCAATGCACTTTTTTACATGAGTTGGTGACAGCGGAGAAGGCGGTGCCAGAGAGGCCAAGCGGGAGATGAATCGGCGTTGCGCTCCTTACACGTCCTCAACTTATTTTGTAGAGCGACAAGCAAAAATCACTAATCATGGAAGTAAGTAGAAAGACAGTTGAAAACAGCAGCGGCCCCAAAACTGAACCCAGTGGAACACCGTACATTCCAAAACACCCCAAAGAAAACTTCCTGTACACCTTAGCGTACAGCGTCTGGAGGTGCCTCCCAATTTTCATAGCCCAAGGTCAAACATACCTACCGGGCTGTGATTTGGTATTTTTAAGTTGCCTTGACCCATCTCGGAATCACGTCACTAGAAATGTGCAGTGGAAGACCTCCAGGACAAACGACAAAGAAAAGTCGACCCCCACCAGAAGGAAACACCACCTGCATACTTAGTTGAAAGAGATTAGCGGATGACTCGCTGCCAAAGTCAAAATTGTGTCCGATCTTGCCCCGACACAAAGAGAAAAGAGCATAATGCTGTCAATTATGCATAATGCTGGACACCTAGATCTTGCTGTTTTGGGATCTGCACCAAAGTGGATGACATTCCTCCTTGGCACGTACCCACCAACCTCCTTGGCAAACGTTTATTTTAGCAAAACAAATGATAACATAACCCCTTTTGGCGGTTGTCGGTATTAACAACATTGATCATTTTGGACCGTAACAACACATCCCACTCTGTTTACCAAGCCTCTGTGATCTGGAAGAGCGACTCGCAACAAGCGCATCGCCCACTGTGATAGTTGCAATGTGCGAGCTGTCTCTGCAGATTGATCAAGCGAGGCCGCTTCAGCAGAGGGTGAGATGAGAGAAGACAAAAAAACCCCACAAAACACAATGAGACTCCATCGCGCCTCGCAAACTTGTCACTTCCTTGCTGGGTTTTGCGCAACACACTGGAAATACAATCATGTCGGTCCCAAACGCCTCGAGTCCATCAAGTAGGGCCGCTATTCTTTCTGAGAACTTGTGAGAAGCCTCACGGCTTCTTTTTTTTGTCAGTCACTTGAGAACGAATGGAAATTCCGCAACTTGGTCGGGATTTAAAAATGTGCACGTAGCAAGCGCCTCGTGCGCAAATGGAAGGTGATGATCCTCTCCGAGGGATGCTAACGAGAGCCTCGGAGGAGAAGGGAGTGGTTGAGTGATCCTGACTCCTCATTTGCCCACGCTTGGAGTTTGGCTCCGTCTGGGTATGACGTCTGGCCGTATTTCGGAGAGTTACATCAGACCTCAGACGCGGGCGAGCGGGTGCCGCGATCGTAGCCCGGCTAAGCCGTGCGAGCGAGCGCTCGTGCATCTGGAAATACCGCGGGAGGCACGTTTGACAATGCGCAGCCTAAAGGACAAGATAACCCGAGACCGATTCCCAGCACTTTCCCATTCAACCTTTTCTCTTCTCCAGGTCTGACAAACAAGATTGCGAATAGGATCGGAAGCAACACTTTTCAACCTCCTATGTCTCGAGTCCCCTAAATGGCTGCGAGACGCAAAACAAGAGCAGCCACTCAATGCAAGTTGCGTTCTGAGGATGCTTCCTCGCCGGCCATCAAAATGTGTGAAAGCGCGAGGAAGTATCAACGTATCAACGACCTGAGTCCTCACGAGATCCAAATCTGGAGTCGTTCCACATCGGACTAAAAGTCGTGGGTCACAGCGCCAGTCCTTGGAAATGGCTGTCGCTGCGTGCATGGGAGGGGGGCGGGGGGGGCTTCTATTTGCTGTGCGACAAGTCAGCCTCATGTTTGATACACTCGAGGCAAGTTTCACAAATTGTCCTTTCAAAAGGTTGCAACGTTCCGAAGATAAAATAACGTCTGAGGGGGATTTTACACTGCAGACGCCAACTTGGCTTTCATGTGTCTGTCAAGGCTCTTTGTTTGCGGCCGTGATTGATTTGCTGGGTAAACATGGTCTCCACTGCTCCTCCTCCTCCTCCTCCTCCTCCCTCGCCACTCGGCTGTAATATCAGCGGCAAAGGGACAGGCGACTTTTTACCTCTTTGATGAAACTCATGAAGCGAGCGCCGAATCGCCAGGGCTTGTGGCGGTGGCACTGCAGCGAGTTGACGGTCATCTGCGGCGCGTGCTGGTAGGAGACGGACACGATGTGGACGGCGTCGTAGGTCAGAGCCGCATCTGTCTGGAATGGGGTGTGGGGGGTGAACCTTGTGTCAGCTGATGCTTGATGCTGTGGGCGCAGCTTCTGTTATTTGGCCCAAGGGAGGCAGAGGCAGAGGCTGCGGCGGCTGCGTGCGAGCGAGTGCTCGGACGTACCGTCATGATGCCCTCCAGGAGGCCCGAGTCCGGTTTGGGGGGTTTCTGCCTTTCTGTGGACCACTTGTCCACAATGGAGGAGACCAGCGGGTTGTCCACGTTGAGGATGCGGAAGCCGGTCATGTTGACGCCACAAAAGCGGTAGGGCTCCAAATCAATGGCCATCAGATCCTTTGGAGAGAGAGAGAGAGAGAGAGAGAGAGAGAGAGAGAGAGAGAGAGAGAGAGAGAGAGAGAGAGAGTCTCATTCTGGGCCGCCGTGCTCGCCGTCTGCCTTTCAAGTGCTGCTCATCCCGCACGCTTTTTTCCCCCTCCACCTCTCATGAAAAGCCAAATGACGCCGTTTCTGATTAGAGGGATGCTATATTCGGATCCAAATAAAAGTCAAAGGAGGATTTTTCAACGCCCTGCCAGAGATTCATGCCCGGTAAACGGATGCTACAAAGGTTTTCTCGACCTGCAGCAAATCGCACTCCGGTCAGATGAGTGGAAAAATTCACTTTTTTGTTTTCTGTGACAATTGGACCCCCGAATGGGAAAAGGTCATCGGTTCCCCATTGGCGAAAAGGAATTCAACGGCAGTGCGGGTTCTCCTTTGGCCCAGCTGTTCATATGGAATCGCCGGCCGTCACTTGGCCTTGACTGCACATTGGAAGAAATGGCAACTTGGCACGGCAGAAAAAGGGCAGGGCCAAACAGCAGGTACACCGTGCCCCTCAAGCGCCGCCTCCTACTGCGTTGCATCAAACCGAGGTGAGCAGATCAAGTCCCACTGTCGCGGACGGCGGGAAAAACCCAAACTCGGGGTCCCCAGGTGCAATGGTGAGCGCGAACACTCGTCTGTCTGGGCGCGCCCCGCGATGGGCTGGCAAACCGCCCACTGCCCGAAGACGGCCAGGACAGGCTCCGGCACGCCCGCGTCCCTCCCCTGAAGATGAAGCGGCTCGGATCACGATGGCTGGATGACCGCAGCACACTTTGAACCCTTTGCACGCCCCCGCATCGTTCGGACTGCTGCTACCGCAGTACAAACAGGAAACCGGAGAAAGTCAAGACTCGCTGTCACTGGGTGTCCCGTTCTTGTGTGCCATACTTGCAACGCGAGTGGAGCTCGTACGACCGCAGGAAACAAATTCCTGCGGTGTTTCTCCACAGTTGGCCAGTCAAGAGGTCACCGGTTGCTGGGCAGGGCTCCGGCCCCATTTCAGTTCCTGAACTCAATCGCAAGAGAATGCTGCAACGGCGCGTGCCCGACCTGGAAACGTTTGCCGCAGTGAATGTCTCGCGAATCGTTGGCGACTCCCATTCCCTCTGCGATTCCGTCGAAGCCGGGGCCCTTTCTGGCCAAGCCAATGTGTGCGGCGACGTGCAAAGTCGCATGCTGACACGTGTCGCCGGCGTAACGGGCTCGGAAAAAGACATTTGGATCGACATCGATATTTCATTAGCACCCTGGAGGGTGAGTGGCAAGCTACCGGGAACGCCTTCGACACAAATACAACACGCCAGCAGCCGCTGAATTATTTCTCCACTTCTCTCCATCTTTTTATGAGCGCAGATCAAAGTAAGTGACTATCGTTCCGCGTGACATTCCGAAATGCTCGCTCAAGTAGGTGGGGTCACTCTCCGAGCGTTTGAAGCTAAGAATACAAACTAAATGGGACAGAAACGTTGGCAGACGTACGATAGGTTTCTTGTGACATCCTCCTTTCTATTGGAGCCTTTTGAGGGTGTCACAAAAGCGTCTTGTTCCAATTAGGAGTTCACTTTGGCAGCGGTGACGTCGCACAGAATCCAGGCCGTCCTCCAAGTCTGCCGGCGCACCCTGAGGCACACCTGTACCGTCTAACCCGTGCAAAATGTGACACCCTGCAAAAATAGCAAGACTGCTGCTCGGCCTTGGTCCACACCGTCTCGGAGGGAGAAATACCACAACGTTTCGGGGCTTCACCAAACTTCTCACGTCCGCGCGTGGTCGTCCTCGACCTCCACCCGAACCCTGAGACGGACTCGCTGAACCACCGGGGTGGGATCCAGGCGAAGAGTCGCCGCCATAAGCCCGATTTTTGGAAAACGCAATCCATCGTCCTCAGTTGCGGTCCCCGCGACCATATTTATTCGCCGCTTCTTCCCGGCTCTCGATGCGGCCGGACACCGCGATCAACGCCTCCGTCGGCTACGGCCGCAAGCACGCCGTCATTCCTGCTGTGGCGCACCTGCACAACGGCACGTGACGGCGCCCCTGCGGGCGGATCGGGTGACTGTTCCCCGAGGTCGGGCCTTCCGTTATGGCCTGAGCGGCAGTTTGTCGCTCTTTCCAGAGGGCGCTACGACATTCTGGGTCAAGTCAAGGCGGCGGAGCGTGACAGGGTGTTGCGGCTTCACCTGACCGGAGCCTCTCCTCCCGTAGGGTATGTTGCCCAATTCAAGATGAGCAACATCAGGCGACACAATTTGCCTTTTTTGAACAGCGGTTTTCTCGCCCACGAAAGCAGCGCAGATGCTCCAAAGACAGCGAGCATGTCAAAACAAGGATTTGGGCCATGCTTCGGAGATGACGCACGTCAGGGCCGGGCCTCGATGTCAGAACGCATTATCACCGCCGACTGGCCTGGTCCGCAGAGACAGAGTGCCTCTGTGTGTGTGTGTGTGTGTGTGTGTGTGTGTGTGTGTGTGTGTGTGTGTGTGTGTGTGTGTGTGTGTGTGTGTGGGGCGCAACGGAGGGTGAAAGCAACAGCGTAGAACGTCATCGCCATTCAACATGGCGGCGAGGGTCAGCCATTGCTTCCAGCTCCTCGAGGAGTGCGGCGGTGGAGGCGGCGGAGACGAAAGTCACGTTGGAAGCTAAACTTCGTCCTGTTGTGGCAGGTGTGGACAAAGGTGAAAAGAAGCCTCGCAGAGGCACTCGGTCGAGAATTTCAACATCGGCGGTAAAGTGGTGTCCAAACTACGGCCCGGGCCCCGTTGGAGGGCCCGCCATCCATTTTCAGGGGCCCGCGCCATAAACAACAACAACAAATACTAAAAATGTGATTGGACATGGGCCCAAAGGTCGGTTGAAAAAAGGTGAGAAGGGAGGCTGTCAGAAAAACTGCTGCCATGACAGCCAATACATTTGTTGCATGTACTTTCAAACTTTTCTCGATTTTTTTTTTTTTATCGGAAAATGCAAATGAGCCGTTTCTTCCGTTTGAGGGGCAATGAGCGTTTCTTCCACTTTGCGCTCTATTTCTGAAGATAGCACATGAATGATCCTCAAGTCACGACAGTATGTTCTTTTTGGGGACGTGAGGGGGGCGGAGTCCCAACAATCCAGAATTTTGAGGTCCAACCTTTAGCTTCAAGACAGTGCAAATTGCATTCTTCATCAATGAAAACGACTTATCTGGATTTAGCGCGAGTTCCTTGACAAAGCCGTCACCGAGTTCTCCTTCTCTGGCATTGATTTGCTGTCAACATTGAGCGGCTGATTTGCTCCATCAAGGCTTTTTCAAGCTGGAGAAGCCACGTTTGACTTGGGCCCATGTGTTTTCTGCGTCCACTCGGCACATAAAACAGGAAGAGCGCTCAAATTCTGCCTCAAAGGCAAATAGCTCCGGAGCGGAGGGCCTACCCAAGCTGTCACGTTGCAAGGTGGTGGAGGACCCCAAAAAGCAGGCAAGAGGGAGGAGCAAGGTCAACTTGACAAATTGTATGAAAGAAATAAAGAGAGAGCTACATCTAAAACAAACAAAGTCATCAGAACAAAAATAATCCAAAGTATCAAACCAAAACCATGAGTGAAGCAAAAAACTCGAACAGGACCATGACAGAAACAAACATGACAGGACAAACAAACAAACAAACAAACAAACAAACAAACAATGACGCCCGACACTGAGGGGTCGTGCCGGGAGGGAGTCCTTTGAAAGCAAGAATTGCATAACCACCAACAGGTGTGCAGCTGCAGGGAGAGCCTGACAGTGCCACCCGGTGGTCACAAACAGAATCATGACCCAAGCCAGTTGTTGGCAATTACCCCACCCCCCGCCATTCATCAGGAAAGAGGAGAAGCAGTGGCGTTCAGGAGGGCGCGACATTACCAGAGTGGTGAAGATGTAGTGGTAGTACTCGGTCATCATCCCCATGGTCTGGGCCTGGACAGCGACAATGGAGAGAGAGAAAAGGGGCAATGGCTCACAAAGCAATTCCAAGCCCCCCGACATCATCGTCATGCTACGTGCACCCTAAATCCGTTGGCAGCCTTTCTGGCGCTGCCATTCCATTTCGAGGTCAATGCAGTTGGCGGGTTGCGTGCGCGTGACACTTTTGGAGCAGCGGGAAGCGTGCACGCGCAGCCAAAACCCGCTCCTGTCAGCTATTATTCTCCCAAGCGAAATGAAGCAAGCTTTTTACCTGCTTCGCCTCGCGGTGGCCAATCGGGCTTTGGGATCCACGACGTGGCGTCCCGTACACCGAGCGGCATTTGAGAGCGCAACGGAGGAGGAGGAGGAGGAGGAGGAGATGACCGTTGCGGTCTGCGGACACCCCGATTCTGTGCAATTTGGCCGGCGACGAAAATGAACGTGCGCTGCCTTTGGCGTTTGGGGAGCCAAGGGGTTGGCCTACCCGCTCTGTCTCTTTAGTATGGTTGTTATTGTTGGTATGTGGAACTGTACCGATTTGAGCATTGGCCAAAATCCGAGTATCGACTGCCTGGCCCTCCGTGGCAAAATGGCCGGTCCAACTGCTACGGTCGAGCGAGCGAAGCGCCTCCCCTTCTCTCCGGTTAAACTCTCACGACGAATTTGGAGTGCACGTACCAATTGCACTGACTCAGCAGAAATGACGTCGTCCGAGCTCGTTGCTCTTCCCGCTTTAGCACTGGTGGACCGACTGAGAGTCAAATGCTCTTTCCAAAGTTTTCTCGACAGAATGGAGTGTGTCGCTCAAACAAATGTGAGCCTTTTCGTCATACAGCGATCCATCGCAATTCACTTATCACAGTTTCAGTGCATAGCAGATTTTTCAAAAGTATTCATAAAAAAAAAAAACAATAAATAAATAAAAAAAAAACAATAAAAATCGCAAAAATGCTGCTAAAAATCCGCCTGAGGCAGCGAAAGTTAGCAAAACAACAGCGAGTCACATAGAGCACCATATACAGGACTACATGTCTATGTTGACTGTATTTTGTTATTTATACAGAAACCTAAATTGTGTGTGTATATATATATATATATATATATATATATATATATATATATATATATATATATATATATAGATAGATAGATAGATAGATAGATAGATAGATAGACAGACAGACAGACAGACAGACAGACAGACAGACAGACAGACAGACAGACAGATAGATAGATAGATAGATAGATAGATAGATAGATAGATAGATAGATAGATAGATAGATAGATAGATAGATAGATAGATAGATAGATAGATAGATAGATAGATAGAGATATATATGTCTCTCTATCATCAGCTATCAGCTATCATCATAGCACGTCGAGTCTGAAATACCACTTAATGGCAAAGCACACAGCTGACTTGCGTACTCCGGCCGCTCGTCTCAGACCGACAACTATGGATCATTTCAAAGCAAACAGCGTGGGCTAAAATGTTGCTAGAACAGGGATGTCTTTATTTAGCTCATTTTTGCAATGTTGTCATGTTTGTCCGTCTGCAATCTGACGTTTAAACGAAGTAAATTGCGTTTCAGCTTGAGTTAATCATGCCGGCGCTCCACTTCCGGGATTGAGTATTGGGACTTGTAGTTCTTTTGTTCGATTCGATTTTATGTTTGTGTTGTATGGTTTCTTACGTTTAAAACAATGAATAATGATGACGATAATGATACATAGTGAAATCAGGGTTGATTACATTATTTATTAAATGTATTGTTAAATAAAGGTATTAATTAATGTCAATTATATACATATTTACATTGTGATGCAGAAAGATAGATATATTATTTTTTTACTGCATTTATGTGTAGTTTAGGTTATTACCTGCTTCTGATACTTCTGTTACAACTACTACTACTACTACTTCTGCTGCAAAGTGCTCCAATAAATGATCAAAAAAGTACAGAACGAGAGATCCTTCCATGCTGACCGACAATCCCTATTCAGGGGGCCGTTAAAAATTATAGGCTGAGTACTAGTTTACCTTAGATGTGCACTTTATATTGCGCTGTTTTGATTCCATAAAAATAGCTGTTCAAGCAGCTGTTGTGTGACAAAATATTTTTTTCACTGTTGTTGATGGACAGTAATATTGTGTGAGAGATAATGTGTGAATAACTGCTCCAAGTGAATAATGTTCATGTAAAATTGAAAATCGAAATTGTTATTTCAGTAAATATTTGCATTTTGCACATAGAAAACTGATTCATGATTCCATGTTGATAAGAGCATTAAAATGGGGGAAAATAGGACAAAAAATATAAAAGGAAATTCAGAAATGATGAAAAATGTGTGAGTAATCACGATTAATTTTAGTTAATTTGAGTTAATTATGACAGTTGAGTTTTTAATTAGATTAAATATTTTAATCGTTTGACAGCTCTAATATATATATATATATATATATATATATATATATATATATATATATATATAGATAGATAGATAGATAGATAGATAGATAGATAGATAGATAGATAGATAGATAGATAGATAGATAGATAGATAGATAGATAGATAGATAGATAGATAGATAGATAGATAGATAGATAGATAGATAGATAGATAGATAGATAGATAGATAGATAGATATAGATATACAGTATATCTATAAGCATATAGCAGTAAGTCATGTTAATGACTACAAACATTTACTTCTCCATGCATGTATACCATGAAATAAATGGCTGCCCGCCGAGATGGATTAAAAGCGCCAGAGTTTCGAATCCGCCTCTCATTGTCAAGGAAAATATTGACGTGACTTCCCCTTGAAGCGGGAGACGGCTCTCGCACTTGGACAACAAAGGGGAGTCATTCCGCCGCACGGGTGTTTGCTCCAAATCACCAGGGACACGCTTTGCCATTTTCTCCCGTCCGAGCAGCAGACGGAACGCGAGCTGACAGACGCGCGGTGACGGGAGCGCGTGCAGACCACAAAAGAAGCCCGCATGCGTGTGCCCATGTTGCCGCGCAGAAAGCCGCTTGAAAACGCGCCGGAACTCGGCCGCTACTGTCACGCAAGCGCACCCATCTGGCGTGCCGGTCCAAGTCGCACGATGCGTGGACCCTGCCTTGCACGCGGTGCCTTTCCATTGGGCTGCAAGTGCAGCCCAATCCTTCGGACTTGATCGGCGTGATCTTGGTGCATCCAAATTTTGTTTGTGAAAATACTTGCAGCGATCGCGTCTCGGCTCGAGTGTTTGAAGCGGGCGAGCTGCGCCGCGGCGAGACGTCGGGGCCGACCTGCTTGAGGATCTGCGCGGCCATGTGATGGCTGCAGTCGAAGATGATGCGGAACTCGCGGCTCCTCTTCATCTCTTTGAGGAGGGGCCGAGTGTCCTGCGTGTCCACGGGCAGCTGCCGGATCTTCAGCCGGATGTTGTACCTGGACGGCGCCATGATCAGCTCCTGGAGTCTTATGAGCCCTGAAAGAGACGCCGCCAGCGTCGGGGCGAGGGGAGGACACCACGCAGGTGTCCCTCGCTTGCACCTCGAAAAACAGCTGGGAAGAAATTTGTCTTCGGGATACAACAGAGAATCAAACGTCTCCGCGTCGATACGCGCATATGTGCGGTCGACGTTAGCGCTTTGCCAATTTGGCCGGCACGTTTGGATCGCCGAGGGAAAAAAAAACCCCGCCCGGTGCCTGAAAGCTGAACTGCGCTGACCTGTGCTGTCGTCGTAGACCACGGTGGCGGTTTTCCATTTGAGGAACTGCACCAGGTCCAGGATGGCGTAGCTCAGCGACGAGTAGTCCGGGTACAAGTTGGCGTAGAAGGTGTCCCTGTTGTCGGCGGGGTGATGCTTCCAGCGCACCTGCACGTGCGGCACCTCCAGCGCATTGCAGATGGACTGCACGGCGTTGGACGAGGAGCTGTGCGACGGTCCGAAGATGGCCACCACGCCCAGGGACAGCTGGTCGCAAGCTGCCCGGGAGTTTAGCAGGCTGTTTGGCCGGGAACGCCACGTGTCGGCATTTCGCGCGTGTTGCCTCACCTTTCCTGGAGGCCTCGAAGCTGTCGTAGATATTAATCCTCTGGATGTCGTAGGTCAGCGTGGTGTTGGGCAGCAAGGTCCGGTTTCGGTTGATGTTGTTGACGGCGAATTTAAAGGCCAGCTCCTCGGCGCTGACCAGGGGGACGGCGCCGTCGGTTTGCTCGAAAATGCCGCCTGGAAAAAAGCAGGTTCAAAAAATAGAAAGGCCCCGTCAAAAAAGATGGAGGGAAATATCGGATGGGTCATTTGAAAAAGACGCTGCGCATTTGGGTCCGAAGCCCAGCGCTATTGTTTCTTCAAGCAGGGGCAAATAAATCACTCCATGAAACATGACAGGCACATTTGTTTTGAAACATGACAAAACACAACGCTACTCATTTTTTCGCCCAAATCGCCTTCGTTGGGATACACGCGACCGCTCAAAACTTTGAGGCCACACGTGAAAATCCAAAGAAAAGCAACGCGTGTTTCATTCATTGATCTTCCGAACTGCTTGATCCTCACTAGGGTCGCGGGGGTGCTGGAGCCGATCCCAGCTGTCTCCGGGCAGTAGGCGGGGGACACCTTGAATGGGTTGCCAGCCAATCGCAGGGCACACAGAGACGAACAACCAACCACGCTCACACTCATACAATTCAGAGTGATCAATCAGCCTGCCATGCATGTCTTTGGAATGTGGGAGGAAACCGGAGCACCCGGAGAAAACCCACGCAAGCCCGGGGAGAACATGCAAACTCCACACAGGGAGGCCGGAGCTGGAATCGAACCCGGTACCGCTGCACTGTGAAGCCGACGTGCTAACCACTGGACTACCGCATCTTTCGTCGCGGAAGATGCGCAGGTGGATGTTGGGCGTCAAATCGAACTCGTCCCTAAGTGACCCGAAAACGGACTGGTGTCGCAAAGCCAAGAGTGACAGATGCGCTCGGCGGGCGGCAAAGCTTTCTCGCTGTCGTTTTGGCTTCCTTTCGCACTGGTGAGCTGCGTTTGCTCGACAGTGGCCCACACTGCGGCAAGCGATGCGCGCAGGCCCTCCAGGGACCAACGATGACACGTGGCTTGACGTCAAAAAGTGACATAGTGGCCTCCAGATAGTGTTGGAAATAAACAAGGGTACAAATGGGTCCACGTGTCGAGGGAAGACGCGCACGCTCCGCTCGCTGTTGTGCCCGCGAGCCAGCTTCAGTCGGCTCGCTCTCAGTGGCGCCGGGTACCCATGAAAACGCTTATTTTTAACGTGCGCCGACTGACTTCACAGAGCGAGAGAAGTGAGTGACGGACGGAATGACGGCATGCCAAAACGCGAGCACGCCTCGGGTTGTTTTGTTTTCCCTTTCTGGCTGCCTGCTGATTTGCGTACAGCATGCTTAGTGCGACAACTTTTGTCCTCTGATTGGACTTAAGTAGGTGGGAGAGGAAAAATAATTCTCATGCGCATATCAGCTTGGACGTATGTGTGCGCATACGTGTGTATAGCCATCTGTCTATCTCCATACATACGGATAGACGGTATTTCTATCCGTATGTCCGCATGGAGACAGACAGGCAAGAGAGATTTGTATACATAGAGCAGCGGTGTCAAACGTACGACCCGCGGGCCGGATTAAACCCCTTTGCGGGCCGGATCCGGAGATGATTATGTAAAACAGTACAGTAATCCCTTGTTTTTCGCGGTTCATGGGGGACCAAAACCACCCGCGATAAATGAAAATCCGGGAAGAAGCGACCAATTAACATATATATATTTTTTAAAATGCCCCATGTGGGCCTTTGCGCTTGACCAGAGCGCATTAACACACACCCACACACACACACACACACACACACACACACACACACACACACACACACACACACACACACACACACGCCAGCAATCCCTCCGGTGTGCAGCAGACGTGTTTATGATTAGTCAATTAAGGTTGTTTAGACAATTAAGGGTGGAGAGACCTGCTTTTGTTCTTATAAGTCTCTCTCTATCTCTCTCTTTCTCTCAGCAACACACTGCGTGCCCATGCGTGCACCACACACACGTGGCCATCCTCACAGTGTACACTGCGGTATCTGTGACAGTGAATGTGTGTGGTGGGCGGGTGGGCCTGGCCTGCCGAGTGCCATATGGAAGTCAGCAGATGAGAATGTCCAGTCGGCTGGCGCTGGCTTTGGCTTTGGCCAGCCAGCCACGCACAGCGACGGCGTCGGTTGAGGCCATCGGCCAGTCGCACCCTTCCGCATTATTTTGTTGGGGGTCGGTCGGCTCGATCAACTTGGCTTGCTTACTCGGTTGACCAAACAAGTGCAGTTGCGTGATACCGCGGCGTAGTGGCTAAATGACGCTTCGCGATGCGTGATTTGCGTCAGGGAAAACTCCCGTGAAAACAACCGAGCGGCTTTTACGGAAAGGATCGGACTGCTCGCGTTGTTGTTTTTCCGTTTGACGGGAAGGTCAAAAGAACAAAGCGAGGCACGCGACTCCCTCCCGCAACCTTTTCCACTGGCTTTCCGCCGGAAGGATCCATTGAGCCGGTTGGAGCGACCTGCCGGTGCAACTCTGGCACCGGGGCTTGTTTCTGGCTTTGGAAGTGCCCAAAGTCTCCCCCCGTTGCCCGCCCCCGCTTCCAAAACACAAAAACCGCCAAGCGCTAACCGGGCCCATGTTTACGGCCGTTTTCAGCAAGAATGCAGTGGTCCATAATTATGAATAACGACACAATAACAATTATCTCCACAGCCCCGCAGGACTCAATTTGTTAGCCTAAATTAACGATGGCTATCGTGAAAGCAAATTAAAAACCACTGCTAGCCTGTTCATCAACACGGACGTTTATGGGGGGACTGTTCGCTTTTACTGCCACGGGTGTTGTCCACTGGCAAAGGACTTTTCAAGACCTTCTTGATCCCTTGAATTTTCTAGAGTATGTGACACTTGGGACCCCGTTCTTGCTTATGGCGTCAAACTTGAAAGTCTCGGACAATGTGATTTCCCGTCACATGACAGTTTTCTTTGATGTCGTCTTTTCCTGTGCCGCTGTTCAATCTGCCGCTCCGGAGTGCAGCCGCGGATTCTTGGCCCTCTTACTGCCGCTCGGTCCTCTGATGGCCTTTAATCAGCTTTGCCTTCCCTTCTTCAAACATGCGTTCCCACTCATCCTCCCGTGCTGCGGAGACCGATTCGCTGGCTCCGCGAGAAACCGTGCAGCCGAAAGATCGACCCGAACCTTGCTTTCATGACAGAATTCGCTCAGCAAATTGTTCTTGGGTGAACATAAGGTTATGGAGGTTTTAAGATGAGGCAGAGCTCTTTTAAGGACACGCGCGATGATGTGTGTCTGGGTTTTTTTTCTTTGGGGTTTTTTTGGGTATTTGACATTGGAATGCTCCACTGTTTTATGGTGTTCCACAGGGTTCAATTCTGGGGCCCCTGCAGTTTCAGTTGCATCTGCTCCCATTGGTTCTTGGGGTATTTTCTTCGGCTGCTGTCAGACCTGTGCCCCGCTGAACACAAAAAGACGCCTTCTCACTGCGGCCACTCGTGTTCCCTTTGAGGGAAATCAAGACCTACCCGTCTGCGGACCAGACGCTAATTGACGTACCGAGGACGAAAGGAAGGCTCAGCATTCGCATGAGCAACAACATGGATGTTTTCCCCTTCCGCATGGCCCATTTGCGTCATTTCGACAAATAGTCACTATCGATTGGGTTCATCTTCCGCTTGAGGAAATCAAGTCCTTTTTCAAAATCATGAAAATAAACTGGCGGCTACGATGATGGGAGAATGACGGTCTCATAGCTTGAATGGTTTTAGTGTTGACCATCTTTGGTGTCCTTTTCTTCGGCTGCTTTATGAGTCGCCGTCACCTAGCGTCCTTTTCATGTGTCCGGCCCGTCGTCGATCGGTGGCCACCCCGCAAGGGAGGCAGCGATTGATCCTCGAATCTTCTGAGGGCTGCGAGGGCTCCTTCGGGTTGATCGCTGCTCTCCATCGCCATCTTGGGCGTAGGTGATGAAAAGCCAAGTTTGGGTTCCAGCCTTGTTTATTAGTACATGCGACCCTTTTGGCAGATAACTGCTGGTGATCAATGGAATACGGGACGAAGCGCTCGAGGGGAGTTTCAACAGGTGCAAATAATTATGTTTGCCGCCCGTCGTGGCGGAGGGGACGTTCCTACAAAGGCTGCAACGTAACGCGAAAGAAAGGGGCCGAGAGACGGCGGCCGAATGACGGCGGACGAATGACGGCGGCCGAATGACGGCGGCCTCTCCTTGCACATCAGCCGTGAGATGCAAGAGGGGAAGCGAGAGGATAATTGATGATGCGGCTTGAAATGGAAGCTGTGCTTTGAAGCTGTCACGATTGGAAGTGAAAGGAAATTATGAAAGAGCGCGTTCTTTTATGGTCCAAAGCGATACGCCGGCGAGGGAAACTGCACGGTGAATGTCGGCCGCTTTGACACGGGGCCATTTATTATCATCTAAATGGAACACGGGGCCTCGCTCTTTTAATTACCTTCCACGCCGCCTTTCCATCCAAGGCGGAGAGCCGCTCCTCTTGATTCGTGGCGCTCATGGCGACGGCCGAGCCGAGAGTGCCGCCGCCGCTCCTCTGTGGTGTCAGCTAACAACCCGTTTGCAAAATCTCATTTTATGCTCAAACGCTTCCGCTTCGGCAATTTATCGTAGCCGTGGTTTGACCGCTCCCGCTGAAACCGACCAACCAATCCGAGTCCCACATGGATGGTCTCTGCCCACTGTCGCTTCGTGAGGGGTTTGGATCTCATCAGCATTCCCAAACACTCGCACGGGATCATCTGTCAGCACAGGAGACGCTACTGGGAAGCGTGCGGGGCGCCCCAGTCGTGAGCAGGGGTGTCGGCCATGCTTCGAATAGAAAATGCCTTCTCCCGATCCCATTTTAATGAGCACACCGTTACTAGCCCCATAATCGGAGGTACGCCGAGGAGCAATTGCACATACACACACACACACACACACACACACACACACACACACACACACACACACACACACACACACACACACACATATATATATATATATATATGTATATATATTTTTTTCTATATATTTTATATATATATATATATTATTTTGATTATATATATATATATATATATATATATATATTAAAAGAGAGGGTGGGGGGACTCTGAATCGATTGCCAGCCAATCGAGAGAGATCTATATTGATGTATATAATGCAGGTTGTGCTCAACAGTGCTTAGCATTTTATGTAGCCAATGATTACTGCCGACTGAAGACAGGGAAATCAATGCGTCTACTGAAAAGTATATGGCAAAGCATACGGCCATGCCGGCCAGTTATAAGCCTAAAGAAAACCATTTCCCGAGGACCCAACAGCAGACGTGGCCACCACGAAAGTGGGCGACATATGCAAGGTGGAGAATTGAAAGTGGATGGTGGAAATGAGACTGACTTACAGGCCAAGATATCCATGAAAAAACAAACTTGTTTCTGCGCGTCGGCAAATTGATTCCAAAGGTTTGATATCCTGTTTCTGGTCGGCAACCCTCAGCCTACCCCTGATTCTAAATTTGGAACCCCGGAAACTGTATCCGGTCCGCATAGGCACGCGCGTCTGCGCTGCGATGTCGGCGTTTGGGCTCTTGAAAACGGCGGCCTCCAACCCGAGCTGTTCTCTCAATCCGTGTGAGAATGGCCAGCCATAAGTCCGTCACTCAGGATTGCGGGCTGCCCTGTCAGTCATTTGTGGTCTATCATTCGGTTTGGTTGTGGGTTGTGGAAATGAGATGGTCATTTGGGCCTATTGGGAGTAAAAAAAAAAAAGTCATTGGCTCATACTGGCCTGCAATGGGCCGCCGTTGGTCGGTTGGCCGCCTCGCCGCCTCGCCTGTTGGAATCTTCGATTTGCAGTCAAGTAAGCAGGGTGACTTGAGAGCAGATTAGCAATGAATACGGCGGGGAATTTTTAAAATGGGGAAACTTTCCATTGGAAATCATGGGCTCGAACAGAAATTGGAGAAGGTTGGCTCTCGGAGGGAACGTCAATGTCGACGGAGCGAGACATTAATAATAATAATAATAATAATAATAATAATAATAATAATAATAATAATAATAATAATAATAATAATAATAATAATAATAATAATAATAAATTGTATTTATAAGCGCCTTTCAAGACACCCAAGGACACTTTACAAGAACAAAATGTGTTTGAGCAGGAAGCAACCACATTGACTGCAAGTCGCCAGGGAAATGCCTGCAAAAATGCAGATCTTGGGCTTGAGGGGACATGCTTTGTATGTAGTGAGGGGGGATGGGCACACTGGCTCTTTTCATTCAACATTTTCAATGGGACTTTGTTGGTATGCTTGGATGGGGAGGGGGGAGGGGAGCCGGCATGTTTTTTGTTCTTGTTTTTGGTTTGCTTCTGCAGCAGGGCTCCCATTTGAACATTCTGAAATGGCGGCAGCTGTGACGTCTCCACCCGAAATCTGTGCAAATGGAAGCAACTGTGACGGATAAACAAAGATGGCACAACCCATGCGGAAAGTTCTATTTTCGGGCTGGCAAAGCTTTTTTTGTTCATTTTTAAAAAGATGCCAGATTTGGGTACACATGAGTCAGGAATGTACTGTTCGCGGGAGCCGTAACCGTACCCTCGGCCTTCCTCAAAGGTCAAACATTAGGTTGAAGGCGCCAATTGCTGGAGGCGGAGAGACATCAATGGTGAACGGGCTATCACTTGGATAGACTTTTTTGGGACTTTTCAACCCGTCCCCTCATTCACCGACAGAGGACACGGCGGATCGTCTCCTGCTCAAGGAGACTTGGGCGCAAGGGCCGGCCGGCGATCCATCCACCAGCCACTCCAACGCGGTCCGACGCGTTCGCTTGATGACGCGGCACCCGAAGCCGTATTTCCGTCTCTTGCTCAAGGACATGGTCGCAAGGGCCAGGGCTCGAACCACCGACTTCTGGGTGGAGAAATGAGCACTGCCGCCCGGAGATGTCGGTTCACAGGAGCGACCTTGTCATTTTTCTTTTGGTCCTCCCCCCGCCCCCTTTCTCCAAAGTCAAAGGCAGCAGCTGCTAAATATGAAGCTGCCCTACTTACTCTTTTAATGGAGCTCACACACTGCATTAACGTAGACAAATGGGGGGTTCTGGGACGGGAAAGAAGTTTGAAAAAAAAAAAAAGAAGATGGAGAAAAACCCTTGCACGTTCAAATTGAAGCCAAAGGCACTCAATCTCTTCCTGCGACTTTCTGGTGGCGCGACAGGGAAGATGATTTGCCCGGAGGGGCCTCCCAGAGGGGGATGGAGGGGAAGGGACGCCGCTCTCATGAGGATTAGCGAGAGTGCCGGCGGCACTTGGATGGGAAGGGACCGGCCATCGCAGGGACATTTGCATACGCCCGCTCAACACAAGTGGACATTCAAGGAAGGAGAAGTGCACCGTTGCCACATTCACGGATGGCTGCAAAAATCAGTGGCACGCAAATAGCCACTCGGCCAATATATGATATATATTACATATACACACATACAGGAAGTATTCTCAAGTCAGGAATCATATTTGCGCTGTCCAATCTCTCCTTATAACAGAATGTCCTTATTTGGGATGCGACGATGGTCCGTGTCCTTTATGAGCATGCAAGCCTGTGAACAAAATATAAGTGGAACAACACAAGCAATGAAATGCAAAAAATATATGCCCCAAACGCCGTTTATAACACAAAAGCCGCAGTGTACAGTACGGCTATAGGAACAAAATAAAGTCGAACAAATTGAGGACTATTTGCTCCAAAATGAGAGTCGTCACAGACCCGCTGGCTTTTCTTGGCACTCCCTCACTGTCTCTCACTTGACCTCCCCTCGATCGCTACCAACAACAAGAAAGCGTTGCCCAGCTGACGTCGTGCAATGAACTTTTAGAGGCAGCCACGGGACGCTTTCAAGTCCTCGATGCCCAAAGTTCTCGCTCTCACATTAGCGCCGCAGTTAGCGGAAGGTCTTTAGCATGACAACAAGCAAGCGTGTGTCCCTGAAACGGTCACACTTTACGCTTTGGTATATGACAACTTCCGACTGATTGTTCTGCTTTTCTCGCAACGCTGGACACTTGGTTCCGTTTTTAAAACCATTTGGTCACACATTTTCCAAATAACATCCTCACGATACCGAATTCAACAACACAGACGTTCCCTTTGAAGAAAATTCATGCTCAGCAAAGCGTTTGTTTTTCCACGAAGAATTTCTCTGCACTCCCGTTTGCCGACCAAAGGGTGGATGTACAAGGCTGAGATGTTTCTTGAAAAATAAAAAACATGAAAAACGGGTTCAACTCAAAAGGCCCCAAATGAGCAAAACATTTGAAGTGGGACATTTGAACAACGTTTTGCCTTTTCTCGCATTTCACAACAAATAAGAGTTGACAGAAGCCGGAATCAAAGCCCAACTTGCAGCCAATTGATTTGGAGCGAACGACGGGCTTGCTTTGTTGTTGCCAGAAATGTCAGGCTTTTATGTCTTCAGGTTTGTCCGACGTCGACGACTGTTTGGGGACAAACAGCGCAAGTTGTTTTGACAGCAGCCAAGCCTTTTGACTCACTCACTTCACTCACAAAGAGGCGCTCAAGCAACAATTAGCAATCCCAACTCCGTGAGACGGACGCCTGTTCGGCCCCTCCCCGGTCCCCCTCTTCATGCGAGTGTTGTTGAGCCATTTAGACCATCAAAGGTGATTCAAGAAGGCTCTTTCCAAAAAGAATTGCCATGAGAATCCCATTTCATGCTCATGAGCAACTTGGATTTAACTCAGAAGGCGCCCGCGTCAACTCAAAAGGTCGCGTTTTCGAATCCCGGTTGCCGAGCACCCCCGCTTCTCAGTCTGGCCGCCCCATCGAAAATGCACTTTGATGGCCAGGCGCCAGGCCGTCGGAATGATGAGAAAGAATTCGCAAATGAGATGCGGTTGGAAGACGGGCGCCTCTCACCTCTGTGGCCGCCAATCCAATTAATACCCAGAAAAAAAATCCCGTCTCCGGGCTCACTTTGTCGACTATTTGACTTGAACGTAAACGCTTGAGCATAGTTGGGAAGCCGCACGGCCCCTTCTTCACCCTGAAAGGCGACCAGCGCTTCTCTTGCCCTCCCGTTTTTTTTAGCCATGGACCATTTTGGAGCGGACGCCCTCTTGGCCACGCTCACCTTCAGAAGTCTCTCCCAAATGTTGGAATTCACATCGGAACCATGAGAGATCCCAAAAGTTGGCGCGCCAGCTCAATCGGCGCCTGACGGCTATCCATGATTTGAAGCGGAGACGCCGATTCCGATATTTGGCGAAACAAAATCAGGAAAGCCCATTGAAAAAAAAAATTACAATGAATACAATATCGTTTAGGGGGATCCCTCGAATGTTACGACATTGCGGTCAAGGGATGAGATCAAACATTTGACGCTTCACACGACTTCGTATTTACGTAAACGCATAAGAAATCGGCCGATGGTCTGCGTTATCTTTGTCTTGCGTTATGTGAAAATTAGAGCTGTCAGTTTAGCGCATTTTTATCGGCATTAATTTAAATGAATTTTATCGGGATCAAAATTTTTCTCGCGAGATTAACGCGGCAGACGTCACAGCGGATGTTACGTTGCTCTATAAATAAACCAGAAACAAAACATCAAGCGCGCTGCACAGGTCCACGCACGTTTGTTTTGCCAGCCACGGCAGCGCGAGACAACGAAAACGGATACTTAAATAGTTTGTGAATGGAAAGTTTACTTTTAAAAAGTTGCCAGATTGTTCCACTTACAAGACCAAAGTTACCTGTATGTTTTGCAGTCGTAAACCGAGCTATCATCATAGCACGTCGAGTCTGAAATACCACTTAATGGCCAAGCACACAGCTGACGTGCGTACTCCGCCCCCTCGTCTCAGACAGACAGCTATGGATCATTTCAAAGCGAAGAAAATGGATGACACGACGAACAAATTTGGTGAAGCCATAGCTAAATATATGGCTACTGCATGCAAGCCTGTCAACATTGTCCACAGCTCCACTCAAGCTGAAATAATTCGCATTGCATCGAACGACTCCTGTTGGATTGACCTGGCGCTTTAAGAGGGGCGGGGCTGCCACTGACAGGTGACCGTTCGCGCGATGTATAAATAGCGTTTTGTTTCGTGAGTGAATACACTCGCTTCGTCGTCGGCATGGCTCAATGTTAAGCTACGCGCGTGCTTCTTATCAAGTCAGATGAGTAAAGTTAGCTTTGCAATCTGACGTTTAAATGAAGTAAATTGCGTTGCAGCTGGGGTTAATCATGCCGGCGCTCCACTTCCGGGATTGACTATTGGGACTTGTAGTTCTTTTGTTCGATTCGACTTGATATGTTTGTGTTGTATGGTTTCTTACGTTTAAAACAATGAATAATGATGACGATAATGATACATAGTGAAATCAGGGTTGATTACATTATTTATTAAACGTATTGTTAAATAAATGTATTAATTAATGTCAATTATATACATATTTACATTGTGATGCAGAAAGATAGATATATTAATTTTTACTGCATTTATGTGTAGTTTAGGTTATTACCTGCTTCTGATACTTCTGTTACAACTACTACTACTACTACTTCTGCTGCAAAGTGCTCCAATAAATGATCAAAAAAGTACAGAACGAGAGATCCTTCCATGCTGACCGACAATCCCTATTCAGGGGGCCGTGAAAAACGGAATTAAATGAACAACTCCACTACGGATTGCCAGCGAGAGCCTCCATTACAAGCATCCGAAATGATGTCGACACAAAACCGTAGAGAGACTTCCGAGCAAGAAGGACCAACAGAATCAGCATAGCCTGACTGCTGTGTTCAAAGCAAATTTGAGAAAAACGAAGTATGCAACCATTGCTTAAATCCATTATAGGCTGAGTACTAGTTTACCTTAGATGTGCACTTTATAATGTTATATTACGCTGTTTTGATTCCATAAAAAGAGCTTTTCAAGCAGCTGTTGTGTGACAAAATATTTTTTTCACTGTTGTTGATGGACAGTAATATTGTGTGTGAATAACTGCTCCAAGTGAAAAATGTTCATGTAAAATTGAAAATCTAAATTATTTCAGTAAATATTTGCATTTTGCACATAGAAAACTGATTTCATGTTGATGAGAGCATTAAAATGGGGGAAAATAGTACAAAAAAATATAAAAGGAAATTCAGAAACGATAAAAAATGTGTGAGTAATCATGATTAATTTTTAGTTAATTTGAGTTAATTATGACAGTTGAGTTTTTAATTAGATTAAATATTTTAATCGTTTGACAGCTCTAGTGAAAATACATCAAGAAATAAATCAAAGAAATCCTCATCGTATGAATAAATCGTATATTGTCCAGTGAAACCATCTGGCCAATGAATGGCTCGCGCTTCCCTCCGATAGTGGCGTGCAAATTTCGATGCCTTTTCGACATGGCATCAGAAGTGCCGCGCCCCGCGGCCGCAACCAGTCAATAAAAAGCCCGTTTCTTGTCCTTCCAATTGAGTTGGACATCACGGCTCGTCCCCGAGGCGATCGAGTCCATCAGTAGTGGCGCGCCACCGACCGCTCGTGAAATATGTTCCTCCTTATCGCAGGTTACATCCCCACCCTTGCGCCTCCAGATTAATTTGGCTCGGGAAATGAGTTCTTCAATAATTCATTGTGCAATATTTCGCCCGCAAATGAATCCTTATTCAACGCGACGGGGAGAATTAAATGATTGCTTACCGGGTAATTTGGACGTCATTATTCCTCTTTCGAGCTTCCACGCCTCGCTGAAAATCTACAAGTGAAAGACGGAAATTGGAAGACGACAATGTTTGCGGTCCGCCGTTGACAAAGAGCGCTCAGGCGGGATCTTGGCCCGGCCCGCATTCTTGCGCTGCTCTTTGGCTTGTTTCCGTCTTGGCGTCAATCGATGGCTCTTTAGCCACTGCTCAAGCAAGCCTTTCAGTCTTGCTGAGTCACAAAGGAAAGGAGCCATTTTGCATCAGGTTGAAGGTTTCGTTTTTTCATTTTATTTGGGGGTAGAGGGAGAGGAAAAACTCTGACCTGGCTTTGAACCGCTCCCCGGTGACGCGTCTTAAGAACGGCTGTTTGTGACAGCTCCGATGAAGGCTGAAGCAACAGCCCAAACTGTCAGCCGGGTAAGAGTTTTCCTCTTCACCCAAAAAAGAGACCATTGCCTGACCAAAAGAAACCTTACACCAAATTTTCGGTCATAAGTAGACAAGATGAACGTCAGCACTACAGGGCGTCTATATATACATATACAGTAATCCCTCGTTTATCGCGGTTAATGGGGACCAACCCCACCCGCGATAAACGAAAATCCGCGAAGTAGCGACCAATTAACATATATTAAAAAAATCACCTGGGCTTTTGCGCTTGAGCAGAGCGCACTAACACACACACACACACACAGGCCAGCGATCCCGCTGGCGTGCAGCAGACGTGTTTATGATTAGTCAATTAAGGTTGTTTGGACAATTACGGATGGAGAGACCTGCTTTTGTTCTTATAAGTCTCTCTCTCTCTCTCTCTCTCTCTCTCTCTCTCTCTCTCTCTCTCTCTCTCTCTCTCTCTCTCTCTCAGCAACACACATACATTCACCCACGCCCCATGCTTGCACGCACACACACGTGCCCCACGTGGACCTTCCCCGCTTGAGCAGAGTATGCACATACTAGCACGCATAGTAAACAACACTTAGACACTGATTTTTGCGGACTTAAAAAAAAATTATTGTTTGAAAAAATCCGTGATGCACCGAAGCCGCAATAAACGAACCACGAAATAGTGAGGGATCACTGTATATTCATATATATCACAATTATTTTTGAATGGTGACAAAACTCACTCCGTACTGTCTATAACTTTGTCTTCTCAATTCAATTTAGAGCCGACAGCTAGCTTTGCTCAAATTTGACCAGCCGTTATGTTGCTCAATTGTGAGGTCAACGTGCGTATCTGTCTTGGTGGCTTTTCAGTCATTGTTGTCGTTTCTCCTTGAATGATAAACCCTGCTCAAGTCCGGGCTAATGAAGACCAAGTCGAAATCAAGTCGGCACATTGCGGAAGCAGGGCTCGAAGCCTGACCGACCTTAGAGCGGAAGGAACCAATCAGCGAAAAGCGTGGCGTACGTCGTCTTTTGAAATGAAACGGGAAGTGCCGTCATCCGCTGGCTTTTGAATGACTCGGGGTGTTTCCGCTCATTCAAATCGCAGTTCCATTTTCTCCCGCGTCATTTTCAACGTGATGAGGATGGACTTGCGCCACTGAAGAGTGACTGCGTCGCAGCAAATAAACAAACGGCACGATTTGTCTGAAGCCGGGCCGCAGTCGAGGGCGGGCTGTCAAGCTTCGCGGGCTAATCCGCGTCTTCCTTGCCAATCGCCCCAATGTTTTTACGGCTCAATAAAAAAGATCAAACAGTCGGAGTGTCTTTTACGTGCGGCCCGAATACCGGATACGGGCGTTCCGTTTTTTTTCGGCGACGGCTTGTGAGTCGAGGGGCCGCTCGAGTCACCCATTGTCATTTACAATACAATACATGCGGCGGGACGTGACTTGCATTCATCTTGACAGACTTGCGTCCCCCACCTTTGCCAATCCTTATTTGCCGCATCCCTTTTTGAAAGGGACACGTGACCAAATAGCACATCACATAAAGGTTAAATGCAAATTAGCAGGGTCGAATGAAGCTTCCAGGCCACCTCTGTCTGTTCTAGTCAAGCGCTTAACTGTCAAAAGCTGTTACGCTGACCCCCCCACCCCGCTGCCTTCACCAGTCAGGACTACTCATGACCGCAGGGCCGCGCGTTGCGGTCTGTCGGATGCCAGCCTAAGACGCACAGCGCACCGCGGCGCTCAAGTCTCCGCAGCCCACTGTCGCTAGTCCCCACGCCCTCAAACCCCCCCCCCAACGTGCATCTCGTCACATCGAAGGAAGCTCCCTTTGGAGAGGCGAGATTTGGCCCGCGCTGTCAGCATGCGTCAGACGTCATTAAAGCGTACGCATGCCGGGAGCCGGGTGACATTAGTGTTGTCAAGCCATGATAAGAAAGGATCCCGTCAAATCGGGGGACCGTCGTATTTAACAGAAGTACGGAGAGAAAAAAAATGCTGCTTTTTTTAAAGAGTGATTATTGGGTTGGCGGGGTGGGGGGGGGGATTATATTCGAGGGTGTCAACTCGATTATATGTGGTGAGTCATGTTTGGGGAGTGTGTTGTGGGGTGTCACGTCTGCCATTTAGGAGCAAAGCGTGGCGGTAACATGTCGCATGTCGGAGAGTTTTCGGGGAGCCGGCCAGAATTGTGGCGCGTGTTGCCGTTTTTCAGTTTTCCTTGGAAAGCTGACAAAGTGTCATGACAAGAAGAGTCAAGAAAGTGCCGCGTGCAAACACCGCGATGAAAAAAACCAACAAGAGTGAAGTGACAAAGCTGGCCTAATGAAAAGTCAGCCTCCTGCTGGCTTTACAATCGAGCCGAGTATCAAATGGAATGTTTGGCCGTTAACCTCCTGGCATCAATCCCTCAGCCGCATGCGCGCCATATTGGCCCCGAGTGGCCCCGTTGAGTTAATCTCCTTTCTGCACTGCTTGACCTGCGACACAGTCCGCACTCTTTTTCATCAAGCCGTGGCAGGGAGGCCGCGACGGTTGCCGGCTGATTTTTCTTCTAGGAACTTTGTGCGCATAAACAGTCACGGTGCGTTTGTTCAGGCTCGGCGCGCGGGCACCAAGTTAGCCAAATAAATCGGACGTGTGAGAATGGGAGCCAAAACCGGCAGCAGAAGGAGAGAGGGAGAGGGAAAAAAAGGAAAAAAAAAGACAAATCAGATGGATTATCCTGAGGCAAAAGTCTCGGGCAATCTGTTTGCTCTCAGAGTTTCTCATTTCGATTTGTTTACCGCATCATTTTTTTTCCTCCCCATAAACTTGTCGAGAAAAGAGTGCCCCCCCCACCTCAAACTCTCTGCGACCAAAGGGTGTCGCCATCCCCTCTTTCCATCTGCCGGGCCACTCTTCCGGGGGCTAATTAGCCTAATCCCCGGAATCCAGAGAGCAGGCTGGCGGCATGCGGCACGCTCCCAGGACGCCGGCGTTTTGCCTCCCGGTTAAAATGTGGCAATTAATTACTGGCCGCTGGTGGCAAACGGAAGGGGAGAGGCGGGGGCGCCACGTGGGGAGTCCCTGGCAGGTGTGGTGGCTGAGGGCTGCCGGGCCTCTCTTGAGGATGTCACGACAGCATCGAGTCGAGTACGGCGTATTATGGCCAACATTTGACTGGGAAGTTGATTGATTTCAAGCGGGCGGGCCATCTTTGTGAAACGGTTGACCGCGTGTCGGCCATGTTTGCTGAATAGGCCGCCGTGTGTCCACCGTGTGGTAGCGTCCAAGAGAAAAATCCCATTCTTCGCGGCTGAAACATACGCGTGGCACTTCTCCCAGACTTCCTGTTCCAACCCGATGCCGGACACGGTGGCCTTTTTGGCGTCGAGACAGAAAAGAATGCGAAGCCGACAATCGATTCAAGTTAGGCGGACGTAGCGAGCGGCCACGTAAGATGGCCGCCGGTGGCGTCGCTTCTCCCACCAGTGTGTAAACGGCATTATTTTGGTCCGTTCATATACAAGTCGGTGGGCTGGTTGAGTACGTGCAGATTTGGCCGCCACCTTGAACCCAAAGTCAATTCATGAAAAACACAATGACATGTTTGCATGTTCTCCTCGTGCCCTCGTGGCTTTTCTGCAGGTACTCCGCTTTCCTCCCGCATTCCCAAAACATGCACGGCAGGCTAACGGAACACTTCAAATTGTCCGGAGTTGTGATTGAGAGCACGGCCGATTGTTGGTCTGTGTGTGCCGTGCAAGCGGTTCAGGGTGTCCCCCGCCTACTGCCCAAAGACAGCCGGGAGAGGCTCCGCGCTCGTGAGGATAAAGCGGCTCAGACAACGGATGGAGGGACAGATGTTTACAGTGGATGACATTTACATTTATGGAAATGTTTGCACTGTATTTTACATCCTAGTTTTATTGGGAATGGCTACCACCAACTGCTGCAAATTGATTTTTGCTGCAAGAGGTCACGGTAGCAAGAACGAAGCAAGATTGAGAGCAAGAGACCGACAGAGATCGAATGCAAGTTGCACCGATGGATTTCTGGCCCAGTGCCAGCATTTGCTCCGAGAAGTTTGTGGATAGCCGGTGGTGAAATTAATGATGTTCAAGCGCCATTGCACAAGGGAAATAAACCAATGTGGGTTGTGAGAGAATGCAGCAACAACAACGGCGTTTCCATGGCGGCTACGATTGTTTGGACCGGGATGAAAGTTTGAGGCGAAACGCATTCACCCACAATCTATTGTGACCCGGAGTGCAACAAGTTGCAAGACGAGCACTTTTTGCCAGAAAGTTCCACCTCGGTTTCGTCAGGCCAGAAACGAGATCTCCCAAAAGTCATTTTGCAGGGGGAGAGCAAAATGGCTTCTGATGAAGCACCTCTTTTTGCAAAGATCCATGTTTCTCTTTCTTTCTTTCTTTCTTTCTTTCTTTCTTTCTTTCTTTCTTTCTTTCTTTCTTTCTTTCTTTCTTTCTTTCTTTCTTTCTTTCTTTCTTTCTTTCTTTCTTTCTTTCTTTCTTTCTTTCTTTCTGTCTTTCTTTCTTTCTTTCTTTCTTTCTTTCTTTCTTTCTTTCTTTCTTTCTTTCTTTCTTTCTTTCTTTCTTTCTTTCTTTCTTTCTTTCTTTCTTTCTTTCTTTCTTTCTTTCTTTCTTTCTTTCTTTCTTTCTTTCTTTCTTTCTTTCTTTCTTTCTTTCTTTCTTTCTTTCTTTCTTTCTTCCTTTCTTCCTTTCTTCCCATGTATCCATCCAGCTAGCTAGTTTTCCTGCAAGCTAGCTATCTCCATAGCTAGCCGCCTGCCTGCCTGCAGGTGTGTCCGTCCATCCATCCATCCATGCATCCATCCATACACGTGCGCCTCTAGTCATGAGTTTGTCGAGCCTCAACTACACGGCCAAAGTTGTCATCTAAAATGCCCGACCGCAAAGCACTTTTCTGGCCTTGAACACAACTGGTTGGAAAGAGACGCATTAAAGCAGGCTTTAAAACCCCATCGGTAGATAATGAAGCAAGCCCGAGGGAAATTGTCTGGTTCACCGTGTCCAATTTCATATTATCAGACATCGTGACGAGGGAAGGCTTCGAGCGAGCGGGTTTCCATCTCAAACAAACGCCACGCGGGCTGATTCGGCTTGATTAGCACGCCTCCTCGCAGACAGAGCTAGCTAATTAGCCAAATCACCTGCCGTACCACCGCGCATAATTCCCCCATCACTGCTTTTATGCGTGCCTGCGTTGCCATCCGCTTGTCAAGTTGATTACGCCTTCCGAACGACCTTGCTGGTGGCAAGTGTGTGTGTGTGCGTGGGGGGGGTGGGGGTGGGGGGTCAGCTTTTAGCATTCCGCGGGAAACTTAACCACCCCACTTGACTTCCAGAGATGTGCTTTCACCTTCACCTATCCTCATTAGGATCTCTTTGCTCAACATTAGGGCTCCTAAGTGCCTTTAATTGACGGTCGTTTCTCAGCGCTGACTTTGCCGCGATATGCTGACGAGAACTTGCACTTGTTAGCCTCGCCGCTCCCTTCGCTCGCCAAACCTTTCGAGCCTCGAACGGATCACGCGCTGGCTGACGGAAGTGTCTCTCGGCGTTTCTTGGCAATCGTCGTGACTCCCACGTGGCCCGCGGCGGTCGTTCATTTTTCCCCACAACGCTGCTTGCGTTGACTCGGATTGGGCGAAAGCTATTTTGAAGGTGAGTCAAATTAGGTGATAGTGAGTGACAGATTCCATCGGGCGACCTCATCTCTTTTTTTATTCTCCTTCTGCATATGAGCCTCCTCCCTGAGCACCAAGTATTGATCGCTCTCCCTCCCTCATCGACATCATCTTTGGCAGTGGTCAACGTGTCCGTTTTCCTGCCAAGCCTTCGCGTCCATCAGCGCTCCCTTTCACCAATGATTGTTAGCCTCGGCACGCAACTCGTACGATTTTTAAAAAATTTCAACCAACATTCCCAAGGATTTTCCTCTTCGTCTTGTTGGTTGCAACAAACGAGTGAACCCCAAACGCATCAGAAACACCATGCGAGACAAAACATTTGTGTCTCACAATTATCGATCAGGGATCGGCTGGCCGATGATGGAAAAAAATAATAATCACGATTATTTAGCTTGAGATTGAAATCGGGATGAAGAAAGCAATAATTCATAGATTATTGATTCAATGACGACAACTCCATGGAACATGACCTTGACTCTGGCATTAGCGACGGGTGATGTTTGAAAAACGAAGCATTTGTTTGTTTTTTTTAATTGAAATGTGTGCAATTCAGTTGAGGTTAAGAGTTAACTCCAGCCGGGGTGTCTTCGACAACTTCGAGGAAGCTTGCAAACGCACCGCTCCGTTCTCCACCTGAAGCGTTTTTCTTCGAGGCTAAAGTCGGAAAGGTAGAGAGAAGGCAAAATGTCAATCCCGATCATGATTGTTTTGATCGGTTGCGCCTCGCTCTGGTCATCATCTCATGTGAGTTGTCGTCGGCCACGGCCCCTCTCCTTTCCTCTATTCCGGCGCACCCGCAGAATGGAATATGGCGGCACCCTGTCGGCCGCGATCCTGCGCTCTGCAGACTGTGGCGCCGCCCCACCCACTTCTCACTCCACCTCCACACGTGCGCGTCTGTGCGTCGCGTATTCGTGTCTGTTTCTGAGTTGTTTTGCTTTTTTTCCTTCAAATCCACCCTGTGCTTCCCTTAGTCAGTTGGCATTGCCCCCCCCCCACCCCCTGTTCCGGCTCTCTTATGTTATGTTTTTAGTTCGTGTGGAATAATGATCTTTGAGAAGCTTTGAGGGCGAGACTTTTCTTTGACTGCTTTTTGTCGTTGAAGCGTTCAGGTAATTCAATTGGACTGGTGTGTGCCATCTCATTAGGCTGAGCTTTTTTTGTTTTGGTGAAGAGGAAAAACTGGCTGACGCTTCAGCCTTCATCGCAGCTGTCAATGCGCCACGAGTACAACTCGACTGTTGATTTTCTCCTACGGCATAACAGAATTAGCGCGCCACTATTTGAGAATTAAATGATGAAATGAGCGACGGACTGACGCCGTGATCATCATATTTCATTCAAGGACATAACTGAATTGCGGCAAACTCTGCGCCTGTCATTTCATTCATTCATCTTCCGAACCGCTTGATCCTCACTAGGGTCACGGGGGGTGCTGGAGCCTATCCCAGCTGCCTCCGGGCAGTAGGCGGGGGACACCCTGAATCGGTTGCCAGCCAATCGCAGGGCACACAGAGACGAACGACCATCCACGCTCACACTCACACCGCGGGACAATTTAGAGTGCTCAATCAGCCTGCCATGCATGTCTTTTGGGATGTGGGAGGAAACCCGGAGAAAACCCACGCAAGCCCGGGGAGAACATGCAAACTCCACACAGGGAGGCCGGAGCTGGAATCGAACCCGGTACCTCTGCACCGTGAAGCCGACGTGCTAACCACTGGACTACCGGGCCGCCCTGTCATTTCATCTTGCAGATTTTCCACCCGAGCCCGTTGACCTCTTTGGGATCTCCGACGTCACATTTCAGTCGCGTCCTTTGGTTTTGTTTTGTTTTGTTTTTCTTGTTTTGACATTGAGGAACAGACTTCCTTTCTCCCCTGACTGTCACTCAGAGTTTTGCTCGAGCCTCACTGCGGCGTCATTCGATCCGTTCCGAAGCCTGTGACAGGGCGATCACGGAGGACAGCGCAGAGCTGGATTAGTGCACAACGCAAGAGTCTCTCCTGAATTGGGCTTTGGCGACCAGGTTTCTGATGACTCGCTCTTTAAAGAGAAGAGCATGTTCGTTGCCAAGGTACGAAGAGCGTATGGAAATGTCGACATGCGTCTTTGATGTGGAGCCAGCTCTCTTCCCTTTTGAGCAGCGGCGGGAATTTGGCAGTCGGCGTCCGACCTCCGGGCACGCTAACAGGCTAACGACGCGCTAATGCGTCCCATTAGGCCCGATTTGCCGGGAGGGCTTTCTTTTTGGAGAGCATCGCGCTGCCGCTGGATTTCAGATGGGCGCAGTATAATGACGCGTGCCTTTCTTCCCGCTTCATAAAAGACTGAAGGGAGCGGTCCTGCTGAGAGTCATTAGGAAGACCATTTGCACCACCAGGCTTTTCCTTTTCACAAGACGTTGTCAAAATGAAAAGTGTCGAGCATCTCAAAAGTCTTCCGAGCATCTGTTCAACTCTCGTAATTACCGGCAAATCCCGCACTCCGCGAATCCAAATGAGTGATTAGATGCATTAAGCGCTTCAGGACGTACGCAAGAACAATGGGGAAGGCATTGCGCTTTGTGTGGCGTTGCTGCGCGCGCATGCAAATTCGCACGGTGCCACGCAAGGAGCCATTTTCCGCCTTCCCGTGGCGTGGCGTCGACAAATTGAATCCGTGGCTGATTTCCATTGTGCCGCCGCATAAGTAAGGTCTTATTTATTCATTGCTTTTCTCTCACGGACATACAATCAAATGGAACAGCTCTGCTCTTTTCGGATGCCGCCCGCCACAAGCGGCGAGCGCTGCGATTCGCATTCATGTTTCCCCGGCGAAAACCCGCGTGCGAATCTGTCGCTTGGTTAACACGCGTCGGAGACGGCGCTCGCGCTGAAAAGACGTCATTTCAAACTCCATTCTGCCCCGACAGACAATTGCTCCTTTCTCAGACCGTCTCCAGTTCCGGACAAAGGCCGCGGGCCTCAAACATGCGGCCCGCGGGCCACATGCGGCCTGCAGAGTGCTAGTTCGAGGCCACCACCTTGATATGAAAGTTGAATGTGAGTGGCGCCCGCGCGACTTTGATATGGATGCTGTATGTGTTAGCACGACAGCATAGTTAGGTCTGTCTCGTTCGAAGGCCGCCAGTTTCGAAGTACCCTTTAGCGGCAAACTGCGCCGCTGCTGCCTTCGCTAGTGCTGCTGAATACACATTTCAACAGATAAACACGCCGGTGTGGCTGTCAACGGAGCCGGGTGCGCCCAAGTACCAGACCTAACATTACACGCACACGCACAGTTTTTCCCATTCTTGATCTGAGATGTCAGGTAGGGAAAGACTGAGTGTCCCTAGGTTGCCAAGGCAACAGTGTTGGACGCATGACTGGCATCTTGGACTTTTCTGATTAAGCTTCCTCAACTCAACTGTATTTATAGAGCACTTTGGAACAGCCATCGCTGCATACAAAGTGCTGTACATGGAGCAATCCAACATATACAACAAATAGTCAAGCAAATCGCTGATAAAGACGGTAGAAAGCACCCAACAGCAAAACCAAGAACAAATCTAAGTCATACTGAGTCAAATGCCAAAGAATACAAGTGAGTTTTGAGGCGGGTTTTGAAGATGGGCAGCAAAGTCTTTGCTTTGAGCTTTGAGGCCAAAGGGGTAAATAAAATGAAAAATTCGATGCGCATGTAACAGCGCTCCCTGATGGTGGCGGTGCTCCTTTTATTTTTATTTTATTTTTTTCACCACCAAATTCCAACATGCTCATCAGTATGCCGAAGCGCTCAGTTGGCTACTGGCTACAGTTTGAAGCCCTGACTTTTGGTAGCATTTTCCCTTCAAGGTGTGTTGTTGGTTGATAGTGCTGCTGTTTTTGTTAGCAACAACCTGATAGCCTGCGAGGCCCAGAGGACTGGTCTCTTCTTTTTCTTTGCATGGATATATATATATATATATATATATATATATATATATATATATATATATATATATATATATATATATATATATATATATATATATATATATATATATATATATATATATATATATATATATATATATATATATATATATATATATATATATATATATATATATATATATATATATATATATATATATATTTATTTTTTTTTTTTGTCAGTCCAGTAGAGTTCTGCAGACTTGTTGAATCCATTGCAGGGCAGCGGAAAGCAGATCTGATGACCCCGCGCCTCACCGAGAGGCTTTCTGTGCCTACTTTCCCTTCCACTCGACTTTGAGGGGAGTTGGCATTGAAATGCTCAAACAAACTTTGGAGCCCGATGGATGCCGGTGTTTAAAATTTGATGCCTTGTTTTGGGATTCTTTTTGATTCAGTGAAATCGGAGGTTTGGTATGCAGGAAGCAGCGTGCCGTCCTTTCACCCAACCCCAATGGGTGATTGCTCCATTACGGGGATGCAGCTCAAATACGTCCACTGATTTACTTTGTTTCGTTAGTGAGGAGTGAGTTCGAATGAGGAAGCTGTCGGAGGGAGGCATCCAACACTATCTTGACATTATTCAGCCTTGGCGGAGGTCGTCGCTTCACCGCGTACAATTTTCATTGTTAATTAACGCAGTCGGAGAGCCTGACAACCGTCAGCTCGCGTATGAGTGGATGTACCGCATCGCTGTCGGTGGCCGCGTGTCTTTGCTCAACCGCAAACGGGGGCTTTTAGTTGTCGGATTTGGGGGGAGGGGGGTTTCCGAGAACATTTCAAGCGAATAAAATTGATTTGAATAACAAAATGCAGTGAGGCAGCAAGCTTTCACGAAAACAGGGCAGCGATAATGCGGCGTGTGGCTTCACGGTAAACATGCGCTTCTACTTGCTGAGTGACCGCGTGTCCGAATCCAGTGGAAACATAAATGAACAAAGATGCCGTCAGCGTAAACCCCTGATCTGGGTAGAGTTTCTCTTCCAGGTGTGTTCCGATGATCGCTGGGGCTGCTATTTGAGTTGCTACAAGCCACACATCAGTACTCTGGGTTTTTAATCAGAACAAAACAAGTGTTGATCTGCAAAAATGACGTATTTGAAAGTATCGACAACGCTGCATATTTCATGACTATAATCTATCAATTGTTTTGGACTGATCACAGAGCCTTGGGGTACTCCCCAAGTAATCTTCTTCAACTCTGACACAGTATCATTCATTTTAGCATTTTAGTTGCTCTCTTGCAGGTACCTTTCCAACCATGAGTCGGTGAGCGCTCGCACCGCGTGCTTTTTGTTTTCTTCGGAATTTGTCTGTGATCTCATGTATGCGACACTTTCTCCAAGATGATATGAAGTCAAGGAATTGGCAACTTCCTCTGCTATTTGTATCCCAAACAAGTAGTGGTCCTGTTTTACCAAAACCGCTGGTGATTTTTACCCTATGTTGTATTTGATGGGTTTTTTTATTTATTTATTTTTTTTACTCATGAACACCTTCGATCGTTTCATAAATATCTGTTGAAAATGTCAGAAAATTACTGCTGAAGGTGATGACCGACGATGCTGGTTTTGTTGGCAAGCAACTTTTCCTGATGCTCAAGCCATGTTTCTATCACACTTGACGTCCTTTGTCGACAACACTTTCCAAACCTTGGCACGGGTCCTTGTCGGTTGTGACAGCGCTGCCATTTTGCTCAGCGATAGGGTGTGAAGAAAGCATCCGAGAATAGTGTGAAGTACAGTTCGTCCTCGTTTCCAATGGGTCAAGCAAAGTGATTCTTTTAACCCGGGGACGTCCGCTGACACTGTTTTGAGCTCAGCGGCGCATGTAGGAAGGTGACAGAAAACAAAAACGTCGCCGCCAGACTTAATAACCTGCAGCCGCCAGCCCCATCTACCAAAACGACCAGACGGGTCGCTGCGGAAAACAAATGGCCTCCGTATTTTCCTCTGACCCGACATCAGCGCCGTGGCACTATATCTCCAGCGCGTGTGGACGACTTAATCGAAACGCTCAGGCGGCGCACATTCGCCGCGGAACGCCGGCGACCCCCCCGCGGCTCGCCGCGCAGTTTGTTTTGCTGCACTGCGGAGAGAAGCGCAGTGTACGCTTGCTGACCTTTCGCAAGGCTGGGATGGCAACAGTCACCGCGGCGGCGTCGAGGCTCCGACGTCAATCAGCAATTGATAATCGAGATCCCTCTCACTCGCCTAAAATGAAATCTTTGACAGGTGGCGTCCGTCGGTGACCAAGACGCTGTGTGGCGGCGGCAGTGGTGTCAACACACTTGACAGATGGTGAACAATTCTTCAAGCTCTTGATCGCACTAAAATCTGCTAGCTTAATGCGAGCAAAGAATAGGTTGGGGCGAGCGAATCGTCTTAAGTATCATATCCCTTTTAGAAAACACTTGGAGTGGCGCAAGTCTTGTTAGCAGACAATGTAACAGCAGTCACGGACACATAAATAGACTTTATCCTCTGCGAAGAGTGCCTCATATTACTGCCCCACAAAGGAGCTGAGACCGGCCTCGTGTACAGTGGATTCAGATCACATGTCGGGGTTTAGCCCGGCCGTCTTTGGGCAGCTGATCGCAGGGCACACGATCAGAGATGAGCAACCATTCGCACTCATCATCACACCAATTTTGAGTGTTCCATGAACCCAAGGTGCAGGTTTATGGAATGTGGCAGGAAAGCGAAGTACCTGCAGAAAAGTCTTTTCCGCAAAAATAGGACATTTTCACTCCAAAACGGCACCCTTCTTCCCTTGTGAAACAAAATCCTTCTTTATGATTCTCTTTTTTTTATAGGCAGTGTGGCCCTGGTTAATTCATTCCTAATCAACAGTTACATCTATTTGCAAATGTCCATTATTGGCCACGGATAGAAATGCTGACCCCCGGACGATGCTTTACTTGCCTAATTAGTAATCAGCTCAGACCCGACGATGCATTTTCTCTGCCTGCGGGATCACTTTTAATGAAATCTGTTGCCTTGACACACTCATGTTTCTTTCGTTTATTTTATTTTGTCCCCCCCCTCCCTCCTACCCTCCCCGCCGATTTTCCCCAAGCCTAATCCTCATAATGAACCTCAGGCCAAAATAAGAGACGCTGCAGTTTGCTCAGCCAGAGTGAAAAGCATCGCGTCGTCGCGAGATTCGTGCTAAAATCATTAGTGGAGCCCGAACTTAAAAAAAAATGTGGCGTCGTCGTGACATCTTCGGGTGCCAATTAGGAGGCGCTCGTCATGTGCTGCGTGCAAAACAAAGACGTTGATGAGAGGAAGGGGTGACAAACATCAAATGGAGAATGTGACTCCCCAAGATGTTTGCATCACTAAGTGGCGCGTCGTTATCTCTCCAAGCTAAAGTGGCAAAGAGTCTTTTGCTTTTTTTCTTTCTTTTATTATTTTTTTTTCCCTTCGGTGAAAGGATATCCTTCCCGGACAAGATTTCTTGTCTTCGGGACTCTCTTGACTGAACTCATCCGACTCAAAGACTTTGTCAAGACGATGGCGGATTTTGTTTGCGAAATAAATAAAGCCCCTACCCTTGCAGCGTGGGGCCGAAATCTATTTCTCCTCAAGGAGCAGTAGGACCAGAAAAAAAAAAGGTGTGGGGAGCTTCAGTTTGGTCAATCGGAATCAGAGCGATGAGTCAAGCCACGTCCTGATACACACACACAACAAATGCCACATCCGAGATCACATTTCAGCGCGGTGGACGCAAAGAAAACAACATCGGAGAGTGATTTGATAGCCGCCTCGACAACGGCGACTGTTTAGCGAGTTTAAAAAGTACACGCGAGGAAGCCCGCGGCCGGCCGCAGCTGTCGTTGCGCTCTCTTAGAAGTGGAGATAAAAGCACAAACATGTAAAAAAAAAACAAGCCCGTTGAATTTAATTGTACACGTGCAGGAAGCAAGTGAGTGTACAAAACGCGAAGGTGCTGCCAGGCTGCGTTTGGAGCATGGAGCTGCTGTGAAATGGCTTCGAAGAAATGAAATGGCTGCCAAACTGCACGCCGTCGCCGCTTTGGGACAATTTGCTTGAGTGACGAGCGGTCGGATGGACGCAGCCGCGCCACGCCGGTCACGCTTTGTTTCAACGGCTCGGTTTTTGACAGTAACGACTATTCGGTGAAGTGACTGCAGTTACTTTGCGAGGTCACGATGCGTTCCAGGATCGCAATTAATGAGCGCAATCGGCCGCTCGGACACTGACCCTTACCGTTCCTGTTAAGTGCTCCTGCCGTTCGCGGCCGCTCGGGTGCAGGAATGAGCGACGGCACTCGAAGAGGAATCACATCTTTGATCAACTATACAGTAAATATTCCCATCCCCGGAATTCTATGAAAAGGAATTTCCTTCACCTGGAATAAAAACCTATGCATTAACATTTTGACTACGATACTACGTGTTACCGGAAATCGCGTAAGCGGAAATTCCACTACCTGTAACCCGGATGGAGGCGTAATGCCACGGGAGCTTAAATACACGCAACGCCCACCCGATGCTAAGGAAAAGACACAACGCCGAGACAAGTTTTCACTTCGCAATTTTCGATCATCAGATTCTAAACGACGACGTGTAAGTGACTTTTTATTGCCGTGCGTTTTACTGTAATTGTGAATGATTTTAACTTTATTCACTTACGTCCTGTAGAACGCGGCGCTAGCTTAAAAGCAGCACAAACTCGACGCGACTGAAGAAACGTGTTCGCTTCGCCGATTTCATTCATCAGATTAGAAACGAAGATGTGTAAGTGACTTTTTATTGGCGTGCGTTTTACTGTAATTGCGAAAGATTTTAACTTTATTCACTTACGTCGTGTAGATCATGGCATCGAAACGTAGAAGAACTGTAATGACTGGAGCGGAGCGAGTGAATTGCATCCGTTTGAGCGAGGCTGGACACAAAGTTAAAAACATCCAGCAGACACTTGGAGTCGGAAAGACGCAAATCTACGAAACTTTAAAAAACAAGGCATCGATTCAACTCCTGATGACATGCCACCATCCAGCAAGGAAGCAATGCAAATGGCAACAAAAATCCTTCAGTATGCACAAGAATGACCAGACATCGGTGATCAACGGGACAGTTACTTGCAACTAGCAAGAAAACTGTCTGACACGCAGGCAAACATTGTCATAAACCAAAGAAGCATCCAACAAAACAATCCAAAATACAGTTTTTTTACCAAGACAGAAAAAAATAAACATTAAAATAGTGTATGTATTTTACTGTTGTGGTTTTTTTTTTGGATACACCTGTATTGCAGTTTTTGTTATATAAACAGTTTTTGGACAGTATATTTTTGTATTTTATTGATTGTGTTGTTGCACGTGCTTTTTGTCAACATACTTCCAGGTTCCTAAAGGACATGTACCATGCTCATTTCCCAAATGAGGAATTTCTGTTATCAAGACAAATTGGACAGCGCAAACACGAGTCCGTACTAGAGAATATTTACTGTATTGTCGGGTGAGGGGGTGGAAAAAGGTTTGGAATTTGAATTCGGGGCAGTCTTATACTGCAGATATTGTGGCAATATTTGTCCCGTGGCCCTTTTCGGGAGAACGTCATCTGTTGGGATTTTGGTGGATTTCATTTGAATGTATTGATTTATTTGCTGTCTTTTCCCGTATTGCCTGACTGATAGGAGAGTTGTGACAGAGGCACGCTCGTATGACTTTGAAAATCACATTTCTTTCACACTCGCTAATGTACAGGAAAAATATTCTCGCATCTTCACAGACCATGAAAAGACAAGCGGCGCTCGATCAACGACCTGACAATGAAAAGTCACGGTAAACCGCAACCACGCCAAAAACACCTTGGGCCAGTTGCCCGTTCAGCTGCGGTTGCTTCCCTTCAGCTGAATGACAAACAAATGCACGCTGGACGCTCGGTGGCAGCATGAGGAGCAATCGTGCGGCGATCCCCCTCCCCAAGCCATGCAGCCTGAATGGGGGTCTGATGAGCCAAAGCGCCACTCGGAACCATCGGGGGTCGCACAGCTAATCAACCGCCGGCGCCCTTCAGCGCCTCGCGGGAGGACGAGGCAATCACAGGCCCATTTCCCTGCGCCGTTCGGCCGCCCCGCAGCCCGCTTTCCACTCTCAAATCAAGTTGCATAGATGACTGGGGAAAGACTGCCGGGCAGAAGTCGGGTTGCCGCTGGGGCGCAATCGAATGAGGCGCGAGGGGGGAAGGAAAAAAATGGGGTGGAGGGGCTGTGCACAGGTCAAGGCCGGCTATAGGAAGGTGCCGCCTGAAGCCGCCGCCGGGAGCTGTGAGATCTCCGCAGGTTTGGCTCGTAAATTAAGACGGACGTCTTGTAATTCGGCTTTGTCGGCAAGACAGAAGGTCGCGGAAAGGTCAGGCCGACAATGGAGTGCTCAGCGGGCCAAGTGAGAATGCGCGCAGGAGGAATCGAACTGTGAGGCCTCTCGCAGAGGACGTCGTTGGAATCAACTTGCCTCGATTTGTCACGTCGGCCTAAAAATAGCTCGAGATGAAGTTCTTAGCGTTCCGCTAGTTACTGAGACAAATGAACCTCACTCATCGTGGCTGGGACTCACTGCGATCGAGGCGACCAAAAATAAATTGGACTTGGGTGGAACAGAGAGCGGAAAATCGCTTTGGATTTGAAAGACGAAAGAGCTCATGAATCGCTCCTTGAATCATATCGCGGGCACTCATGAAGGATGCCCACACTCCTCACCGTGACTCGAGGCCACAAAGGAAAAAAAACCCCGAAAAAAAAGCCTTCCTTGCCAGTCGTCGGCGCTGCCCTGCAGCCAGTGTACGAGTGCTCGCGGTGAATACCCGTGCCGGTATCTGTCTGAGACTCCGGCTGGGACCAAACATCCCAACACACGTACTTCAGGTGCCTTACCAAGTCATACGCTGGCCGTTTTCAAGAGCAACGTAAGAAAACGTGGGATCAGATTTTGTGGCCCCTTTTACAGCTCAAAGTCAGCCACCACCCGTTTCCAGGAGGCGGCGGCATCCGCCAATCCTTTAGATCGTTGTTTGCCAAAAGGGGTGTTCACACGACAAGATTTGTTTCGGTGCTATGCCGAAACTGCTCCCCTAGAGCGTTCATATGTGCAAATTTGCTCCAGCGTAGCGCCGGAAAACAGCTTCAAATTTGATCCACCTCAGGGAGGTGGTTTAAAAATTTGCTCCAGAGCAAATGCTCATTTGCGGGGCAGCACTGGTATAAATTTGCACATGTGAACGCTACAATTTGCTCCGCAGCAAATGCTCGTTTGCGAGGAGGGGGCTAAGGCTCGCTGCGTATGAGAAGAATTGATTACGTACGGCGAGAATGCGTTGCTATCGTGCTCTGTCGGACTTCCCTCAGGTGTTTGTTTAATAACGACACAAGACATGGCTGCTAACAGTAGCAACCGTCTTGGGTTGTACCATCTCAACTAGAACGGGGGGGGGGGGGGGCATAGTCCCCAAACGTCATCTTTCCTTTTGTCGGAGACTGGACTGTCTCTGAATTGTTTGTGTAGTTTGTTGCTTTGTTGTGTGTTCACAACCCCCCCCAACCCCCGTGCCCCATAGAATTTATTTTGTGATTTCCTCTCTTGATGTTTCTGATTGGCGCATTACATGTTTTTCATGTTTACATGCTTTTCTGAGTGTCATTGAACTCATCGTTGATTTCCGTTTTTGGGGGCGGTCACTCTGGAGCAGAAGGCACGGAGACCGAGAAGGAGAAGGACGTGCCTGTACAGTAGTTGCTTGAGTTGTGTATACGTTTTAAAAACAACCAACACGACAGCTCATTTGTTTTCTGTCGTTTTGCTCCGCAGCAGAAACTGCCCGTGTGAACGCAAGTGGAGCTGCGTCGACGCTGCGCCGGTGCTGCGACGCTCAGCGGCTTTGTACGTGTGAACGCTCCACAAAATTTCTTCCGGTGTAAAATATATCGCAACAAAATACACCGGTGCAGCGCTGGAGCAAATGTGTGCCGTGTGAACACCCCTAAAGTGTGGAATGCGCACGGCAGTGAGTGCGTGGGCTCCCCCCGGCGTCAGCCAAAGCAGTCGCTCCACCAACTCTGAGCGTGGCCTCCCTATTTTCGCTGCAGTTCAGTCGCATTCAACGTCGACGTGCAATGCCGCTGCTTGTCGTGTTTCCCAACTGTTTGTTTGCAACCGGGGCAAACGCTGATGTCGCTTTGATGCGTCTGTCCGGCGTTTTCATTTCGGACAGCGCGGCCTGAACGTTCAAACCGCAGCACGTCACGGCGGCTTACCATCGGCTTTTCTTACCATCGGCTTTTCGACTGTCACGTGCTCGACTTTGGAATCAGCTGATCCTCCGTCGAGTGTCTCCAGTCGGTCCAAAATGCCGCCGCTCGGCTTTTGGCCGGTACTCGCGAGAGACGGAGCACACACTGTAACTCCTCCACTGTACATTTTCGAGTTCTTTTGAAAATCCGATGATTTCTTTTTCAATCGGGAAATGGCCTGGCCCCACCTACCTCTGGCGCACCCTCTCTTCGGAATGCCCAACGTTGGGCGAGCCCCCTCGCCGCCCGTCTCCAAAACTGGTCTTCAAATGCATTTTTTATTCTTTGGCTTTTGACTCGGCCCGAGAATCGATTTTGAGTCGGACTCTTTCGGCGCTTTCTACCGTCGTCGTGATTCATTTGTCTTCTTGTTTGTTGTTGTCAGAATTTCTTGCGCTCACGGCGCCTTGTGTGCGCCGGTTGTTTTCAAGTGCTCCCGAAATGCGGTCGTTGAGTTCGGGACGATTGTTTCCATGGTGACCTCCCGCCAGCCTGGCCGTCGCCCCCTCCCGCTGCGCGACGACGGCGGCTGGAGAGGCTCGCCTTTGCTAATGGGCTCCCCTTGCAAATCCACACACACACAGCGTCAGCATCTCACCATGCGCTTCCTCTCCGACGACGAATGCAACGCAACGGCGAGTCTCTGATGTAGCCGAGGTGCCCTCAGCAAACACTGATTGCGCCCCCCGCCCCCACCTTGGCCCGGCCAGCTAAGAGCCCTGATGGAGAACAAGAGTGTCTTTGAATACCTTTTCGTCCTTGATGTTGGATTTGTCATGCGAGTGGCAGGCGTAGAGGAGCGCATGCGGCAAAAGCGAGGGCGACGGAGGAACCTTTTGGGAACTGCGTGCGGCACCGCGGGAAGCCATTTGACTTACTCGTTCATGTCGCCCGTGCCACTTCTTAGGTAGCAGTGAGCTTTCCGATCACAAATGAACCAGTTCGTCCAACTGGACGGCTAGCTTTTTCTTCTTCAAAAAAACAAAAATAAAGATGTCACAAGTAGCAAGTTCGCCGGTGGTGTGTTCAAGAAAATATTTCAAAAGTGGCAAAAACTTGGTGGAGCCCACATATTTGTGGCTCTGCCTTTGCAAATTCAAGATGTACGGCGACGGCCCCGATCGCATGCCACACTTGCAGACTGCTGACCGCGAACAACTGCCGCTGAAGCAGATCATGCGCTGCCGCAGCTTTTTTTAACGTTCTTTTGGTTTTTTAAATACCGTATTTTCACGACCATAAGGCGCCATTAAAAGTCTTAAATTTTCTCCAAAATGGACAGGGCGCCTTATAATGCGGAGCGTCTAGTGTATGAGCCGAGTTCCAAAGCCTGACTGGGCGCCGACATCGCTGTTTATATAGAGAAAAAGGCGGGCGTGAGTGACGACAGGCATGCGGAAGTCCGCCAATGAGTGAAGGGTGGGCGTGTAAGAGGACGCTAAAGGCACGTCTCTAGCTTGTACCAGTCGGTGAGCGTGTAAGAGGTGAAGAGAAAAATGTGACTACATCGTAAAATGGCTAAATAAAGTACAACCGAACTCAGTTTTGCTTCCGTTGCCTTTTTAAAAACGTGTTTTTAGCGTGCGTGCATGCATGCCGTATGTTTAAGCTGCCGTATGTTTTACCATGCCTGGCTGCACCCAATAATACAGTGCGTTTTGTGTACGTGTCAAACACAGAAATAGCACCCGTTACTGAGACTGCGCCCAACTATACGGTGCGCCGAATGGTCGTGAAAATACGGTACTTGTTTTTCTTCAAGTGAAACCGATAAGATGCTTAGGGTGCTGTTTACACAAACACCAAAATATAGATTTCCGCCGACATCCCTCGCAATCGATCGACTTGCGACCAAGGACAAGACGCAGCATCAATAGTCGCGGTTTCGGGGCCTCTGGAGACAGCGAAGCGATAGCCACGCTAGCGCTAAATGTTAGGATGTCCCTCTCAAGGGACACACGTCATCTGTCAAAACAAATCGCTGATGCACGTCGCCAGCTGAGTACATGTGTGAACATGTTATACATCTTTTGAAAGGGGAGTTTCTGGAGATTTCCAACATTTTACGATGCAATCATGTCCGCAGACTGAGTGAACATTGATGTTAGACAATCGTAGATCGAAAAACAAAATGGCGACTCACCATAACAACGTCATCAAACATGTTCCCATTATGTGGCCAACGGTCCAGTCAACGTATTCCAGTAAAATAGTGAGTCCATGCCAAGCTTAACATCCACAAAGCCATGTTATCTGCAGCTGCAAACGTTACAGCATCACATTTCCATCATTTTTTATGCATTTGCCATTGTAGCTTCACTCAGCATGAGCGGATTAGCCCCGTCCATATATCGAACGAAAGGCCTCATCCTTGGCCTTTGCTCGACACCTCACTTTAGCCAACCTGCAAGGGTTTTCCCTTCAAAAAGACCTACAGAAGCCAATGAACGGCCGTGCCTAAAAAAGTCACTTCCGTCATGTCCTGACGTAGCTTTGGCTAATCACAGCGGAACTGACTGGTGACTGACGCATTGGATAGCCAATAAAATTCTTCAAACAACAATTATGCGGAGTGTCATACAAATCTTCTTGGTCTTAAATCAACCTTGTTGCGTAACCGCCTTCTTTTCGTGCTTTGTTCTCCTGCGCTCCATCGTCATGTTCTTGGATAGGAGCACGTGTTCATCATTACTCAGCAAGTTCTATTTGCAACCCGGTGCTTTATTCGTGGTTGTGGTTCCTCAACACATTTCCCCTTTACAGGAGCCGCCTGGGGGGGAGCACACACGTGCACGTTGAACGGAGGGAGGGCTAATTCGGTGACGTCAATCAACGAGTCGGCCCATTTCAAGCAAAACCGTGGAGGAAACGGTTGCCGCCGCGTGTGGCGATGGACTCAACTTTCGTCATCGGCGATGAGTGAGCTGCAGCAAACGACACGGAACGTTTGAAAGAGCGTTGATTGCCGGGGCGCCCGAGTGACACGTACATTGTTTGCATTAGCGCCGAGCATTACGGGCCCGCTTAACGTACCGCAGATGTCTCATTACATTTGCCTCCAATTACGCCGGCATGACTTCCATTGATCCTTTTCATCAGCGGAGATAATAGTCGCTGATTGCGGACGATTGGGCCGCATGCAAATTCGCGCGAGCTCTCTTAATGGGCGGCAATTAGCCGGATTGACGCTTGTCAGCCCCTTTTGCTTTGACGGATGAGCGGGCGTCACGCGGGGCTTCAAAGGGGCTCAGTCAAAGGTCAAAAGCGCAATTTCTCGGCCGCGCCGCACCTGGACGTCGTCCGCTCACAACGAGCTGCGTCGTTGACGAGCATTTCAGACATTGGTGGTCGGGACGGGAAGTTGCCATTTGAAAGTCGACCTTGACTGCAGCTGGAAACCCGAATTTCAAAAGCCTCCCTTGGCACCCTTTTTGTGTGAAACCCGAATAGCACACTCCAACTTGACACCTTAACCCTGTTCTATAAAGCCCCGACTTCGCACCTGATTTGAGAACACCAAGTCCGAATTGAAATCGGACAGCCCCAAACTCTCGCCCTGGCTTGAAATCCCAAAGCTGAGCCCCACAGCCTCACTTGAAAGCCTAACCCGGGCCAACCACGACCCTTTGCAGGTATTTCATATGCAAGTTGGGTCAAATGACCAAGCCACCAAACAAGCCACTTGTTTGATACCCTTTTTGACCCAAACATATCCAAAGTGTACAAAGAATTTGGAATTGTTGGCTGCCACCGTTTTCTTCCAGACCGAAGCATTTCCGAGTATTCACTCTGCGGTCAGGAGTAGCGCTCCAAAATCCTGCCTCAGACGACGATGATGTGTCAAGGTGCCACAGGATGGGATGGTGCCTGGCTCAACGTCAGATTTTTCATTGATTTAAATTAGGATGATGATTTTTTTTTTGCTCCCTGGGTGGTACCATCGTAAGTACCTTGAAAAAAGCCGGTTTGGGCCCAAAGCCGAAACCCCGCGACGGTCCTCGCCCGTCCCTGCGAATACATCGCCGTTGGCTCGATGCCCTTTTGGACCCGGTGCAGGGTTTGCTCTTTCGAAGCGCCCAACTAACTTTTGACTTTTGAAGCGTGCGTGCGGCGAGGAACGCCGTATGGTGAAGCCAAGCCGCCTTTTCTCCGGTCAGCCCTTCGAAATTGGGATTGAGCGGAAGGTTCCGGCAATGAACTGGCGGCGACTTCTCATTTCCACGACGACCCATCGGTCGGAAAGAGACTTGAGGCGTTCGCCGCGCCCTCCCGCGGGGGCCTTTGCTGGCGCCGGGGTTGAAAAAAGGAGCCCCGTGCCGTTTGCGGTCGGGACCTTTTTGGGGGCCCGATGAGGCTCGTCTTCTCCGCTCCTCTTCTTTGTTTCCGGCCGGCCACAGAGGCCGAGTCTTCTCCGGCCGCCTTGCTCGCAGTTGATTAGTAGCTGGCGCTCCGGCCCGACCCCGCGGGGATCCGACACCAGCTCCTCTTAGACGTCCCCTGGTCAGGCACGCACAGCGCCAAGCAGCGCCGGCCCCCCACTTAGCTCCCGAACATACACTCCCGCACGCGGGCGGCTCCCCGCAGACATGCCATTTCAAGGGATTCACACAAGCTGACATTTGTGGCGCACCCCCGACAACCAAGGCTCGATTCAAAGGGCGCCGTGGAAACAGAGGCGGCTTTTCTTCTTTTGTCCTCGGCCCAGAGCTAAATGGGACGTACTTACGAGGCGAGGCCGTCGCCGTCGTCAAATTGCGACTGCCTCGCGCCGACACGTCGCAGGTTACGCGCAACATCTGCGAAGAGATAAGGACGGCGCCAACGTGGAGGAGGGAGGCAGGGAGGCGAAATTGGACCCCAGGCTGCTGCTGCGGTGAATCTCGAAGTGTTGGAAGGGCGCGCGCAAATGAAGCCGGCTTTTATCTGGGCTCGGAGGCGGAGGCGGTGGCGGCGCCGCGCGACGTGGCGGGTTTTCAAATTGGGATCAAAAGGTTGGAGCTAATTAACAGGCTCAATACGACTTGCTCGGCTTCATCCCGGTCACTTTCTAGTTCGCAACGTCAAAATAGTTGCGCTTACACCCTGTTGGTTTTCCATGCACCTGCAGCGTCATCACCGCCAGATTAGAATCGCTGTCTTGTCGTTACAAAATGGAGCCGGCGCAACCTGAGGCATCGAAAAGCAAAGGTCGGCAGAGGGATACGGAACGGGGTCGGCTGTTTTCGCAAATCAAAAGAAAAACATCGGGGAGAGCGGGAAAGGAGGGGGGGGGCAACGGCACAGACTGAGCTAACGAGAGCACGGCATGGATGCGGGGGAGAAACCTCAGCAAACTACCAGCGCCGAAGAGAGGAGCGCACGCGGAGTTGGGCTGGCAACCATCATTTCAGTCCACCTTGCGGAAGAAAGGCTTTGCAGCCAACGGGGCCCCGCCACAATCCCATTCTTCAGGTGCGCCATCATCAAGGAGAAAAAAGGGGGGGGCTCATTGTGATGACAGCTAGTTGAGGCTCAAAGCAATAGTTTGTCTTCAAATGGATGCACTCATTCTTTGCTTGTTGGCAAAATTGGTGAAAATGGAAAGAAAAAAAAACGTGTGAATACGTGATGTGCAAATAAGTGCAGGTGGGGCGGGCCTCCTGTCAAATGATTGACTCGATTGAATTGAATTGGGGAAAAAGAGCCAAACACACACTTCAGTTCCCCCTTTGACGCTCCTGTCGCTAAAAGGAGCGAGGCGTCAACGCTTTCCGTCTCGTCCGCATCGTGGAGGTCCCGGCTGCATCCTGCCAGCGTTTGTCCTGCGGTTCGCCTTTCGCAGACACGCTATATCGCTGATTCCCCCCCAAAGTGTAATTTTGCGTGCGCTTTTGCAGAGCTTACAACCCCACGTGCTGTCCTCACTGAATTCCTTGATTTTTTTTTCATTCATTACTGTGAGCGCTGTCCGAGTCACAGTCCATTGGCCATTTCATAATACGGCGTGAACTTGGAGCGAGTTTGAACAAGAGAGAAACGTGAGAAAATGGGAACGGTGAGGCGTTCGCGCCTTCAAGCGAATAGTATCATAAAAGCGTCCGACTCGGCAAATGTCACCCACCGCGGCTTCTCCTCAAATTCCTTTTCATTGCCAGGATTGAAGCGTTCGATCATTGGGAAAAGGCCAAGGTTTTTCGGTGGAAATCGAACACCTCAGCCTTCCGACACCACTCTTGGAAAAGCATCGTAAAAGTAGTGCCGTCGCGAATCGGCACGGTGTGGCATTTCACGAGGCATATGCTGTCAGCAGCCGTTTCGCCCGCCGCTTTGCGCTATGAAACAAAAAC